>JAULAV010007775.1:0-80669 GCA_030789695.1 Scilla litardierei | reverse complement strand
CCGCCACCCGATCTTCTCCCGCCGTGTCCGGTGAGGTTTGACTCCGTGGCCACCCCCGGCGGCAAGTCTAGCCTCTTCACCCCACTAATCACTTGTTAAATAGCCCACCTAAACCCTCGTATCAATATAACCACCGTGCCCTTGGTTCCCCTCAATACAAATTCATTGTACGCGAGTTCCACCTCGTAACAATTGGCACCATCTGTGGGAACGAAGGGTCACACCCATGTTAGACTCCATGCCGATCACTCGGAACCCTGACCATGGCAAGTTTTTTGTGCTAGTATCCTAATCTAATTAGGAGAAGCGAAAGCAATAAAATTCAAAAAAAAATTGTCCATTGCATAAATAAACCAAGATTTACAAAAAAACATAATTCAATGTTGAAAAAAAAAACCAAACATTTGCTTGGATATTCTTAAGCAATATCTGATATCCATCATTTAATAATGAAGATTCTAAATCCCCTCGACAACGTCCATGATATATGTTTTATTTATTTTTTTGTTAGACCTAGGAGTTTGTAATGCTTTACGAATATTGTATGCCCTTATTACAACTCTTTGAGATGAGTTCTGCTCGCAGTCAAAATGATCACAAATCCTTGCGATTATCTGACTAATGTATATCACATATACATTTGTTTTGTTCTTAATCTATCGTGATGCGTACATCATCTATACAGGACTCTAAAAGCACAATTCTTACTTCAAAAATGATTTAAGTGTATGCTACAATTATTTTAAAGGCCAAAAGGATTAAGTGTCCGAAAGGACTGAATCCATTACTTGCTAAACACAATCTCACATTTCATAGCTCAGAAGCAAACATATGATACATTTTGTGAAATTCCTTCCATGCGTTACCATCACGCACAAGTCGCATTTCCCCTTTAATGTGAGAATGTCTAGAATGTCATGTCATGTCTTTGGTAGTTTTTCTTGACATATACATTCGTTTCAGCCTAGGAATTATGGGAAAGTAATGCAACACCTTATAAGGCACATGCTTCCTTTTCTTTTGATTCTCATCTAAATGTTTGTAGCGAAGATGATGACAAATGTGGCAAATAGTAGCATTCTCAGAGTCTTTGTAGTACAACATGCATCATTTGAGTATACATCGATTCTATCGTAAGCCAAACCCAACTGACCCATCAAATTCTTCGCTTCCATGTAACTCAATGCATATTTAGCATCTATGTTACGTCGCCCCATCAATTGCATTATGCAATCGAAGGCAACATTTGACATATGGCTTTCTGATTAATTTAATGTTTAGTAGGCTAGCCATAGTAGATAATTTAGACTTTTGACATCCTTCATATAATTGTACTTCTACCATCTTCAACAAATCATAGAACTTTTGAGCTTCATTGTTAGGTTGTTATTCAAGTACTGTTGCCCACTCATCATTTAGCTGATTGAGATTTTAGGGCCAGCAGCATCCTCAAACATTTTATAAAAGTTGTATGTGCTCTCTATTAAATTCAATTCTTCTTGTCCCATTTGAAACAGGGAAAACCGATGAACTAATGGGTATTTCACCGTGTAAAAACCAATTCGTCCTTTGATTCCTATAAAACACTTTTGTGACAAATGATATGCCACTGTATCTTGTACCAATCACTTTTTGTTTCTACACATCTTGCAAGGAAATTTGATGAGCAGGCTCTTAAGATATACTTCTTCTAGATGAGAATAACCGAAGTCCAAGAACCATTCAACCCATTCTCTATACTCATCAATGTAACTATATTCTTTTTGGCCCTTGAAACGATCTATCCAACTCTTATCTATTTCTGATATAATCAAATCAAAATGACAAAATTTCATAAGAGCAAGACATAAGATAATCGCAAAATGGAGAGACCACAACTTACGTCAAAAGATAGACCACGAAAGGCTGATGAAAATTTCTATGCTTGTGTCTTCTTAGACTTAGCATGTTCATCATTTAACAATAGCATCCTACTATCATATTTTGGTTATAAAGCCTTCGTATGGAGTCAAACAAAAATAAAAGGTTATCATTGAGAACCATAGAATTTCCTAAGCTTACTGGGTTGTGTCCTATGGCTTGCTGATTTGTGTCCTATGGCAAGTTCAAGAGGACATCAAAGGAATTTTCGGTGACTTTTGATGATCTAGATAGGAAGGACTGTACTTCTAATACAAAAAAACAAGAGTAAACTACCCTTAGTATGCATGCCTTGTAGGAATGATGGCACATATCATATTGGAAGCTACTCATTTAGATTCTGTTGCTGTTGTTTTCATACAAGGGTGGGGGAAAGACTTTGCCATGAGATAACAATTCGAAGGAAAAGAGTGGACTAGCTACTGCTTGATTATTTTGATACATCTTTTGCATGAGAATCACTTGTTAAGTGTCCCTAAACACCCACTTCACATTCAAGCCAAAAACAAGGGCTGGATGAGTGGAAGGCCTGCTCACTGACTTTGCACCAAACTCCACTTCTCCATTCCTTTCTCTGTCTTTTAACTCTTTTATCTGTAATTGGTGATGGTGCAGCGAGGAGAATGGAACTAAGAAAAGCATGTTGATGCTTCCCCCTCGTCTAATTCATATGTGCATATTTGAATAACGGCTAAAAATACCTCAAACAATATCACGTTTCCAGACCCCCCATCTATTTATAAATTCTATACCTATGCACATCATGTATAGACAAATAAAATGATCAAATGAAACGAAGGAAATGAACACTGATTAGTTCCAGCTCATATTGAAAAGAATATTCCTCTGAAAAGAATATTTCTCTGGTCCCGGGGGTTCAAAATGTTGAATTTGTTGTTGCAGAAACTGAATAGAGTCATGAACGAAGTTACCAAATGAGATGGGCAGAGTCGCAAACTAGGTCGCTCTCTTTAAGACGTTTCGCAGCTCTGCCCAAGATTGTGTAAGCAGTGTACAGGCTCGCCATCCCCAAGATAAAACAGTGCAGAATCTTCTCTGTCAACGATCACCCATGCACTGGAAGATGACCGGCAAGAACAAACACCACACACGAACTACTGCTCGGGAACCGAAAAAAAACTTTGATAAAAGAATAGACTTTTCGTAGCAAAGAAGGAAGAAATTTTTCGCTTGTCTTTCAAAATTGGAATCCACACAAATTTTATAAGGAAAATAATTAACGTTGAAAAAACGGAAAGATGCCAGTTAATGTGCTTTAATTCTGGATCTGAGAATAAATTCTGTTTAAAGATCAAAACGTTCAACAACGTTCAAAATTCAAATTTTAAATTCAAATTAGTTTGGAACTTTTGAATCTAAATAATAATTATTTTGGATAAATAATACTAATCGCATGACATGACACGTCACGGCCGGCCGGCCGGCTATGGCGGCGGTGTGCGCATGTTGAACTCATGTTCATGCAAGTTCTCTCCCCTTTACAAAGGAGTGGTACCCCTTGGGGCACACCCCCAAGTCTCAACAAAACATTTATAAACTCCTCCAAGCCTATTTCCCCAAGCAATGTGAGACTAAAGAAAAATGGAGGGAAAGCTAAAAATAGAATCCACAAAATTATATTGAAAATTCAAAAGTTCCAACAATCCCCCACTTGAATTTTAAAAACAAATAAAACAAAATCTGTTGTAAACTTGGCGGCTACGGAACCCAGTAGCCCTGTATTTATAGAAGTATGGTTACATAATGGGTGGATACTCAATAACGGGTTGGGCCTCCAAAAGCCCGTTTATAACACTTCCCCTTATCCATCCATTGTTGTAAGCCGTAATGAACGCTTTAGGGTTCATAGAGCTTATCTGATCATGGGTCTATGGATACTTCTGGATCCTAAGTTTAAGAGTTCTTGCCTCGTTAAAACCTTTGCCATGGAAAACCCAGTGGAAAAAACCAGTGGCTAAGGGAAAAGAGTACAAGTCTCTATGACTTCCCCTAATCGATGGATATCACTAGAGGTGGATGCTTCTGGATCCTAAGTTAGGGATACCTGCCTCGTTAAAACCTTTAGCTATGGAAAACCCAGTGGGAAAAACCAATAGCCAAGGAAAAAGAGTACAGTTTTACATAACTTCCCCTGATTAGTGGGAGTATTTAGGGGGTGGATACTTCTGGATCCACAGTCAATGAGGTTGCCTCGTTAAAACCTTTAGCTATGGAAAACCCAGTGGGAAAAACCAATAGCCAAGGGAAAAGAGTACAACACTACCTTTGACTCCCCCTGATCTGTACAAGCTACAGGCTTGCAGATCTCCTAGGCAACTATACATCAATCTCTTACAGTGTTCCGATAATAAGTACAAAGTACAAGTCATCGCTCACCTATACAAGACATCGCTCATCTATACAAGTATCGCTCATCTATGACATCTACTGAATCTGAGGGAGCTCTTCTGAAGAGGAGTGGTCTGCAGACTCGGTAGGTAGCACCACGTCTCTGACCCAGTCGTCACTGTGTTTGCGAGGTACTGCAGGACCTGGCTGTGCGTACTTATGATTTGCTTCTTGGATTGATGAGCCTCTCGGGATGGTGGGATTGATGTTGCCTTGGAAGCATGCTTTGCTGGTCTCCAGGAGTTGGTCGCTTCTTTGTTGCAGTCATCACGATGATCTGTAACCTGTATCTGCAAATACATTTAACATGTTGGATGATCCTTGATCCTTGGAGGTAGCGCAGAAGCTACATATCTCTGGTCCAGTGGTGCGCTGCAGGCGCTGCACTGTATCTGGTTAAAGGGTTTACTGCCAGATAAAGTAGTGTACAAAAGACATTTGAGTAAGGCACTTCAGGACCTAGGATATCCTTCCCCTCTTCCAGCAAACGGAAGGGGTCTTAATGTGCATCCATCAACCAGTTGGTGTATTATTGGATTGCAATTATCCATGTTTCTTCATCAACTAGATGATTATTCATCTGCTGGATGATTATTCATCTGCTGGATGATTATTCATCTTCTGGATGATGGTTTCATCTTCAGGATGATTGTTCATCTTCGGGATGATGGTTTCATCTTCGGGATGATTATTCATCTTCAGGATGATGGTTTCATCTTCGGGATGATAATTCATCTTCAGGATGAGTATTTCTCTTCAGGATGCTGGTTTCATCTTCAGGATGATAATTCATAAGGGTATGTTGTCACATCATCCATAGCAACATAGCCTAAAATTATCTTTGCAAATCGCATGGGTTTCGCAATCATGACCCAGGAGCCTGATGCATCAGTTTAATTAATTTGGAAGTGAGTTAAGCTCATCTTACATGGTTACTTTCTGGTTTCTACGAAATAAACCTCTAAGCTATAGTGTTTTGCTTATAGCATACGATTTTATTTATTTATACAATACTCGGTAACCCACAGGTTTGATATCTTTTGATATCAGGACTTCAGGTCCAAACACTTCACATTTCATAAGTGAGTCCAGCTCAACTTATTATTGCCTCGTTCCACATAATCTGGCCAAATTTCTGCGTTTGTTTCAGGAAACGGAGATTGGGAACGATATCAATGACAAAATGAAATGTGAGTAATTGTCGACAAGTGTGTTTTATCCAAATAGCTCTCCGTGTATGTACATTATTCAATTTATTCCAGATTTATCTCTTCTTGAGGTTATGGAAAGGGAGAGGATATGGAGATGAGCTCACTTTCCTGTGGTGGTATTGTTTTAGGGTCTCGTGGTATGTCCTCTCATCCATTGAGGATATCCACTTCTGCTACTGGTAGATTGCATCCATTATAGTTGGTATGTCAATCCTAGCTGGATTTTTAGTAGCAGGGATGTGTGAATTTGACAATATTTATATTGTCAGTAGCTATGTCTGATAACTGTTTAACAGTTTCATAAGTGTGGATCTTCAAGATCTCATCACTATTCATGATAATCAGATCATATGTATTAATGTTTAAATGGTCAAATTGAGCTTAAGGCTCATGGATGATTATAGTATTTTTGTTAAACCTAATACTGGGGAATTAAGGTTAGGAAGGATCTTCAGGATCACATCAAGTCTTTAAAAGAGGGCCCATCAATGCACGTCTTAGGAGAAGTGATTTAAATGCTTCCCCTGTTCAGAGTGCTCAGAATCAATTTATCTGGGGTGATTACTTCCGATAAATAGTTCTACGTTCTGATGGTCCATAGTGGTGATATGGGGATGTATACTCATCATGGCTCCATCGATAAGATGTGCACTAAACGCTTTCCCCGTTAGGGGTTCTCGGAAACTGTTTATATGAGGTGATCAGGCTCATATAAATAGGTTCTAAGGAGGCGTTCTGATGGTTTGCATGTTCCCACATGGTCACCTACAACTGGATTTTTAATGGATAAGTAATCCGTTTAAATCATTTTAATGATTTATATATAACCCATTTCTGGGTGTGAACACAAAACTTCAGGGTGTTCAATTTTCTTCCAGTTGTTAAATATAATTGATTTCCCAGTGTTATCCAAAAAAAATCCGCAATAAGCTTGACTTCAATGAAGTTGAGCATAGAACAAGAGATATGAACCCGTCAAGTCTCCATTTATAAGATGTGCTCTAATGCCTCCCCCGTTTGGGGATCTCGGAATATATTCATCTAGGAGGGTTAGTCCCGATGAATAAGTTCCACTACGGCATTTTTGAGGGTGGTATGAGGGTAAGTAAAAGCCCAACCAATATCCCAGTAAGGTAATATGTCCGTTGTGATTAATAATAATCTGGACTGCGGTTGGATAACAAGGTTTTGATTATGACCATTTTAAGAGGATAAATAGATGAGTACTCTAAGATACATCATCAGCCATATGTAGGGAGTGAAGAGAGTCAATGGCATCCTCATTTTAGGAGTATTTAGGATGACAAATCATTTACAGTAAAATAAAATGCGTAAAAAGCACATATATACTGCAAGAGAATACTACTAATAATTATGTTACAGAAACAAGTTTCATAGTATGATGTGTGCTCTAGAAAATATACGTCCACAATTGTGCTCATTGTAGACTCATGTGATGACAACAGATCAAATTTATTTTCAAAGTTTATTTATCCTCGGGGAGTAGTTAAATATACATAAGGTCAATTGACTTTCGTCGTTTAGACCAGATATGTATATATTTTATATGGCATAAGTTAATGCCCATTCATGTTGCAAAAAGCATTATGGGTCTTGTCAGAACTTCTGGTCTGATATTGGGTTGCCATTACATACTCCATATCGAGGTACGTCATATCTTCCCTTTCTCATTTTTATTCAAGACTTCCCCTGTTTTCAGTCTTCCTTATTGTCGTTTATAAGGAAGAATGAATATTGGTCTTACGAAGTAGACATATACAAGGGAAATGAGTTAGTTTCTATATTTCCACTTTTCCAGTTTATGAGAGACTTTTAAAAGTCTATTTGAAAACTCAAGTATGGTCTTCAGGCCATTTTGATTGAGTCATTCAAGTATTATGTGGATATAGAATCATGCTCAAGGGGAAACAAGTATGTGGCTACGAAGTTTATAATTTCTCACTTATCTTTTAAGCCACGACTTCGGGCGTACGCTTAAGGTTAAGACTAGATTTAAGAATCATACCTTGTAGAGTGAGATTACTCTAAAAGAGTTTATTGGTGTTATGACAACTGCTGGTGTCAATATTGGTTTATATAAATCATAGATCTGAGAGATCTATTTACCGCAAAATGCGTATCTCTAAAAGAAATCGCATAAATGTTTTTCGCATAATCCATCGTACTTGTTAATTTAGGGTGAAAAGGGTGTTGACTTTTGATTTGATTTTGAACTTCAGGTTCGTATTGATTTTGAACTCCAGGTTCATTTTGTCAAATAGGATATGATGTTAAACTTTTTGAAATCATTATTGGTTTGTTGTCATAAAATATCGTCATATCATGAGCCCATCATACATATAATATAAAACCTGTAAACTAAAAAGTTATGCTCAATTAACCTGAATTGAAGCAAGTATGATGTATACACATGCTATTTATATGCTGCAGGCATTAAATAATCTCATCGCAGACATATAGTTTTGCTACAGGCATTTAATACATCATATAGATTTTAGCATGCTATATAAGATGTTCATCACAGACAGTTTAGTCATTACAGACATTTTTAATCATCGCAGGCATTTTTATAGTGGAAATGAAAGTACTTTCGTTTAATAATTATTGGACCACTGGGCAACGTCATGCACCGTTAGGTTAGTTAACTAACAGCAGAGCGGTCGCAGGATCTTCCTAATTATTAAACGCATGATAATCAGATAATCCAACTAAAAATGTGATGAATTAAAAACGTGTAATTTATCCAGATTTTAAACGGAAAAGAAATCGTAATTGAATCTGAAAAATATTACGGAAATGAAATTGGTCAAACCCAAATTAGGGTTTTTAGATTCGATCTGCCGTGCGATCCCGTGCACCTGATTAGGGTTTCGGGCGTGTGTGTGGCCGCATCCAGCGGCTAGGGTTTCAGACACGGGTGCGCACGGGGGCGCCGCTGCAGGCGGCGGGGCCCGTCCGTCGCTGCTGGCGACGGTGGGGGGCCGCCGCTGCAGGCGGCGGGTGCTGCCCGCAGTTTGTAGGCGGCGGGTCCCGTCCGTCGCTGCTGGCGACGGCGGGGAGGGCGCCGTTGCAGACGGCGGGTGCTGCCCGCAGTCTGCAGGCGCCTGGGCATGCCGCCACTGCAGGCGCCTGGGCCTGCCGCCACTGCAGGCGGCAGGGTTAGCCCGCCGTTGCTTCGAGCGACGGGGGTTAGCCCGCCGCCGCGAGCGGCGGGGGGCCACTGCTTCTGGCGGCGGTTCCGCCCGCCGTTCGAGCGGCGGGGGTGGCCACCGCTTCGGGCGGTGGATCCGCCCGCCGTTCGAGCGGCGGATCCGCCCGCCGTTCGAGCGGCGAGGGGGGGCGGCGCTTCGGGCGGCGGTTCCGCCCGCCGCTTCGAGCGGCGGGGGGGGCGCCGTTTCGGGCGGCGGTTCCGCCCACCGTTCGAGCGGTGGGGGTGGCGCCGCTTCAAGCGGGGGGGCCGCCGCTTCGGGCGGCGGTTCCGCCCGCCGTTCGAGCGGTGGGGGGGCCGCCGCTTCGGGCGGCGGTTCCGCCCGCTGCTCGAGCGGGGGGTGGCCGCCGCTTCTGGCGGCGGTTCCGCCCGCTGCTCGAGTGACCGGGGGGCGCCGCTTCTGGCGGCGGTTCTGCCCGCCGCTTCGAGCGGCGAGTGGGTGTCGCCGCTTCCGACGGCGGCGACAGTGTAAATGGGGGGAATTCGCGTGGCGGCTTCCGGCCGCGTGGCGAAGGAGAATCCCCTAGGTTTTAATGGGTTTTGGGGAAGAAGATGATTAAAATCCGATTTTTACGGGAAAAAAATCTATTTTGATCTTCAAAACGGAGTTTTTATCGAAAAAAAGGTGATTTTTACCAATAAAAACGGCGATTTTGCATTAAACAATTGATTTAGCATGCAGATCTAAGTAGAAAAATTAGATCTATACTAATCAATATATCGATCCAAGTATTTGGATCTAAACATATGCGCATACGAATTTAGATCTAGGTAAAAGAATTACCTCTAGATCCTACCCACTGGATCTAGCGACGTTCGGTGAAGGAAGCCCATTCGCGTCTCGTTCGTCTGTCGGCAGGGGTTCGGCTCAGTCTCGAGCGTGCTGATAATGTGTTGTAAACTTGGCGGCTACGGAACCCCGTAGCCCTGTATTTATAGAAGTATGGTTACATAATGGGTGGATACTCAATAACGGGTTGGGCGTCGAAAAGCCCGTTTATAACAAAATCCATATTTTCATCGGGCAGTATATTTTAATTTAAGACTTGTGCATATGTAAAGGTGTCTATCGAATTGAACCTTTACATAGTGTCGATGATTTAGTAGTTTTGAACTATATCTCTATCATCATCACACACACATAGCCTTATCAAGGTGGCGTTCATAAGCCCGTGCTTTACGGCCATGCATGTGTATCCCAGTATAGTGAATGCTCTAGAGAATTTGCCCAAAATTCCATAGGAAGCGGCCACACTCCCACGTTCACATAGGCGAGTCTTTCAAGAGTACTCATGTAGCTAGGTACTCCACTCCACATAGAGTATAGATCTCATTAAGAGTTTAATAATTACTCGTCCTTCTATCCTTCAGGATATCATGCTCAATTCGATTCTTATGGAATAGGACCAATAATTATAATAGCATGATTCTTCACATATCACTTCATGAATTGTTATTACCCTTTGACCCAATTTCTCGAGATGTCCGATCTATAGGTTGGGTTTCCCTCATAAATGACTCATCATTCTATGGGCATGAGTCACATTCCTTTCGAGGTTTTAAAAACCTTTTCTCGAGCTAATCCTTTCATCAAAGGGTCAACTAAATTATCATCAGTACGTACATGATCCACTCTCACAGCTCAAGAGGTCATATACTCTCTAATATTGGTGTGCTTGTGACATATTTGTCGCCTTTTTCCATTATAATAACGGTTCTGAATTTTTGCACTAGCTGTAGTACTATCACAATAGATCAAGACAGCAGGAATCGGTCTTTCCCATTAAAGATCTGATAACATGTTTCTTAGCCAACCTGCTTCTTCACTAGCTGAAGCTAGTGCAATCATCTAAGACTCCATAGTTTATTGAGCTAAGATAGTTTGTTTCTTGGATTTCCAAGAGAAAGCTCCACTGACCATGCTAAAAATTTAGCCACTAGTTGCCTTGGAGTCATCTGAAAGGGTGTTCCAATCAGCATCGCTATATCCTTCAAGGATAGCGGGAAACTTCTGATAATGTAATCCGAGATTCATGGTCCTTTTAAGGTACCTCATGACTCTCTCACTAGCATGCCAAAGCTCAATACTAGGCATCACGCCGCGCTTTCCATTATACTTAGGAGCGAGGACGCGAGCGGATACGCATGGGCTGGAGCGATGAAGCTCAAGCCCAATAAGTGTCTGTGATTAAACCAATCGTAGGAATTTGCATGCAAACTCAGAACAATACAAATTATCATTTTTACAGAGTCAATGTCCAAATTTACATGTACACAAATAAGGTCTAGCATGGCCATTAGAAATAGTTACATCAAAAGAAATTACATTGAATGGGATTACAACAACAAATATTAATTCATTAGCTGTGTTGCAGAAGCATGCCGATCGTCAGTAGTGGAACTCAGCGTTCGGGTACTCCTGGTCAACCTGCTCAGTCGCAAAGTATACTCATGTCTTAAACCTGACATATATTTCATAAGATAGAGGACAAGGAAATATATGTCAGCGAGGGTCGCTCGGCAAGATATAAAATATTAGTAGAATTGACCCTCGGTAAGGTTTTTTAAAAGCAATTTCATGACAATTAACTATTTATGAATAAATGAGCAATTACAAGTTCTAAGCAGTTTAGCATGGCAGTTCTATTTTAAATGGAAGTAGTAGCAGTTCTATTTTAAGTTGAAACATGGCAGTTCTGTTCTAAATGAAAGTAGTAGTAGTTCTAAACAGTATACATGTTCCATATAACGTTTTCAAGATGGTCATGAGTGTATGCAAATACGTGACTAAGGTTCACGTCGTTAGGCGGTAAACAAGTGAATCGACCTTCAAGTGCCCCCGAAGGTGACCCCGTTTACTCCCGACTAGTGCCCACGAACCCAACCCCGCCCACGTGTACTTTCTGGACCACGAGCCAGAATCAGCCAAACCGGCCCACGAGATGTTTCGTTAGCCAAACCGGCCGGCAAGTTAGCCAAACTGGCCCGCACAATTCTCATGATCGTTCCAACTGATTCAAGATGTTTACATGTCCAACAGTTGCCATTCATGAAACATTATCAGTCAATTTGTTAAAGTGTCCACACTCACACTCACACACAAGTTCTTTTTTGGCAATTCACAAAATACAGAAATAGAGTTTTGGAGTCGTTATATCAAATGACAATGTTCGTGTGCAACCTTTCATGGTTAAATCGTCCAGAGATTAACTATATGCGAAAAACGATCAAATGAACAACATTTAAGGACATGTATAAAAGTGCACACTTGCCTGATTTAGTCGATTACGTTAACCAGGTGATCGTAACGAGCGACGTGATTTATCTGCGTCATCAGATTTATAGTTGGTTAAGGGTTTCAATGAGTTAACCATGTATTAAATCATAATGCACTATTTATATACAACTTAAGTATATATGTATACTGATATCTATTTAACAATATACTAACCTTCATTTAAATAGCTGTGTTATCTATTCTATATTTGATGAAGAATTTGAATGTTGTCCTACTAGGACAAACCTTTGTCATAGGTGGACAACTTTGTCCTAGGTGGACAAATGACAAAAGTTGGGATGAGTTTGTTTTTGGGGGAAAACTTAAATTTGGGGGGAAACTTGAAATTTTGGGGGAAAACTTGAAATTTAAATTTGGGGGAAAACTTGAAATTTGGGAGAACTTGAAATTTGTGTTGTGGGGGGCACTCAGCCATTAAATAAACCGATTTGGGGGGAACTTGAACTTTTGGAGAAAACTTGAAATTTTGGGGAACTTGAAATTGTGGGGGCGGGGGAAGCTCAGCCATTAAATAAATCGTGCCCTATGGGCACGCGGTAATGACTAGTGTGTATGTGTGTGTGTGTGTGTGTGTGTGTGTGTGTGTGTGTGTGTGTGTGTGTGTGTGTGTATAATATCATTACCAAACATATTCATTCATTTGTCATTAACACTAACTCACGCACTAATATAATATACTACTTATATTATAAAAGTTAACTTACTGTTAACATTACGAAAGTAACTAACTTACTGCTACAATATGTATAAATTAATAGGGATTAATGTAGAGCAGATGACATCTGATCCAAAGGATCAGGTGCAAGACAAAAGGGGTGGGCCCTAACGAGTACAAGCTCATGTGGGGGCTTGTACTCTCCACCTTTTTTGTGTCTTGTCACCTGATCCATTGGATCAGGTGGCAGCTTTTCTACATTAAATCCAAATTAATATATTACTAACAGCTAGTATACATTTAACATTATGTAAAATAGCTGAGGTATATCACATACTACCTTATATTATAATAAAAACCATAATAATAATAAAACTATCGTTCTAATAAAACTATCATTATATTATAATAAAAACCAACGTGGTTTCAAGATCCATGCACGCGGAAACAGACGTGGGCTTGGGTGTTTGCGGGCTGAAGACTAACCACATGGAAGAATGACGGGGGGGAAATGCGGGGTTAGTTGCGGCAGAGGATCCGTATGGGGGAGGCTGGGTTGTTATGTGAATAGGGAAAATTGTGTGCATGGGTTCAATGCATGGGATGATGACGTGGGTTGTGAACGTGAGAATGTGTTGCACCAATTGGGGGAAAGAGGGCTACGGGTAGATATGATAAGATTTAGTTATTAGAAAAAAAATCAGTTTAGTTTCAAATTTTAGATTTTATTAGATTTTAAAATTTTAAAATTTGAAAAGCATTCATATATAAAAAGAAAGATATTAGATTATTACAATTTCGCCATTCGACAGAAAGTCGCCCAAAAATTATAAGGAAAATACCGGGACGATCGTGCCATCGAGAGGATCGTGAATGCAGGGTCTGATTGCGAGTCTGAGCAAAGGGAAATAATAACAAAAACCAAAACGTAAAATACACAAAGTACGAGGCATTAAGAAAGTACGTACGAAATACATACGACAGATAAGTGGCCGTTACATTCTACACACTTTAAGAAAAAATCTGTCCTCTGAATTTCTTAAGCTGGATAGAATCAAAGAAGCAAGAAGCATAAAATGATATCACAACATCAAGAAAGTAAGAGACATATAGAAAAATAAAAACTTCAGAACTGAAAGGATCTAAGATCAAAACACTATAATCAAAGCAACATCTAGGATATGACAGGGCAAAGATAGATTCATTTATGATATGAATCATTAAATGTGATGATAGGACATGTTCAGATATCATCATTTGCCACTTACTCATCGTTCCTAAGTTCCTCGGCGACCATAGAGAAAGTTTGGTGCTGACTGTGTTCGGGTTTGGCCTGATGGAAAACTTGACGCTAAGGGGCCAGAGGTGGTCTCTATTGCATTGATCCTGACTCTACCATAGTTTGGGTCGCTGGATTGTTAGTGCGACGAGGGTAGATCCCTACGATATGGTCAGGTGCCCCGCACACTAAACACTGGTTCAACAGCACACGGCAATCCTTCTTGATGTGCTCCAATCGGTTACAATGGTGGCACACCATTGTAGATATGGAGTCAGCTGGAGTTGCAGGCCTTTTGAAGTAGGTGGTCTGGGTTAGACGGAGATCATTCCTTGGTGGCTCTAGCTGATGCTTACCTCCTCCAGTTTGAGGTCCCACTAGAAGTCTCGCCACAACTTCATGAATACGTGCAGCATCCAAGACGTCCTGAAGAGTCGTGAGTTTCGCCGAGGTCATGGATGCTTGAAATTTGGGATTCATGCCTTGGATAAACTGAAATGCACAATCCTCTGGATCATCGACCATGTGTGGTGCAAAGCGGCTGAGCATAAAAAACTCGGCCTCATACTCATCAACGGTTCTATCTCCATGGAACAGATTGGCGAAGCAGACCCCCGACCATCCCGACCACCCCGAAGGCGGTGGTCGGGGTGGTCGGCTTAGAACTTATATTTTCTAATAACTAAATCTTATCATAACTACATGTAACCCTCTTTCCCCAATTGGTGCAACACATTCTCCCGTTCACAACCCACGTCATCATCCCATGCTTTGAACCCATGCATGCAATTTTCCCCGTTCACATAACAACCCAGCCTCCCCCATACGGATCCTCCGTCGCAACTAACCCCGCATTTCCCCCCAGTCATTCTTCCATGTGGTTAGTCTTCAGCCCACAAACACCCAAGCCCACGTCTGCTTTCGCGTGCATGGATCTCGAAACCAACGCGGGCTTGGGTGTTTGCAGGCTGAAGACTAACCACATGGAAGAATGACGTGGGAAAAAATGCGGGGTTAGTTGCGGCAAAGGATCCGCATGGGGGAGGCTGGGTTGTTATGTGAACGGGGAAAATTGCGTCCGTGGGTTCAATGCATGGGATGATGACGTGGGTTGTGAACGTGGGAATGTGTTGCACCAATTAGGGAGAGAGGGTTACGGGTAGATATGATAAGATTTAGTTATTAGAAAAAAATCAGTTTAGTTTCAAAGTTTAGATTTTATTAGATTTTAAATTTTAAAATTTGAAAAGCATTCATGTAGAAAAAGAAAGATATTAGATTATTACAATTTCTCCATTCGACACAAAGTCTCCCAAAAATTATAAGGAAAATACCGAGACGATTGCGCCATCGAGAGGATCGTAAACGCGGGGTCCGATCACGAGTCTGAGCTAAGAGAAATAATAACAAAAATCAAAACGTAAAATACACAAAATACACAAAATACGAGGCATTAAGAAAGTACGTATGAAATACGTACGACGGAAAAGTGGTCGTTACCCTAGGTCTGCTTGTAAACCTGCATAGCAACCCTACTGTATAAGCTATATCAGTCCTAGTGCAATCAGCATCATATCGAAGATTGCCAATATTGCTCGCATACTTAGTTTGTCTAACACCGTCGTCGGTGTTCTTGAACAACTTAACACTAGGATCATATGGAGTACATGCTGGTTTACAATCGATGTAATAAGATTGATTCAAAGAAATTCCATTTCCAAACCTAGTTGTTTTAATTCCAAGGATTACATTAGCTTCACCAATATTTTTCGTGTCAAAGTTTGCACTTAACATGGATTTCAATTTGTTCACAACATGAATGTTTGAACCAAATATCAGCATATCATCAACATAAAGACATATAATGGTGCAAATACCATTTTCAGATTTATAATATATGCATTTGTTACTTTCGTTAACTTTGAAACCATCAGAGATAATAAGGTTATCAAATTTTTCCTGCCATTGTTTGGAGCTTGTTTCAATCCATAAAGTGACTTATCTATTTGCACACTTTGTCTTCTTGACCAGGAACTACAAAACCTTCAGGTTGATTCATGTAGATTTTTTCTTCTAATTCACCATTTAAAAAAGATGTTTTAACATCCATTTGGTGTACTACTAAATCATGTATAGTAGCAAGAGCTAACATTACACCTATGGATGTAATTCTAGATACATGTGAAAAAGTATCAAAGAAATATACATTTTCTCTTTGTCTAAAACCTTTGGCTACCAGATGAGCTTTATTCTTATCTATATATCCATCAAGTTTCAACTTCTTTTTAAGAATCCACTTACATCCTATTGATTTACAACCAGGAGGTATATCTAGTAGGTGCCAAGTTCTATTTAACTCAAGAGAGTCCATCTCATCATTAATAGCCTCTTGCCACAAGTTGGCATCTACAGATGACAGCCGCTTTAAGAGTGCTAGGATCTTCTTCTAAGGCATATGTATAGAAATAAGAACCAAAATCTTTAGATAATCTAGAACGTTTACTCCACATTGGTTCAATTTCTAAATCCTTATCAGACTCATCAATACTACTAATAGGCAAATTACTAGAACTTGAGCCCCCACTATTCTTCAATTTAAAAGGATATCTATCTTCATAAAAATCAGCATCACTAGATTCAATAACATAATCTTTCAAATCATAGAATATATATGCTTTGCTATTAATAGCATAACAAATAAACACACATTCATATGCACTGCTAACAAGTTACTTCCTCTTTGGGTCAGGAATCCTAGCTAACATAGGCTAAACAACCCCAAGTCTTACAGTAAGACAGATTAGGTTTTTATCCTTAAAAAATTCATATGGAGAAATCTTGCTTTTAGATTTAGGAATTTTATTAAGTACATAGCAAACCGTCCAGAAAATTTCTCTCCACCAATGAGCAGCAGTACCAGAGTTAAGTAAAATAGCAACTACAGATTCAGCAAAAGTTTTATTTTTTCTTTCAACTTTACCATTCATTTCAAGAGAATATGGAGCAGTTTTCTCATGAATTATGCCATGTGAATTATAAAAATCAATGAAAATTTCATAATCATATTCAGTTCATCTATCAGTTTGTAAGTTCTTTATCTTCTTATTACATTGATTTTCAATTTCAGTTACAAACAATTTAAACATATCAAAAGCATCACTTTTATTTTTCATGAGATAAACAAAAGTATAATCAGAGCAATCATCAATAAATGTGATAAAATAATGTTTACTATTCCTAGTCAAAACACCATCAAACTCACATATATCAGAATGAATTAAATCAAGATATTCAGATTCTCTAATTACTGATTTATGAGGGGTTTTTGTGATTTTGGCTTGACTACAAAATTCATATTAAAATCATCTAAAGACATTTTTGGAATAAGTCCTAAGTTTCTCATATTGTTAATAATATGTTTGTTAACACAACAGAGTCTAGCATGCCAAGTATTAAAAGAACGCAACATATAAGCAGAAGATGAAATTTTATTAGCATCAATGTTTAACTTAAACATTCCATCAGTGGCATACCATTTTCCAACAAATACATTGTTTTTAGAAATAGTACACAAATCAGCCCCAATAGTTTGAGTAAACACAGCCTTATTGAGAACATAGCCTGAAACAAGATTCTTCCTCATTTTGGAGTATGCAGAACTTCTTTGAAAGTGACAGTCTTTCCAGAGGTAAACTTCAATTCCACATCGCCAAACCAGCTACTATAGTGGAGAGGGAATCTCCCAATAACACTTTCTTGTTCTTCGTTTCAAAATAGGACTTAAATAAACTACGATCAAAGCAAACATGGCATGAAGCACAAGTGTCTACCCACCACCCTTCAGATCCTCCAATTACATTGACTTCAAACATCATTTCAATCAGTTCCTCTTCGGTAAGATTCACCTGCGGAGCAGGACGACGCATATTCTGACAATGCCGAGCCAAATGGCCAGGCTTGTTACAGTTGTAGCATACAAACTATACCGTATCATTTCTTGAAAGGGGTTTCGGTCCTTTCTGATTTTGAGAACCATTCTTAGTCTGGTTATAGCTATTGCGATTCTGATTCTGATTCTGATTCTTCATAGGTTTTCCTTTAGGTTTCAGAATTACATAAGCAGATTTCTTACTGTTTGAAACAGTATTAATTTCAGCTTTCATATCTTGTTTATGGGCCTGCTCATCAATACGAAGACGAGTTACCAAAAATTATAATGAAAATTCCTTAGTTTTGTGTCTAAGGGTATTCTTAAAGTCTTTCCAACTAGGAGGCAGTTTGTCTATCAAAACATCAACTTGGATTTGTTCATCCAGAGACATACCTTCAGAAACAATTTCGTGAGCTATTTTCTGTAGCTCGTGAGACTGAACCTCAACAGATTTGTCGTCGGTCATCTGGAACTTCAGATAGCCACTGACTGCATACTTCTTGGATCCAGCTTCCTCAGTGTCGTATTTCTTCTGAAGTGCCTCCCAAACTTCCTTCGCTGTTTTGTGTGAACTGTAATAATCATAAAGATCATCAGACGGTCCATTGAGTATGTAATTCTTACAGAGGAAATTAGTTTCATCCCAGGTTTGGGATTCCTTGATCTAAGCTTCAGTTGGGTTTTCGGGAAGAACGAAAATTGGTTTATCGTACATGGAGAGGCAACTTTTTTCATTGCTAGAAAAACATCATTTTCTGCCTCCAACGGTTAAAATCTGAGCCTTCAAAACAGAACGGGTTGTTAAGATCAAAAGTAACAACAGCATCGGTTTCGGTGGTCATGGCAGAGAAACGTCTTAAAATTATTGAATTTGTTGCAGAAACTGAATAGAGACAGGAACGAAGTTAACAAATGAGATGGGCTGAGTCGCAGACTAGGTCGCTCTCTTTAAGACGTTTCGCGGCTCTGCCCAAGGTTGTGCAAGTAGTGTACAGCATCGCCGTCCCCTGGATAAACAGCCCAGAATCTCCTCTGTCAACGATCACCCATGCACAGGAAGATGATGGGGAAGAACAAACACCACACGCGAACTATTACTCGGGAACCAAAAAATCTTTGAAAAAAGAATAGAGTTTTCGTAGTGGAAAAGTTTCGCAAAGTTTTGCAGCCGAGAAGGATGAAATTTTTCGCTTGTCTTTCAAAATTGGAATCCACGCAAATTTTATAAGAAAAACAATTAACATTGAAAAAAACAGACAGACGCCAATTAATTCTGGATCTGAGATAATAATCGCATGCACGACACGTCACGGCCGTGCGGGCGCGTGTTGAACTCATGTTCATGCAAGTCATCTCACCTTAACAAAACCGTGATACCTCTTGGGGCACATCCCCAAGTCTCAACAAAACCTTTATGAACTCATCCAAGCCTCCTTGCCCAAGCAATGTGGGACTGAAGAACAATGGAGGGAAAGCTAAAAAGAGAGTCCACAAAATTATATTGCAAAAATGTCAAATAAAATGATCAAAGTTTTCAGGAAAACATGTGAGAAGAATATGATTAGAGACACTGAAAAAAAATTGTTTGTTTTCTCAAAAGAATTTAAAAAAAATAAAAGACATGTTGGCAAGCATATAAATACCTAAGCCAACTCATATAAACTGAGAAATTTCTAAATGATAATACCCAAGTTCATGTCATAACTTGTTTTGAATAACAAAGCAACTAAAGTAAAATTTGTGAGAATGGTTGAGCTTATTTGACAACCTCCAAATAAAACCAATGGTCTGCATGTAATGGAATATCAGTGGAAAATGACTCATCTAATCATTTTATTCAACAAAAAAAGAACCATTTTGATATTTGTTAATAGTATCAGTCTGCGGAAAATCATTTCTCAAAAAAACAAATCATTTTATGTTGAAAGAAAATTAACTTGAACGCAGTAAAATACTTGGCAAAATATATTTGTAATCAAAATTCACATGTTCACAACTTCAGAACTCACCCTAATCATTCAATTACAGCTCACACCCTAATCATTCAATCCTTAAATTCCTCCAAAATAAAAGGAAACAGAACAATTCAGCTCCTTGTATTGTTGAAAGGTAACTTACTTTCACCACAAAAATCAATCAAAAGATGTGAACGGAAAAGAAAATTCCACCCAAAGAACCCAAAGTTGGATAAGCTTCTGGTAAACAGAGAGGAAACATCTCTACTAAACTTATTAATACAAGCCTCAAGCCAACACATCAGAGTAACTTGACCCTTCAAATAGTCAACCAATCTATAGATTTCATCAGAAGCATCACAAAAAGGACATTAATAGATTCCATATGCAAATTATTTGAAAGAACAGTAACCATATAAACATGAGCTACCAGTTATTCAAATCAAAGATGAAAATGTATAATACGCTATATATGTTAGGATTTCCATCATGCATAACACGTTTATACGCAGCAGAAAAATAGAAACCTACCAAGATCCATGTGTTTCAAATTGATTTGATGAGATTACTAACCTTTATTGACGATTCGAATGTATCGGACTGTAGGTGCTACTCAACGAACAACCACCCGCTATCAGTATCCACACGCAAACGTCACAAACAGGAATTGTAAGGGTGCTAGCTCCTTCTTCGCAACTAGGGTTTCTCTCCCGCTCTTCGCTTTTCTCAAAAGATGGCAGACATAGATTGAATGCGTAAAAAGACCGAAAATTCTCTCTATTTCATTATAGAGTCACACGTTAACTCTTTAACGTGTTTCAGTTACGCAGAGATATCTTTAGGGATAATATCTTAACAAGATATATTATCTGTTAACTCTTTAACGCGTTTTAGTTACACATCGATATCTTAGAGATAAGATATTAGCGAGATACAATATCTGACAGTTAAGATATTTCACCTTATTTTGAATTTCAAATCAGATTCGAAATCTCGTTTAAACCCTATCACATCTATTACGCTCTTTGTGTGCGACCCAATAGGCTCATATCAAATTGGTAGTGGGCTTAATCTCATTAAAAGCACACAAGTCATATTTGGTCTCTAGCAAGATGACTACCCAATTAATATGAATATCGTTAGTTCGATATTAACCAAACTAATAGAACATGTCATGATCCTTTTGTCTCACGATTTCTGATTTGAACATAAGTCATGTACAGTGTCATACTTATATTATTCAATCATTTCATTTCTTGATTAATAAGTAGACTGATAAAATCAAATAACATTCATTTGAGCATGGCCATGCATTTCTCAGTCCGACTTATTGAGGGGTCCATTAGATATCTCTTTCATAAGAGAGGGACAAATTCCATATTGTTCATTAATCACTTTCATCTGCATAATTCTCATCATGTTTAATCATAAACTTTATTATTATCTGTTTAAAGATAATGTTTGGTTATGTCGAAACATAATTTTTCTTATGTAGGAAACGGTGATGATCTCAGGTCTAAGGATTCTATGACATAAATATTATGAGATCATTTATGACACTGATCAAAGCAATGATCTCATAGCGAGTCTATCCAGTACCTTGTTCTCCAACAAATACCTACAAGTTTGATTTGTATCAATTTGTATCAACTTATATATAATTTTCTCATAATTATCAACCAAACTCATACTAGTCTTAATTTATCATTATACCATTAGTGATGAATGACTAGGGATATTTAGAATAACATCAAATACATATTCAAACATTAGCATAATGAAACATGCAAGCAAAATAATAATAACATCAAGAGAACCATTTTATAAATGAAAAATGACATAACACAAAGGTCCAAATACTTGGCCTAGGTCATAACCACTAACAATATAGAGAGAGGCTAAGATGCATCTTTAATCCAGCATCATCATCAGGGACTAGCGCAAAAACCATGCCGGCTAGTTCAGATGTGTTTAGAGAAATTTACCTATGATAAATAACAAAAACAACATAGATCGGGTTTGAGCACTAACGGTATTACTTGGTTCACTGCTACAACAGTCTCTACAAATTTGAGCAATCTTTCATATTTCAAGAGTTCAGTTATTTTCTGTCATGCATTGCCATACTGAAGTTCCTGCTTCCTACTAATATGATGCAGGCTACAGCTTAACCTAAACCTCTTTTTAACTTGCTTGAGTAATCGAAAGGCTTTGTAATAATGTTCCCCTAGTATGTAGCCTTCATGTTTTGAGTACATCAATGATACCACCTTTCTACGTACACAACATATAATGTCTCACAGTCTAATAAAGCTTTTCCTTAGCATGCATGCATGGTGCAAAAATTATATTGGAAATCACAAAGTGTAAATTAGGGTTAAAACGCCATTAATCGCTCCGAGACGTTGTTGCAATAATGGAGATTTGTTAAACATACAATCTGTCATGAAAGCAACAAGAGAGAGAAGATTGTGGCTAAACAAGGACACTGCCACGCATCAGGGATGGAACAATCCGAGCACATGAAGCCGATGATAAAAAAGCTGAGTGATCGAAGAAGCGTCGATATCAGGCCAGCTCTGTGTAGGTCACAGTTTGCTTCTTGCCTTATAGTCCCTAAATTAATCAAACTCATGTTGATTGATTGCTCTGAATTTTCAAGCTCAGCCCAGTCAAATTATAGCTATGTTGATTGGTTGTGCTTGTTGTCTAGAGGTGACAAAATTTCTATTGCTATAAGACCGTTAATTTTACCTTATATCTGGTGTGTTTGGATTTTAGAATATAAAGATGAAAATGGACAAAACTATAAACAGAACTAATCTTTTGAAAAATTAAGAGGGTGTGTGCTATATGAGCAAGCATATGATGCCCATATATGTTTCTCATTATGTATTTGCTTCTTTCTAATTTTATCTGGATCCATGCAGGGCACATTGTAACATGGCACAAAGAGACTGAAAGCGAGATGCATGTGCTAAATTATGTTGCTGGCATTTATCGCAAGCAATTTATTTGGATGTGCAGCTAGTTGCTGGGTGCGCATAGATCCAGCTTGCCAAGCTGAGCTTCAAGTTGTTGGTGTTTGTTATTTTGTTTACTAGAGCTTTTTCTTCATTGAAATACTTTTAAAACTAGCAATTAAATCTCATTTGATTAAGATTTAGCAATTGGTTACTAATTAATCTGAAAGGTTTAGTTTTCTACTTAAAAAAGACATGCATACTTTAAATATCTAATTGTTGCAACATAAAGAACACTTTGATATATGTATTACAAACATACAGATATATATGTATTACAAACAATGTATGTGTGAGTGTATGAACAACGCTTACATGGATGATGCAGTCTCCTTCCTAGTTTGCACACCACTAACAAGCCGACCTAAACCCATGATGATCAAATTAGATTTAGTCGTCACCAGTAATCAACGTAATATGTAATCGCATAAAATCAAAATAACGTAGCTGATCAGACGAATATGATGACTTATACATCCAAGACCTACGACTATCCTGGTCAATATGAGACAAACCCTAGCTGCATTTGCTATTTGAAAATGTGTATTCTATCTTTTAGACTAGTCTGGATATCCATGCATGACAATTGCCATTTACTTTACTGCATACTATTCGTGGGTATCAGACTTATGGAGCCCAATGTTTGTTATACGACCGACGTTGATATTTAGACAAATACACCATCCACATGAAAATCATATATGAATAATATCTAGCTTGCATAGAATAATTAGTCATGCATACAAAGTCATTTATGAGATATTCATTCAAAATCCAACCATCAAGGCAATTTCAAAAAAACAATCCATACCAACTTATCCAAGCGAACCAACATAAGCCCTAGTGTGGATGAAACCACAACAAAGCCTAAGGGCAAAATTAGAATTTGCCCTGGCAAGAAAACCCAATAGGAAGGAGCTTTAAAGGGCAAAATTAAAAATATGGCCCAAATTGCTATAAGTCTACCATATTTAGTATCCTAATCTAAGAAATAAACCGAGAGAAGTGGAATTCAAATATATTCTAGTATAAATACATCAAGATCTTTGGATAATATTAATTATGTTATGAATCATCATTTGGGGGAGGAACCCCAGCTCTTTATTTATAGCAGTAGGAGGAGCGTACATAGATAAGATACAATAGATATGGTCTTATTTATAAGATAAGACGTGATCCTAACCAACTCATCAACATCCATTCACAACACTCCCCCTTATCTAACCATAGGTGTGGACTCTGCTCATGAATACTTCAGGATTCTGAGTGTATTAGGAGTTCACATGGGGTGGATACTTCAAGATCCCGAGTTGATGAGGTTTGCCTCGTTAAAACCTTTAGTTATGAAAAACTCTGTGGGAAAAACTATTGTTAAGGAAAAAAGAGTACAAACACTCCTAACTCCTCCTGATCTATACAAACATTCAGGCTTTCAGATCTCTTAGGCACCTCATCACAATTTTCTGTACAAACTTCCTAAAGGTAGCAGTAGGAAGGGATTTAGTGAACAAATCTGCCAGGTTGTCACATGATTGTACTTGTCGGACATCGATCTCACCATCTCTTTGTAGCTCATACGTCCAGAAGAATTTAGGAGAAATATGCTTCGTTCTGTCGCATTTGATGTAGCCACCTCGTAGCTTAGCAATGCAAGCAGCAATGTTGTCCTCGAACATGGCAGTAGGTTCAAGGTCCACAGTCTTCAATTCGGTCGTCGCCAGGATGTGATTTACAGCTGACCGTAGCCAGACACATTCTCTGCTTGCTTCATGATGGCGATGATCTCTGAGTGATTGGATGAAGTCGCCGTCATGGTTTGCTTGACGGATCTCTAGGAAATGGTTGTCCCACCATAGGTAAACACGTACTCTGTCTGTGACTTTGCATTGTGGGAATCAGACTTGTAACCTGTATCAGCATAACCAACAAGTGCATGGGACAATCCATTTTGGTACCCAAATCTGTAGACCCTTGGAGGTAGCGCAGAAGGTGCTTAACCCCGGTCCGGTGGCGATGCGTAGGCATTGCACTGTATCGGGCTAGTAAATTTACTGCGAACGCTATATCGGAACGCGTGCAGTTGGCCAAATATAGAAGTGCTCCAATATCACTTAGGTAAGGGACTTCTGGACCAAATATATCCTCCCACTCTTCCAGCAACCGGAAGGGGTCTTTATGTGCATCCATAGATCATACCATCATAGGTATACTAAGTGGATGACATTGGTCCATATGAAATATTTGCAACATTTTCTTCCTATATGTGGTTTGGTGTAATAGGATTCCGTCTTTTAGATGTTCAATCTGTAAGCCAATGCATAATTTCTTTTTGCCTAGGCCTTTCATTTCGAATTCTTTTGTTAGGCTTACAGATATCTCAGTGATCTCTTCAGGAGATCCAATGAGGTTCAGATCGTCTAGTAGACTGCTATTATGACGAATCTTTTTCCCTTTGCTCTTATAAAGATGCAAGAGCAGACCTCATTATTGTTGAATCCTTGTTATATAAGGAATTCACTCAGTCTATTGTACCACATTCTTCTTGATTGTTTAAGACCATACAATGATCTTTGAAGCTTAACAGAGTAGACATCCCGAGGTCTATCTTTTAGTTCAGCAGGCATTGAAAATCCATCAAAAAGTTTCATGTATATTTCCTTATCGAGATTACCGTATAGATATGCAGTCACAACATCCATTAGCTACATATCTAGACCTTCCATTGTTGTTAAGCTTATCAGAAAGCGGAAAGTGATCGCATCCATGACTGGGGAGTATGTTTCCTCATAGTTAATACTCAGTCTTTGGGAAAATCCTTGTGCTACAAGCCTTGCTTTGTAGCATGCGATCTCATTATTTTCATTTCTTTTTCTCACGAATACCTATTTATATCCCACAGATTTGACACCAGTAGGTGTTTGGAATATATGCATAAAGACTTTGCGTTTCTTAAGCGAATCCAGCTCAGCTTCTATTGCCTGATTCCATTTTGGACAATCATTTATACATTTGCATTCAGCAACGGAATGTGGATCATGATCATCATCGCTTTTCAGCGACGTGAATGGCAATATAAAATGCAAAGTCATCATCGACGACTATACTATTTCTGTCCAACACCTCCCCTGAACGTACATAATTTAATGATATTTCAGTTTCTCCTGGCAGTTCCTCTGCAGTGGATTTCGGGAGGGGTGAGTGTATGGACATGAGCTCATTTCTTTGTGGGTGTATCGTCCCAAGGTCTCCAAGTATATTTTCTTTTCTTGGATTTTTATCCTTGGAGCCTGGTGGTCTGCATCTTTTCTATTGAGATGCAACTACATTTGCTGCTGGTGGATTGCATCCATTCTCAGGGATGTCAACCTTAACTGGAGTATTTACAGCAGGGATGCATGATCTAACAATCTTCTGGTTGTCGGTGAATGAGTCCGGTAACTGGTGAACTGTGTTCTGTATGTGAAGGATCTTCAGGATCTCATTTTTACATTGTTTTGTTACCAGATCATAGTGGGTCAAACTTTTTATATCCCACGTTATGATTTGCTTCGCACCAGATTTCTCTGTGTCTGGGCCCATTTTGGGAAAACTTGTCTTATCAAATTCACAGTCTTCAAGACGTGCCTTAAATGCGTCTCGGTTTGGGGTTCTAGGTATCTTATAATTGAGGTTGAGTCAAACCCTACATAGATACATAGGCGACGTTGAGGACCCATTTTTGTCCTCTGTAGTGGTGCAATGTGGATGTAAACTGTGCAACCGAAGATTCTCATGTGAGAAATGTTCATTAACGATGCATCATGCAGAATTGCATGTCCCCATGCATCCACCGGCAACTAGGATTTCATTAACAATGGATGTAAAATCCATTGGAGTCTTTTTATCAGTGACTCTGCCAACCCATTCTAGGTATGAACATGTGGTACTGGATGTTCAATTTCTATTCCTGTTGCCTGGCAGTACTCTTGAAATAATCGAAAGGTAAATTTCCCAGCATTATCCAGGCGTATTTTCTTTATTTGGTTGTCTGGAAAATGCACCCGTAACTTTATTATTTGTGCCAATAGCTTTGGAAAAGCTAAGTTGTGGGTCGATAGTAGACACACATACGAATATTTTGAGGATGCATCAATCAGTACCATGAAGTACTGGAATGGCCCACTAGGGGGTTGGATAGGTCCACATATGTCTCCTTGTATTCTTTCGAGTAAGCTTGAAGATTCAATATCCACTTTTAGTACGTGATGGCCTTGTTATTAAGTTTCCCTTGAAGCAGGGGGATGCAAGAGAATTCTCCCTTTTGAAGAATCTTCTGGTTCTTCAAGTTATGCCCATGGGATTGAGATAAGATGCAGTGCATCATCACAGATCCATGGTGGCCAAATCTATCATGCCAACTTAAAAACTTGGCTGATGTCGGGTACTTCAGGAGTTCCGTCAAATTAGCTTCCTCTCTCCAAATCTTTGTATGGTAAAGGCCTGATGAAAGGCTCTCAAAACGTTCAAGTATGGATTTTACTCACTTTTCTTGAGACGTTACATACAGTAATTCCTTTTCTTTTACATTTGATGTTTTCAAATGGAATCCGTTTAAACTGATGTCCTTGAAACTTAGTAAGTTTCGGTTGGAATTTGGAGAGAATAGCGCATCCTTTATTTTTATTTCTGTTCCATTTGGGAGCAATAAAGTTGCATTCCTAGAACCTTCAATTATATTCGATGGCCCTGAAATAGCATTTATACTGAAGGATCGTATATGTTGAAGCACTCTCTACTAAGCAGCCATGAGAGCGATCCATCTATAAAAGATGAATAAAACATTTGCATTTTAGGACCATAATAAAATTTTTTATTCAAAAAAAATTACATAATTTCAAATGCTCTCATAACATAAATTGTTCTCAAAAACAAATTGCTCAGATAAAAGAAAAGGCTAATTAAGCATGTCATCTCTTTCGAAGTCGTCAGCTATAAACTTTATTAGAGCATTTGTGGTCACCAGGTTTGTTTCGTCTTTCTTTTTCATGTTCTATTTATAAAATTCCTGGAGATACCGCGGAGTTCTGCACACTCTAGACCAGTGGCCTTTCATACCACAGTTATGGCACTGGTCTTTTCATTTCCTCTTGGGTGGGGGGGTGCTTCATTTCTGTTGTTGTCTTGTCTGTGCCAAGTGAACTTTCACCTCCCTTCATTTCTTCACTGTTGGACTTGGCCTCTGGCCCTTTTGTTCTGTCTCCCTTTCTGTGGTCTTTTTTTTCTTTTATTATCTTTCTTCTTTTTAGAAGAAGAAGCATTGTGAGCTTCTGGGAGGGGGGCAGTGCCAGAGGGGCGCATGTTGTGAGTGGCGAGGAGAAGCTCTCTATTTTGTTCAGCCATGAGTAAATATGACAACAGCTCAAAATACTTGGTGAACTTTCGTTCATAGTATTGCTGCATAAGTATCACATCCTTCTCGTGGAAAGACGTATACGTCTTTTACAGCATGTGATCTTCTGGGACCTCTTCACCATACAACTTCAGTTGTGAGGTGATGCTAAAAAGAGCTGAGTTGTACTCAGCTATGGACTTAAAGTCCTGCAGACTCATGTTCTCCTATTCATATCTGCCCTTGGAAGTATAACATCTTTCTGATGTTTATATCTTTTCTCAAGGGCAGTCCACAGCTCAAGTGGATCTTCGACCATAAGGTATTCAACCTTTAGGGTCTTGTCCACATGGAGACGAATATAGATAATGGCTTGCGTCTTTTCTATATCGTTTTCATTTTCATCTTTATTCACAGCAGAAAGGAGTGTCTTAGCCCGTAGGTGAAATTTCACATCGAGCTGCACATCAGATAATTTCTTCCTGATGCATCCAACACTTTGAAATTGAAACTTAAAAATTTTGGCCATTTTATCTAGCAAAGCAAAAATTTGCATGAATTAATAATTTATACTTTAAACATTTTCATGCGGAGGCAATTTTTAAATGAAGAGCTAATTGCGTGGATCAGCCAGTCCCACATAAATAAAATAGTCCAAAGTCCAATTACAGTCCATATTACACAAATGAAAGAGAAAAACGAAATTACTACTTTGGAAACCCCGTGGGTCCTATATAAAATCTTCAGCTTCAAGTGAGGCCTCCGTCTCCATGGAAATTAGTCATCGATCTTGGACATTACATAATTTCCTCACTACAATTTCTCTCAAAAGAAAAAGAAAAGTGCAGGAAAAATAAAATGTGGGACTTAAACAGCCGATCCAAAACCACAATTAGCCATCCATGCAAAAATTTGTGCTCATCAAACATTTTCAGCAGACATTTTCATCACAAGCATCGCAGGCATCGTATTCACAGAAGGATAAACGATTTAAATGCTTAATAATTATTGGACCACTGGTCAATGTCATACACCGTTAGGTTAGGTGACTAACGACAGAGCGGTCGCATGATCTTCCTAATTATTAAGTTAATATTACACAACAGAATATAAGTTTATCCTCAGAATAAGACATTTAATAGTGATGCAAAGTATATAATTATAATCCTAAAAAAGGCATCATAGAATGCAAAGAGTTGTGCATAATGGGATTATTCAAAAAGATTTGAAAAGAGCCCAAAAATTAACATGTTCTTCATGAAAAGGAAGAGGTTTTCCTTTTTATTTACCTCCAATAAACCCCCCCCCCAATCCCCAAATGTCCCCATAATGTCACATTTCAGTCCCATAATTTATCATGATTTTTCTGTATTTTTTAGGCCCTCAAAAGCCTTTTTAAACTTTATTTTAGCCCCCTTCATTTCTATTTTTTCAGAGGATTTCGGCTTGCAGGCCTGAAGCTCGTAGTGTGGCCACGGGCTTCAGACCCGCACCGAAAATTGTTTTATCTGTGTGTGTGTATTAATTTGTGCGGCAAGAGCCCACAGTGGAGATGTGGGCTTCAGGCCCACATTCAAAATCCTTTTCTTTTGTTATGTGGGCTTGCGGCCCAAGGCTCCCGCGAGGGAGATGAGGGGGCGGTGGCTAGGGTTTACCGCCACTACCCCCCCCCCCCCCCCGTCGATGCCAGATGACGAGTCTGGGGAGGGGGGCCTGTTACGGCAGCCCCCCACTACCCCCCCCCCCCCCCCCCCCCCCCCCCCCCGTCGGTGCCAGACGACGAGTCTGGGGAGGGGGGCCTGTTACGGCAGCCCCCCATCCCGCAGCGAGGCGGAGGGAGGGTAACGATGGCAGCCCTTACCGGTGAGCCTCCGGAGCGGGGGAAGCAGTGGAAGTACCCCCTCGCCGTGAGCGAGGGGTCAAGGATGGCAGCCCCGCTGTTCAGGCGGGGGAGATCGGGGCGGTGCCCCCCTCTTTCTACGAGCATGAGGAGGGTTGGGAATGGCAGTCCCATACCCCACACAGTGAGGCATGGGGGGAAGGGGGAATCAATTCTGCCTTCTGGGCGGTAGATCAACGGCAGCCGACGGCAAGGCCATCGACGAAGCCGTGGGATAAAAATATTGTTTTTATTTTATTTATCAAAAAAACATGACAAAAATATGATATTTAGACGATAAAAAATCATCGATGTCGGAAACTAGCCCTATTTCTACTCTGATCTTACGAGATCAATGGAGAAAACAATCATGCGCATGATAAAAACTAAATTTTTAGCGAGAATACCTCTAGATCTGTCCTCTAGATCTAGCGACGGTTGACCGAAGCCTACGCGTGGATGACGACGCCCGTTTGAGGAATACGAAGTCGTGCACATGGATCACCTGCATTTCCTTCGCTTTCGCAACGATCGGTATTTGTGTGGAAATTTTTATTTAGAGGCTCGTGCTGATAACGTGTTATGAATAATCATCTGGGGGGAAGAACCACCAGCTCTTTATTTATAGCATTAGGAGAATATAGAGATAAGATACAAAAGAATCCTAACCAACTCATCAACATATGTTTTCAACAAATTAATGCTAATAATAAAATTATACTTTTGCTTGAATTAACAAAGCGATATCTGTAACCAAAATTTTGATGACGAAGATATGAGATACACTTTTTAAGCAGTGCAATAGTAGTTTCATATTGATGATAAAACTCACCACGATCCACGAGCTCAACCGTAGAACTTGAACTCGGTCCCAAGCATTACCATCACTTGAGAAAAATAGAGGAATAACAATTGTTTTCGTATAGGAGAATTGAACTTTATCTTAGAGCCATCATTCATGTTATTCAATTCTATTGAAGACTTATTACTGTTTAAGAGGAAAAGAATAAGCTTATTCATAGTGCTAGCACCTCTTGACTTCTCTTATCGCAACCGATGTAGGATTAAAATAATATTTCCAAATAAACATGCATGAGTCATCATGAGTCATGTTTAAGTCATATTTAAGTCAAGATCCAATATTTAGATTGTAATCCAAATGGTCATGACCCAAATCACCTAACCACAACCCTGACCCTTCCTGGCAACTCACCTTTGGTGATTGTCACGTTGTTTGCCTGGATCAATATAGGCCTGGCCTGGCCAGTCTAGCCTGGTTAACCATTAATAGCTTGCCTGGTTGAGCCATCACTGGCTTTACTAGCTAGCCAAGCTACCACCAGCAATGAGCCAGCCATTGGTGGTTGTTCGGACGGGCCACCATTAGCCTGGCAGGCCACCACTAGTGTTGTCATGCTATCGATGGTGTCGTACTGCTGTTGGTGATACCATGTGATCACCAACAACACCAGTGATGCTTCACATTATCGTTGATGACCTTGGCATGTCTCTATGTCTGCTTGGCCTTTTGGTTAGGTTTAGAAGATAGTTTATTTGATCTTTTGTTATAACCTAGAGTTCATATGTAACGGTCTGTTTTCATCAAGACAAACTATTTACGTATTGGACCAATTTTTCAATTTTTAAACTATTTTATAATGGTTTGTTAGGAGTTTTACGATTTCAAAAATTTCTTATAAAAATATTTTGAGATATCAGACTAGCTATGAAGTATTTTAGTAAGTTCGGGTTTCATCAAATACCTCTGAATAATCTGATAAAAATTCATTTTCAAATATTACCGTGTTGGCTTTATGAATTTATTTTCTATACAAACATGATCAAAACGTTTTCAAACTTCCATGGTATCATTATATGATCATTTACCAATTTCCACCTTTAGTCTAAAGTGACATTAATTACAACCTAACGCATTAAATTGGGGTTGACTAAATATTAAATACCCTAATTGATTATAATTTAACTTAGCCTATATAAACCCCCAGTTAATCACCCTCTTCATTCACGCAAAACCCTTAATCACTCAGGCCGCACGTTCTCTCTCTCCCCCACCCCGTACACTCTCTGTCTTCCCCCTTAATCACTAAGCCCGTAACCCCTAACACATACACATACACAACCTCTCTCTTCTTCATGCAAAGAACCCGACCCACGCTCACCGTCGCCTGAGACCCCACGTACGTCGAAACCATGTGCAAACCCTCCCAGCGAGCACCGGAGCACCTCCCCGCGGCCTTCAACGTCGCCGCCACCTCAGAGTAGTGTCCGCCGGACCGCACGCCTGACCCCGCCTCCGCAGGCGATGGAGACTCGCCCCTCCGAAGCCCACATCGTCGCCGACGCTTCTCCGTCGAGCTCCACGTCGACCACCGCTCTCGAGAGGCCACCACTGCTACCCATCGCAGCAACTGTCACCTCTGACGTTGGGTCACTCTGCTCATCCATCCCCCGAGTTATGCCGCTGCTCCGACTGCCGCCATGCTCCGCCCCACCCGTTGCCAGCTCGAGTCCTCGGCGCTCCGCCGTGAACATCCCTCAGCCCCGCTAGCTGTCTCATTCGCTCACCTCTTCTCCGAGGGGCACGCCACGCTCCGCCCAAGACGATGACGTGCCCGCCTCCGCCGCAAGACCCTGCGCTCTCCGCCTGCACTTCACGCCGACGATGCCGCTGCCTCGCCCCAGCGTCGCCGACGTCCGCCCCCGAGCCCGCTGCATGGTATCGAGAGAGAGGGTGAGTTGATACGTGTTTTTATGTGTATTTTGTAGTAATACGTATATGTATAGGTATTTAGATAATTAGATAAATTGGGTTTGATGGTTTTAAATTAATATTAAATTATATAAGCACCAGAAAAATACAAGATCAGCCCTAGAAAATCTGAAATGACATTCTGGACACAATGGAACTAGTTTCATCTCAATCTGATGTTTTGTTTTTTCATAATAAATTTTTAAGCCGAAAAGTTAAATATGTTATTTTCATTCAAAAATCATAACTCGCTATTTTCACATAAACTAACATGTGATAAAAATATATGTTAAAGTACTCTTCGAGACTGACATTTTGACAGCTCATTTGCAACTTTTTGATACAGATTGCGTCCAGGAGAAATTAATGAATAATTACGTACTTAATTAAAAATTAGTTTTTAAATCTATTTTGAACTTTTAAAAATTATAAAAATTACTATAAGCTTTATAAAATTATTTCCTCCTACGATGAAATTATTTTCTTCATATCTAGCCTATATAAAAATTTAGAAAGATTTTTGACGACATTTCAACCAGTTTTAAAAATCAAAACGATCAGATTAAATAGGTAGAAAATAGGGTAACCCGTAACTAATGTCTTCTTGTGTTTGCAGGTACCAATTCTCGTGTACCAGCATCTTTAAAAAGCTCTAGCTCCTGCCTCGTCTTACCACGACGATCTCAAAAAGAGTAAGTCACTTTAATTCTAACTTTAGAAATTAAGCCGGTGTACTCGTATGAACTTAGGACATGACATCTAGTCTCAGAACAGTTATTGACCTGAACAGATGACTAGAGACCTAATTAACTAGCGAACTAATCAATAGTGGAATGACCAAAGGATTAAATTGAGATAGTACACTTTCATGAAATTTGATATCATAGTTGTTGGACTTCAAAGCATTGCTTAGGACTAAATTGAGATAGTGCACTTTAATGGAATTAGATATCATAGTTGTTCGACTTCAAAGCATTCCTCAAGACTGATATTCTCTGTTGAGGCTTCTGCCTTGACTTTTCAGCAAGTAAATTCCACATATATTTGTATTTGTTGTACTCATTGATGGATGTATTGTTGTACATGTTGTTGGATGTACGAAATGATGGGCCTATGAGGCTATACGGATACGGATACAGATATGGATACGGACAAGGATACTGATACGATTATAAATATGAAATGTGATACAACACTGGTTTTGGGGTAGTCTTGAGCTACGAGGTGTACGGGAGTGACCGGGTCCACCCTTATTAGTTAAGCTGTACCATCACCCTGCAAGTGATGGTAGGTAGATATTCCGCGATTTGCTCCGTGGGATGGGTGCACTTCTGGTTGCATATCGTACACTCGAGCTAAGACTGTTGCACTAGCTTGATTGATACCAGGGCCCATGAGGCCACATTGATACAAATACTAGTATGAACATTGGATTATGATATGACACGGGTTATGGGGTAGTCTTGAGCTACGAAGTGTACAGGAGTGACCGGGTCCACCCTTATTAGTTAAGCTATACCATCACCCTGCAGGAATGGTAGGTAGATATTCCACGAGTTACTCCGTGGGATGGGTGCACTTCTGGTTGCATATCGTACACTCGAGCCAATGCTGATGCACTAGTTTAATTGATGTTGCACTAATTGATAATTCATTGATACCATTGCTTTTGTCATGACTACTCTATTGACTAAGTCGAGACTACTCGAACATGATAGAACGGTATAATAATGAGCGGTCTTAAATTACTACTAAATCAGTGTCTAGAAAGGAATGGGAAGGGTGTTGGTCAACCAAGGGACTTGTTCTTGCGGTCTTTGAAGTGACCTGTGCCTTCAAGCCCTGACTGCCTGGCTGATTTGGGAGTTAAACTAGACTTCTTATTATTAGGCCATCCTACACTATTAAATAGTCAAGCGACGCTCATCTTTTCTTAAGTATTACTAGGTCTATATATTGTCATCCCATTACCGATTAGTCAAAACATTGTTAACCTGGTTGTCTTACTATTGCCATCCCATTGGTCAAAATAATGTTACTACCACATGCCACGCCACCGTCGTTACTTTTGCACTTGTACAGCCATCTTTACTTTATGCATTACTTACCACACCTGAGCAGTTACCAGTACTTTACTTATTACTCTTACATACCTGTATGCCCATACTTTACTATTTGCACCAGCATGACCATATGTTGTTTACTATAGCATGTTCCATACTTTTGCACTGCTTCTTTTCTATTGCTAGAATTGTTGTGACTTACCTACGGTTCTATCTCCGTGGCACCACAGACGACGTACATATGGAGGTAGATGCTCCTGAGCTAATAGCGCCAGAATTCGACGGCAGCTTCCATAGTTATTTTCACTTATGTACTTTTCTTCTTTCATGTATATTTATTGGGACATCTTGTACAGTATGGATTGTAATAATTGGACATTATTTGGGTATTTTTGTACATCTCTGTATCGTGGCTATTTTGGTTTCACTGGTAACCTGCAGGACCTGCGCAAATATCAAATAAGTAACGCCCCCCCCCCTCCCGAAAGCGGGTCGTTACATCATACCACTTTACAAATACTTCACTCATACATCTTACATCTTAACTATTATGATGAATTCATCTTATAGTCAAATCGATCATAACCCCTTAAGACGATTTAACCAATGTATATCTTATTTTCATCTTGTTTTCCCCTTCATTTATTGTGATGATTCCATCATATGCGTAAGACTCTAAAAGCCATATTCTTACTTCATCTGTGACTAATCATATTCTATGATCAATTCATATCTACAGCAATGATGTTAGCTATGTGTGAATACCAACAAATTCAAAATTGTAATTATTTGGATGGTTTGAAGTTAGGTTTGAAGTTAGGTTCTCATCCAAACACATTGGGCATATCAGTAACGGTTACCATATAGTCTGGTCTCTTCATTATGACTATATTGCTAAGATGTATGGCAAATCTTATTAGCCTCTTAATTTTGTTAATTGATGATGTGACATCATAGTTACAATGGATCAAATTTATTACTCTACATAATTTTATCCATTATACCTTAGTTAAGGATGTTGGTTTCATATCAACTGCTTGTGACACTAACCTCATATATCGGAGGAAACAAATCCTATATTGATTGACACATGTTTTCAGATGCTTTGGATTATACCTAGTGAATACCTAGCAGAAACTTAAGCGTAATTAATTATTAAAGAATAAAATATTATTCTCTTACATGTAAGGTTATTTAGTGCATCTCATGTCTAAAGATTTAGATGCACCAGCCACCACTTGAATGTTTTTATTGACATTAAGGATATGTTACCATGCAGAACCTTCTCGGTAAGTTGTTCTCACCAACATGCATATGTACACTGTCTTTATGTCTTCACATCGGATTTTTACGTGACTATCCATTACTATCTCAATAATAAAGATCAGTGTACGCTGCTCAATTTAGAAAATCTATATCATTTCTTGATATTCCATTGATCAAGAATATTTATATCTAAGCGATTCATTAGACATCAATATCAAAATCTTATTATGATCATGGACTCCTTACATAATCCAAAGATTTTACCAAAGCAATTATAAATGTTATGCATCCATTTATTACTACATAAAAGAAAAATACAATGATAAAGAATACCAAATAGTATACTAGTATTTCAAACAAGATATATCAATTACAATAATTGTAATAAGGGCATTCATTTGCCAACATCTTCCTCTTGCACTTACATGTAATAATTATATTATCTTATACGTACCAATCTAATACACTAGTCGATTCAAACACTTGAGAGAGAATCACATTCTCTTTTAAATAAGTATTTTCCAGATTTAAGTATTTTCCTTCTCGATCCGACCAAATAATTTCAATACTTTTTCCTGTCTGGTTCTCTACTTTATTCATATACTTTATGAATGTCTTAAAGACCTCTGGTTTTTTAATGGGCGGTTTGTTATTGACAGCGTAGTGCATTACATCGTAAAGGCTGAATATCTATTATACAAATGAGGACTTTTTTGAATCTGTCATATGTGACAGTTTTGTCCCAGTCATATTTTGGGCTGTTGACTCGGACGCTGACTAGGATAATGGAAACGGTAATTTTCACAAAAAATGAGAAATTAACAAATTAAAAGCACAAAAATTAATAGAAATACAATAATAACCGAACGTGGATTTTCTGAGACGTGCACTATGACTAGGACTACAATGTTTGGGAGATGTACTATGGCAGTTTTGTCCTACATTGCATCAAAATATGACTATGACAAAATGTTTCAGAGAGTGGGGGGCTTATATATGGATTGTGGGTGAGTGGTTGGGTGTGGAGTTGGGTGTTTTGGTGGAACCTCCAAACAAAAGCCCACGACATTCCCTTATTTGTAAGGTTGCCATTGTTTTTTCATAAAACCCATCATCTCCCCTCTATTTACGGATTTGCAATCGCTCTTTTTTGGCTTTGCACCCGTGTTTTTTTGCGCTTTATTCTCTGCTTTTGTGCCCCTGCGACGACTGCCCCCGTGTAGACGACTACCCCCGTTGACATTTTGCCCGTGAACCGGCTGTCCTCTCAGTTGCGCACCCGGGAGACGACCTTCGCCGTGCACTCCGGGCACAGGCATTCTCTAGTAAGTATATATTAATTGATTCTACATGCAGAAAACAAGAGATCCTTCCTTTTAGGCAAGTTGCTCAAGTAAATGGAAAGAGACGGTTTTTGCTCGTAGACAATCGAACGGTAGCAGAATCAGACCTTTGGTTTGATAGAGTCCTCATGCATGTATATTTTTGGTGGGACACAACATATACGTATACATGTATGCATGCATGCATGCATATACATTTTTTTTGAAAGGTTAGTGTTTGTCTTTATTGAGATCATAAATCAATACATGTATATAGGCGTATGGTTCCAATAGGGAGAGGATAAGGCACAAGCGCCGTCACTCTCCACTATCGGGTCCTACACCTATTCCAATCAATACAAATCAAATGCCAAAGTAAAATAATTTTTCCAATCCAATCTGTACATGTGTGATATTCATCCAGTGTCTTTGAATCCCCAGTTGGAAAAATCATTAATCTCCACTTGATTAGTAGGCTCGATGTCCATCAAGGCAAATCTGGTATCAGCAGCTATTTCTTCAAATAGGGTTGTCTTGCTTCTAGCTTCGGTATCAAAGATTCTCCTATTCCTTTCACGCCAAATATGCCATACAGTTGCAGCTAGGGATGTTTTAGCTAGCGAACTTAAAGCATCCTTTTTCACAAAGTGACTGAGGTAATATTTACCCACCTCCAATAACGATGAATGTACATGAGTTAACTTAAGGAGAGCCCTGCGTAATATATAATTGGAGTAGCTGCATTTGAAGAAGATATGACCCACATTTTCCACATTATTTCCATCACATAAGACTCAGTTGACCGGAGTATTAATGCCCCACTTACTAATCATATCTCTTGTTAATAGCTTTCCACTAAAAGCTCTGAGAAGGGTGAGAGACATCTTAGGAATGTGATTAGAGTACCATATAAGTTTGTAAAATGAGAACGGGGTACCTCTTTTATGAGCTCCATCACATGCCTCCTTGAATCGGAATTTTTCTTCCGGCCCCCATTCCCAACTGTCAACCCCAGGGGACAGCACCATACTTTGTACATATACATATACATATATACATACAAATTTTTGTGAGGGCCCGTGACCCCACATCTGTGAACCTAGTCTGCTTCGAAGGGTACTACTAAAATTGCATGCTCAAATATGAAAACTTTGTGTCCAACATTTATTTTTCTGTCGCCTCTGTATACTCAACTCTTGCATGGCTCAAAAGCTCAACGGATTGATGCATTGAAAGTAAGATGCTCCCTCATTTACACACCAAACAAGCCATGTGCCCTGTTTACGGGTGTTTTCTCACCGCAGGATCGTTGACCGGGAGTGGTCAACGTGGTCAAGGGGTCGATGTTGACCCCTTGGGAGTGCCGAGCGCACGAGCACTTGGCGCGGGTTAGAGTTGGAGTTGGGGTCGAGCACTGGGTCCAAGCAGGACGTCGGCTCCTAGTTGAAGCAGAGCAGAGGGGAAGCCTCGGCTCGGCTTCTATGGGCTCGGCCTTGGTCGGACGAGCGTCGATGGGTAGCCTCAGCGCCTCGGTCTGCTTCTCCCTGAACAGACGATAAACTCGTCAGGGTGGCCGAACCTTGGTTCCGGCCGTATCCCCTCCGATGCCTAAGTCAGATTAGGTTCTGAAGGATACTCGGTAGGGTAGGCATGACTCGAGAGGAGATCGGTACGCTGGCCCACGGCGTGAGCAGGGGGGAAAAGGAGTGGCAAGAGGCCAAGGTCGTTGATGGTATACCTTCGGTTAGAATACCTGAGGTTCGATCCCTTGCTCCATTGTCCCTCTGGCCCCTTTATAGGTAGATCCGCCGCGATTGCCTCTCGCCCATGTCGCCACGCCATTCCTCACGACGGCGCCTGTTGGCATCATGGGGGAGCCGTTTGTCTTTGGTCATGCCGTCACGCCGTTCTCCCCCATCCGCCCCCCTCGAGATTCGTCCCCACAATGGCACCTGCCAGCACCATGGGGGGGTGTCCCCCCACTGGGCCTCTTGATTGACGTCAAAGCCTTGTACTCCTTGGGAGTGGTTCCTCCGGGGGGTCGCAGGCCGGTCTTGAGATTTCTCGGGGGCCTCATCGATCGGGTCGGGTTTTCTTCATGAGCCTCATCTAGCTGGGCCCAACCTTGCTAGCAGGCTTCTAGTCCTCAGCTGGACTTTGGGCCTTTAGCCTTTTGTACTTCAACCGTAATAGCTGTATCAATTGCCCCCATCGGTCATGTCGATCCCATCTAGTTGGCTCGGTTCGGCTGATGTGACTTCCACTGATTTTGACAGTCGCGCCAGTCGAGGCTGGTTCATTAAATGGAGACCATCATTAAGTGGCCTGTTCAAATCCCACTGGTGCAGGTCTCGAAGTGCCGTCGGCCTACGGATGCTGCCACGTGCCCTCGTGTGTCCATCTTTGCCGCTCGTGGGGTCGTCTCGGGGAAAGAGATGTATGGAAAGGGGATCCGCCATCCTTTGGGGCGAGGGTCTGCTCTTTTCAATCGTCTTCCCTCCTTTTCATCAGGATGAATCCTGTTTGAGCTCTATCTCATGTCGTCCTCCTCCGTTGCCGTTTTGGGTTGCCCGGAGGACGTTGCCGACCCCGACCCGGCCGGTGGGTCCGTCCCGTCGGTTCGCCGCCATGGGGGCGTGCTTTCGGGGGTGCCTCCCGAGGTTCTTGGGTGTCCCTCATCCATCTGTGCCACCTCCATCGGGAACATGCGCACCAGCTTCCTTCTTCCCCCCTATTCTGTCCGGGCCCCGGAATCCGATGAGCGAATCTGCTTTCCCCGGCCTCAGGAGGTTGGGGTTTACGAAAAGTGTTTCCGGTTCGAGCTTTGGTTCCCTCTCCACCCCTTCATTTCCAAGTTTCTTCGAGCCCATAGGGTGGCCCTATGCCAATTTTGCCCCAATGCCATTGGCCTCATCGTCAGGTTTGTCATTCTCTGTGAGTTGAAGGGGGTGGTCCCCTCCCTTCGACTCTTCGCCCAATTCTATCGCCTTAGCCACCATCAGTCGGGGGCCTGGATTTATATCAGTGCTTGGCCAAATAAGAGCCTGGTGCTGGGGCTGCCGAGCTCTGTGAAGCTATGGAAGGGTAAATACATCTTCGTCGTTTTCCCGTCGGACGTGGACTTCCCGTCTCAATGGAGAAGCGCCTGCGCGCTGGCTCTTGAGCTGGGCGACCCCACGGACGCCGATCTTGAAGCGGTGAAGGCCCTGTTGGCGGTTCCTGCAAAGGATCGAAAAATTGACGTTCTCTTCGACGATCCCAATTTGCGGAAGACCACTTGGCCCCCGGGTGAGTTCCGCTGACGCCCGCCGTGTTGAGCTATCCCAGCAAGTTCTGACCTTTTCATCTGTGCTTTTGACAGGTGGATTTGTCCTCGCTTCGGCTCCGACCCCTCCCCTAGTCACGGTCCCTGAGCCTACTCCGCGTAGGAGGGATCACGTGTTAGATGTTCAAAAGAAACAGCCGCCTCCTAGCGTGGGCTTCAAAAGAGCAAGGGGGCATGCCCCATATTCCCCCTTGGCGGGCGTCTCGAAGAAGGCCCGCCCCCAAGTTAGAGAGGGAGGTGCTCTGCTGCCCGAGGGTTGGTGATTCGGGTTGAATATTGCATATTTAACCCCCTATTTAGTCCTATTTTGTGCCTATATGATGCCTAATTGGTCTATAATATGTTCGTATTTTATAAACCATCATTTATTAGAGAAATCACGTTATTTGAGCACAAGACAGTAATAAACAGATTATTTCTGCACTTTTTATATTTTTCATGGCTTGGTCTCGATCTCACGATTCCAACGACTATTTATTTGTATTTTTCTGAGATCTGTGCTAATTACTGTGTATTTTTGAAAGCAGAATACCATTTAAATGAAGAAATACGCTCAAAATACGTGAAATACGGTCGTCATCCAATCACAGGCCGACACGTGGTGAGATCTGGGCTTTTCTCGCTCAATCGAACGGATCGCGATTTTCGCCGCTTGGAAAATCTCTCAGCCGTTGGATTCTAATCCAACGGCCGTCAGCTGCGAACGAAACTTAGCAAATGGGCGGGGTGACATGGAAATTTGAGAGCCGCAGATCGGTGATCCAACGGGCCAGATCCTGGATGATTCGAATTCGAATTCGCTTACAGGCGACGCGGCACGATGATATCCTTTGGATTCTCATCCAACGGCGGAGAACGACGCCCGCCCGAACTCGACGTTGCGCAGCAGATACCCATCGACCGGCCACGTGGAACAATCCTGGAGGCGCCCATCATGATCCAACAGCTGGAGTCATCGCCGAGCGTAACTCGGAGCGGATGCGGGCGCACGCTTATTAACGCACACGTGGCGTTCTCAAAACCTATCCCGCGGCGATCGGACGGCCACAAATTCAAGCGCTTGGCGGATCGGGTTTTAGGCGGTTCGGGTGCGGGTTTAGACCCGTTAAGCGCCCCAAACCCGCAATGCTTATTATTTAAGCGTATTCTAGGGTTTTGGGGCGTATTTTGGCGTATTTTGGGGCTTTTGGAGCGGCTACTGTGCGTATTTCTCCAAGGAAAAATTCTGAAAAATCCCAGAGGCTATTCTTCTTATTTTCAGAGAGTTTTGGGTTCTATCATGGATATTTGGCGACAAATTCTTGAACTTATACCCCGTATTTGGTGCTTTTTCATCGTATTTGGCTATTAGAACGATGTATTTGGCTATAAAACTTGCTTGTTTTTTCATCATGCGTGGCTAATCTCCTTGTGCTATGGTTGTGATGTACTTAGGAGTATGTAGTAGCTAAATTTCATGTCTTTAGCCCTATTATCATGACAAAATTTCGAGTAATGTTGATTTCTACAACGTATTTGATGGGTATTTCTCTATTGACGATATCTTTGATGTGCCATATGGCTAGGCCCTGACAAGGCTAGCCAATTCATGTTCACTAATCTGAACTTATCACTGTGTTTATAGTTTAATGTATTGCTAGTGATACGTTTAAGGCTATTTAGACTAGTTTTATCGTTCTATCTTCCGACGTCTTCACGCCTTGACCGGGTGAAGCGTTGAGTTATATAAAAGACATGATATTCAGCGATTATAAACTCCTAATGAAATCACAACCGTAGCACATCCATCTCATATGTGTTGGAGTTGACGTAGTTAGTGTGTCGTGATTATTGATTCCTATATCTTTTCGCCCTATTTTAATTGTATAATTGCGTGCTTCGTCAATTTCTAGTCATTTATTGTTTGAGTAAGTTATACGGAGACGTGTGCATGCTTGAGACGAATCTGATCTTTGTGGACTTATTCATGATGCATGTTTATTTTCCTTATGAAGTTGACGTTGCACGTGATTAATTCTTTGGCACATTTCTATACGCTTGATCGACATACTTTCCGACGTTCTCGTGCCCTGACCGGATGAAACGTTGAGTTATAGAAAAGGTATTGATAATCATTGATTGCATACACCCTAACGAAATCAAACCCAACACATACTCTTCATACTCGTACCCCTATCAAAGTCACCGTAAATATCGTAGGATTTTCTTTTCTTTTTCCAAACTCTTGATACCTTTGCATATACTTGAAAGGTGGTTGGTTATCTTCGTATTATTACTCTTTACAGATTGACGTTCGTAGTTTTACAGGTCAGTTGTCCCGCGGATTCGATACCTGGACTCACCAGGATATTACTTGCACGATCTCCTGCGCTTGGGAGTAGTTCTCACATCATTTGAGACGAGGCAGTTGGGCTCCGCCCTTCCCGGCTGAGGTCACCTGGCCGTGGTCCGGGCCGTCATCGTCGCCGTCGAACCCCCTCCCTGAGGTTTACGAGAGGTACCTGGGAGCGTTCCACTCGGTTCCCGTTGATTTGCCCCAGTCAGGCGAAGGCCTTCCCCAACCTCGCTTCCCAGTGGGGCCGGGGGAGTCGGTTTTTGCTGACTGTGGCGTGGCGGCTCGGCTGGCTGAGAACTGCTGCCTTTCTTCGGACCAGGCTGTATTGGACGGGGTTAAAGGTGACCGCCTAGCTACCTTCGTGGTCCAGGTTGGTCAGCAGGTGAGATGTTCTCGCATACCTTGTTTTTGATACCCATATTTCATTCCGTCTTTTTGGTGCAGTTTTCCTCGGTGGGGCTTTCCATAAGGCGTTAATTCGAGGCCCTTTATCAGGCTGGGGATGACGTGATGCAGTCCGCCGAGGCCGAGGGGGTCGAGGGAGACGCTAGTCTGCTGGCCGAGGCTCGTATCAAGTCCTTGGAGACTTGGATAACCGAGCTCTCCTCTGCCTTAGAGGAATCAGTTCGGGAGAGGGCCTTGGCTTGGGTTGGGAAGTCCAAGGCCGAGGACCGGATTGCCGAGCTTGTGGAGGCCACCGAGGCGCGGACTGAAGCCGGCGAGGGCCCTACCCCTGTTGTTACAGCCGACTCCCTGGAGATCTCCAGCCTTCTGGAAGCGGTGGAAGAGAGAGAGAAAGCTCTCCTAGTCCAGCTTGACGCGAGATCCAGAGAGGTCGAGGTGGAGCGGGCGGAGCATCAGCGCCGGGTTACCATCCTCGAAGATCGGATCCGAGAGCTGGAGGCGGTGGACCCTGCTCAGATTGCTGAGGACGCCGTGGTGGAATACGCTCTCTCTTTTGCTGCCCCGGGTATGTCTGAAGCGTTCGAGAAGGGGTTTGCCCGCTGCAAATCCGAGATCCAGAAGAGGTTTCCCCTCTCGGGGATTGTTTTTGAGGAGCTCCGAGCGTATGATGACGAGGGTGAGACACGGGTCGGACCCTCGCCTCCGTCGGGAGCCCCCTTAGGGCCGACAGCAGGATGAGTGAGAGTGTGCTGCCTGTTCGGTTATTGTGCCGTTTTGTAACACTCCACTCTTTTTTCCAGAAATGAAGTCTCCTTTTCCTGTCTATAACCGCTAGTCTTCCTCCTTGGTATGTGTCCGCTTTTTGGGACTTGCTGGCAATGAGGCGGTTGTCCTACCAGGGATGGTGCCCCTCATTCTTGCAGCATGTTTTGGCCGACCGGCTGGCTGGGGGGTGTTATTCCTCAGGCTTACGGTCCGATCGGCTCGCCCACATGCCGGGGGAGTTGCCCCCGGCCTTACAGTGGGTTTGGTTGGACAGTCTGCTAGGGGTGCGACCCCACACCGTATGACTGACCGATGAGACCGACCGCTGGATTCGACCTCAGGCCCGACCTACTAGGGGAGTTACCCCCAGCCTTATGGTCGGTCGGTTAACCGACCTGCTGGGGGAGTTACCCCCAGCCTTACAGCCGGTTGGTGTCGTTCAGCCTGCTGGGAGGGCAACTCCCAGTCTAATGGCGGATCGACGGACCGACCTGCTAGGAGAGTTGCCCCCAGCCTTATGATCGATCCACCCCCTCCCGGCTGACTGGGGGGGGAAATGTCCCTCGGCCCATTGGCCGGTCGGGGGAGTCAACCCACTGAGGACCTATCCCCTAGCCTTATAATCCTCTGCTCAGATGCTCGCCCTGTGAGGTCTCTTCTTTCCCGGGTGAGTTTCCAAAACATGAAGGCGAAATAGGTTCAAACGGTTTTATTCGGGCAGATGGAGGAAGGGGGATACATTTGCGGGCGATCTCATTGATAGTATTTGCGTAGGTGCTCGGCATTCCAGGTGTGGGTGAGGATCCTTCCCTCTGAATTGGCCAGTCGATAAGTTGCGGGTCCGAGGACCTCGATGACTTTGTAGGGTCCTTCCCACTTAGCCGCCAGCTTCCCTTTACGGGCGATCTCCGGGCTGAAGGTGGCTTTTCTGAGGACCAGGTCCCCCTGGCGGAAGCTCCTTCCCCTAACTCGGGAGTTGAAATAGCGAGCCACCTTCTGCTTCTGGAGGATGATGGTGGCCGAGACCTGTTCCCGTCACTCGCCTAGGAGCTCCAGGCCGATCTCCAAGCCTTCTGTGTTTCTTTCCTCGTCGAAGTGTTTTATGCGGAGGGATTCCTCGCCTGCTTCGATACGTACCACCGCCTCGACGCCATACACAAGCATGAACAGGGTTTCGCCCGTGGCTTGTATGTGGGTCATCCTGTACGACCATAGTATCCCTGGGAGCTCCTCCGACCAACTCCCATCGGCGTTCTCCACTTTCTTGCGGAGGGGTTCTATGATGCACTTGTTGGCGGCCTCTGCCATCCCGTTGGTCTGGGGGTGAGCCACCGAAGCGAAGAGAAGCTTGATCTTCCCTTCGGTGCAGAATTTTTTGAATCCGGCGGAGTCGAATTGTTTCCCGTTGTCCGTGACGATGGCTCGGGGGATCCCAAACCTGGAGATGATGGAGTTCCAAACGAAACTCTTCGCCTTCTTCCACGTTATGGAAGCAAAGGGTTCGGCCTCGATCCACTTGGTGAAGTAGTCCACCGCCACGATTAGGTATTTCCTTTGTCCTCGTCCCGAAGTGAAGGGTCCGAGGATGTCGAGCCCCCACTTCGCAAAAGGTACGGGACTGACAATTGGAACGAGTTCCGACGGGGGGGATGAGCCGAGTTTGGCAAATCTCTGGCATTCCTGACACCTTTGGACATACTCCGTTGCGTCGTGGATCATGGTCGGCCAGTAATATCCTTCTCTCAGGATTTTCTGGGCAATCGTCTTGCCCCCGTAGTGATTTCCGCAGATCCCCTCGTGCACCTCCCGGAGGACGTAGTCAGCCTCCTGAGGACCGAGTCACTTGAGGTAGGGGAGGATATCCGTCTTCGTCCATCGTCTTTTGTAAATTACTCCTTCGTGGATCACATATCGGAGTGCCTTCCTCTCCGAGGTTCGACGTTCGTCAGAGTCCGTCGGTACTTCACCATGGGAGAGATATCGGATGAACGGGTCCATCCAGGAGGGGTCCCTGTCGATCGCCATCACCTCCCTCTCCTCGGTGCTAGGGAATCGGAGATTTTCCACGTAGATGGTGCGGCTCATCTCCTTGGTCGAGGAGGAAGCCAGTTTGGATATAGCATCCGCGCGGGCGTTCTCCGACCGGGGAAGGTGAAAGGTCTCAGCCTTCCTAAATTTGGACAGCTCGGTCTTGGCTGTGGCCAGGTAGCTCTGCATCGCCTCCTCGCGCGCCTCGTAATTCCCCTGTAGTTGGTTGATGACGAGTTTTGAGTCGCTGAGGAGCCGTACAGAGTCTGCCCCGAGTTCTCTGCCCAGCCTCAGTCCGTTTATAGCGGCCTCGTACTTGGCCACGTTGGTGGTGGTCGAGAACTCAAACCGAAGCGCGTTCTCTACGACATACCCCCCGGGAGATCGGATCGCGATCCCGGCTCCACTGCCTGACCGGGTCGCCGCCCGTCCACATGGACTATCCAAGTGTCCCGGTTCTCTGGATGACCAGTAAGAACGATATCAGTCGAAAGGAAGGATAGGGGTTGGGTTGTTACCATGGCCGAGTTTTCTTCAGAGGAGTTCCCTCCTTCAATGGTGCATTCGGCGATGAAGTCCGCCTGGGCCTGCCCTTTAATGGCCGTGCGTGGTTTGAACCGTAAGTCGAACTCGCTCAGCTCCACTCCCCAATTCAGCATCCTTCCCATCCGATCGAATCTCTTGAGGTTTTTCTCCAGCTGAGAGTCGGTAAGGACTAGTATGGTGTTGGCTTGAAAGTAGGGCCGGAGTCGACGGGCTGAGAGAACGAGGGCATATGCCAGCCTTTCCATGGGCGTGTACCGTCCTTCCGCGTCCTTCAGGACCCGACTGGTATAATACACTGGCCTCTGCACTCCGTTGTCCTCCCGGACCAGCACCGAGCTCACTGCTTCTTCCGTGCAAGCCAAGTAGAGGCTCGACGACTCTCCTTCTCGCGGTTTGGATAGGAGCGGGGGACTGCAGAGGTACTCCTTGAGTTCGGCGAATGCTTGAGAGCAATCCTCGTCCCACGGTATCGTCTTCCTATTATCGGCCGGCTCCGCGATCGCTTTCCTCAGGGTCCTGAAGAATGGAAGGGATTTTTCCGCCGATTTAGACAGAAATCGTCCCAGAGCGGCGATGCGCCCATTCAACCTCTGAAGCTCCTTAATTGTCGTCGGATCCCGCATGTTGATAAGCGCCTCGATCTTGTCAGGGTTAGCATCGATGCCGTGATTGGTGATCATGAACCCTAAGAACTTGCCCGCTCTCACCCCGAATGTGCACTTCGCGGGATTGAGCCGGATGTTGTGTCTCCGCAACCGCTCAAAGGTTTCCCTGAGGTCAGCGATGTGATCTTCTGGGTCTTTTGACTTGACCAACATTTCGTCGACGTAGACTTCCAGGTTCCTTCCTATCTGGGAGTCGAACACCTTGTTGACCATTCTTTGGTAGGTGGCCTCGGCGTTCTTCAACCCAAAAGGCATCTTCTTGTAGCAAAAGGTTCCCTTATCTGTCTTAAAGGCTGTCATCTCTTCATCCCGGGGGTCCATCTGGATTTGATTATACCCGGAGTAGGCGTCCATAAAGTTGAGCATTTCATACCCTGAGGCGTTGTCCACGAGGTGGTCGATGCGAGGCAAAGGGTAGCTGTCTTTAGGGCACGCTTTGTTGAGGTCGCTGAAGTCCACACACATTCGCCATTTTCCGTTGGGCTTCTTGACCATTACGACGTTTGACAGCCACTCCAGGTACCAGACTTCTCGGATAAAGCCGGCATCGCGGAGGCGCTTCACCTCTTCAGAGGCAGCCTTCATCTTTTCTTCGCCCAGATTCCGCTTCTTCTGTCTGACTGGCTTGAAATTGGGGTCGGCGTTCAGCCTATGCATAATCACTCGGGGGTCTACGCCGGGCATGTCATCGGGCGACCACGCGAAGACATCAAGGTTCGCCGATCAATCGGCTTCTCAAGTCCGAGCCCAGCCCCAATCCGATGGAGACGAAACTTCCTTCGACATTCATGACCGGGATCTGCTCAGGCTCTTCCGCGGGCTCGGGTCTCGACCCGTTCCTCAGGTCAAGCGTGGCCATCGAGCCGTCAGGTTGCTCTGTGGGTCTTTCGTCTGTTAGCTGGTAGCAGATCTTTAGCTTTCCCGCGTCGCCGTCGACTCGCCCGATCCCTCTCAGGGTCTGGAACCTGATCGTTCGGTGAAGAGTCGAGACCACCACTCCAACAGCGTTGAGGAGCGGGCGGCCGATGATCCCATTGTACGCCGACCTGATCCTCAGCACCACAAATTCCACCGTCAGGGTCACCGAGTCAGGCGGCCTGCCGAGCGTGACCGGGAGGTGGATCGCCCCCACGATGGTCGTGGAGTGGCCCGTGAAGCCTACCACGAGTCCCGAGCACGGGTCCAGGTCCTCGTTTTGTAGCCCCATCCTTTCTAAAGTCGACATAAAGAGGATGTCGCAAGAGCTGCCAGTGTCGACTAGCAGTCGCCGAACCACGGACGTGTCGATGACCACGGATACCACCAGCGCTTCGCCTGGTCGTGGTGGCTCCTTTGCAGTACCCGCCTCGCCGACCCGGAGGGACGGCGGTGGGCTCCTACGCTCCATAGCGCGGCCCTCCTTGTGGCCGATCCGAGGTTGCCCTTGCGCCCCGACTGGTCGCGTGCGCCGGGGAGCGACGATCTCCTCCCGCCGCCCATGGCGGGAGCCAACTCCCGTCGCTGGGGCCACGCTCATCCTCCGCTTCGGGGGATGAAGCCGTGTCATTGTCGGTGTGGTTGTTTTACGTGGGTGTTGGTTTGTTCCCACAGATGGCACCGGATGTTTACGGGTGTTTTCTCACCACAGGATCGTTGATCGGGAGTGGTCAACGTGGTCAAGGGGTCGATGTTGACCCCTTGGGAGTGCCGATCGCACGAGCACTCGGTGCGGGTTGGAGTTGGCGTCGGGGTCGAGCGCTGGGTCCAAGCAGGACGTCGGCTCCTGGTTGAAGCAGAGCGGAGGGGAAGCCTCGGCTCGGCTTCTATGGGCTCGGCCTCGGTCGGACGAGTGTCGAGGGGTAGCCTCGGCGCCTCGGTCTGCTTCTCCCTGAACAGACGAGAAACTCGTCAGGGTGGCCGGACCTTGGTTCCGGCCGTATCCCCTCCGATGCCTAAGTCAGATTAGGGTCCGAAGGATACTCGACGGGGTAGGCACGACTCGAGAGGAGATCGAAACGCTGGCCCACGGCGCGAGCAGGGGGAGGGAAAAGGAGTGGCAAGAGGCCAAGGTCGTTGATGGTATATCTTCGGTTAGAATACCTGGGGTTCGATCCCTTGCTCCGTTGTCCCTCTGGCCCCTTTATAGGTAGATCCGCCGTGATTGCCTCTCGCCCACGTCGCCACGCCATTCCTCACAACGGCGCTTGCTGGCATCACGGGGGAGCCGTTTGTCTTTGGTCATGCCGTCACGCCGTTCGCCCCCATCTGCCCCCATCCGCCCCCCTCGAGATTCGTCCCCACAATGGCGCCTGCCAGCACCAGGGGGGGTGTCCCCCCACTAGGCCTCTTGATTGACGTCAAAGCCTCGTACTCCTCGGGAGTGGTTCCTCCGGGGGGTCGCGGGCCGGTCTTGAGATTTCTCGGGGGCCTCATCGATCGGGTCGGGTTTTCTTCGTGGGCCTCGTCTAGCGGGGCCCAACCTTGCTAGCAGGCTTCTAGTCCTCAGCTGGACTTTGGGCCTCTAGCCTTTTGTACTTCAACCGTAATAGCCGTATCACGCCCCATGATGTATAATGTGGGCCAAGCAACTTCGTGCCACATGACGATCCTTATGATCCTTGATCTTGCAACACGCAGGTCTCAAGTATTTGGCTTGTTTAGCTAGACTAATCTTACTTCAATGAGAACAACATCAGATGCTTGGTAACAGAAGTATGCATGTATTATATTGGAAATCACAGAGTGTAAGTTAGGGTTAAAACCCCATTAATCACTCCGAGACGTACGTCGTTGCATGCAATAATGGAGATTTGTTAAACATACGATCTGTCATGAAAGCAACAAGAGAGAGAAGATGGTGGCTAAACGAGGACACTGCCGCGCATCAGGGATGGAACAATCCGAGCACATGAAGCCGATGATAAAAAGCTGAGTGATCGAAGAAGCGTCGATATCAGGCCAGCTCTGTGTAGGTCACAGTTTGCTTCTTGCCCTCTAGCTAGTCTCTCCATTATTCAAGCGAGACATCTCATGTGCATCTCCCTAAATTAATCAATTCTTGTGCTTATCAAACTGCTTTTGTCACCCTTCTCTGTGTGTAGATCGATTGTTCCTCGACAGGGATTTTCTAGCTCAGCTCCCACTCAATTTACAGATGTACACATTAGTCCAGTTGCCAGAGGCTAGAAATTTTAAGCAAATAATGAATGAGACTACTGTGTACATCTGTAATTTGAGTACAAGCACAATGTGTACATCCGTTTAAAAAAATCCATTATTTCTTTTTTTTTTCTTGGAGCAGCTTTGTTGATTTTGATATTCATAATCTAAAACATATACACACCAAATATCGAGAAACACTAAACGGTTTAGCTTGTCATTCCAGCGGTGTCAAAAATTTTATTGTTATAAAACAGTTAATTTTTCAACGAATATATCGTGTTATAATGCGTTGGCTGATTTTCTGTTGTTATATGTTGGCATTAGTGACACTAGATCTGGAGTGTTTTGGTTGAGGAATCTGACCATGTTCTGTACATGCATGAGTCATGTTGTAAGTCATGTCATAACACTGTTCACAACATGCAGTGTCTGGAATACAGTTGCAGAATTTCCGTCTTCAGGAATTTAGATCTGGTTATTGCTGCTCCGTTCAGATCTAATTTACTTGCTCGGACTCTCGTGGAAATCTTGGTGGTTACTATATTTATGGGGGAAATATCCACATGAGATTCAATAGAATTATTTACCCGAATTGGTTGATTGGTTTCCTTGAGTTATTGGTTCTATTTACCCGAAATATATCCTTGATTGATGGCGGAGATAACTGATTTAATGGCAGAATCTCGGTGGTTACTTGATTGATGGGCGGAAGTATCCGCTTGAGATTTTATAGGACTATTTACCCGAAATAGCTCCTTAATTTATGTGCAGAATATCTGCTTGAGATTTTATAGTTCTATATTAACCGAAATAGATCTCCTACGTACCTTGGTTGGTTGGGATAAAATGCTATCAAGGAGATCGGCTAGGGTCAACCTTTCAGTGATTGGTTCATCATGCTAGGAAGGATGCTGACAGCTACGGGAGTAGAGACCAAAGAGAGTTTGATTCAGGTCAGTTTTTGCAAGGGGATCTTGCGGTTTCTACATCTGGGGACGGAGGCTGACGGCTACACATGTAGGGATCAAAGGGAATTTGATCTAGTCAGTTTTTGCAAGGAAATCTTGCGGTTTCTACATCCGAGGACGGAGGCTGACGGCTACACAGGCAGGGGGAGTTTGATCTAGTCAGTTTTTGTAAGTGGATCTTGCGGTTTGTACATCCTGGGAAGGATGCTGACAATTACACATGTATGGATCTAAGGGAGTTTGATCAGTTGGTGCAAGGGGATCTTGTGGTGATACCTCCGTGGGGTTGATTGATATCACCCATTGCGGTTTGTGTTAAGGGAGAGTGAGTTCCTCCTAATGAGATTGCAATATTTGTGAGTGTAATCGTTTTGATATAGTGGAGTAATCTTATTTTTCTGGGCGTGGCCCCGCAGATGTAGGTGTGCGGACCGAACTGTGTTACCAAGTGCTGTGTGTTCTTGTGTCTTCCGTATTTGTGTTCATATTTATATGATTGAATCATAGATACTGACATTTCATATAGTACAAACAAAAAACTTTAGGTCCACCTTATATTTGGTTGGTGTGTTAATCAGGATTTTTAGAATATGTAGATGGAACTAAACAAACCTATAGACAGAGCTGATCTTTAAAAAAAATTAAGAGAGTAGAAGTTGTTTGAGTGTGCCATATGAGCAAGCATATGATACCCAATTTTTCTCATTAGAATAATTAGTCATGCATAAGAAGTCCTTTATGAGATCGATATTCATTAGTCCTTTATGATATTCATTCAAAATCCAACCATCAAGGCAAATTCAAAAAAAAAACATCCATACCAACTTATCCAAGCGAATCAACATAAGCCCTAGTGGATGAAACCACAACAAAGCCTAAGGGCAAAATTAGACTTTGCCCTAGCAAGAAAACCCAATAGGAAGGAGCTCTAAAGAGCAAAATTAAAAATATGGCCCAAAAAGCTATAAGTCTACTATACTAGAAATCCTAATCTAAGTAAGAAAACAGAGGCAATGGAATTCGAAAACATCCTAGTATAAATATCTTAAGATCTACAAATAATTTTAATTAATGCTAATAATAAAAAGTATGCATTTGCTCGATATACGTAAGCGATATCCATGACCCAAATTTTTGATGACAAAAACCAGAAATCTATATTTACCTAAGCATTCTATCACTTGAGAGAAATAGATGAAGAAATTTGTTTTTCTTATAAGAGAATTGAATTTTATTTTAGAGCCATCGTTCATGTTATTTAATTCTCTTGAAGACATATTGATGTTTGAGAGGAAAAGGTTATGCATATTTATAATGCTAACACCTCTTGACTTCTCTTATTACAACCAATGTGAAATTAAAATAATATTTCCAAATAAACTGGTGTGACTCATCATGAGTCATGTTTGAGTAAAGATCCAACACTTGGATCATAATCCAAATGGTCTTGACCCAAATCAAGTAACCAACAAACTGGAGCCATCTTGACTACTCACCTTTGGCGACCGGCCTATTGGCTGCCTGTCCGACTACATGCATGGCATGGCCTACTAGCCTGGCCTAGTTAGCCATCAATAGCTAGCTTGGCTGGGTCATCACTACCCTCGTAAGCTAATCAAGCTGACATCATCTTATGCTAACCATTGGCGGTTGGCCTGGACGGGCCACTACTGGCCTGGTGGGCTGTCGTTGGTGTTGTCGTGTTGCAGGCGATGTTGCACTGCTGCTTCCATTTGGACACTGCTTGCTACAGTAGCTTTTTATGACTACGACATCTGAAAAATGAAAGTAAAGATCACTTTTCTATATGGTGATTTAAAAGGCTGTTTATACATGACTCGACTAGAAGGTTTCAAAGTTAATGTGAATAGCAGAAAAGCATGCAAACTATTTAAATCTATTTATTTATTAAATCAAGTATGAATAAACTGGAACATCTGATTTGACGACATAATCAAAAGGTTTGGCTTCATCAAAAATGAGAATGAACCATGTGTATGTAAGAATGTCAGTGGCAACGATGTCACGTTCCTCGTGTTATACATGGATGATATACATTAGATTGGTAACGACATAGCGATGTTGCAATCAATCAAAGTATTGTTGTCACAAGAATTCTCCATGAAGGTTTTAGATGAAGCATCGCTTATACTGGCTGAAAGGATCTATAGAAATAGATCGAATAGGATGCTGGGATTGTCCCTGCCTGATACACAGAAGCCATGTTAAAGAGATTTAACATGGAAAACTCCAAGTAAGGTAATATACCCTCTTATCATAGCATAACTCCATCCAAGGACATGTCTTCCAAGACTGAAGAGGAGAAAGTATGCATTAGTACGATTTCTTATACTTCGATTGTAGGATCTATCATGTGTTCCATGCTATGTACTAGACCTGATGTTGTATACACACTTGGTGTTGTCAGTTAATATCAATAAAATCCTGGTGAGAAGCTTTAGATTATCATAAAGAGAATACTTAAGTTCTTGAGAATGACTAAAGATATGTTCTTAGTTTACGGTATAAACAGTAATCTTTTGATAAAAGGATTTAATGACTCTAATTTCTAAAATGACATGGATGATAGCAAATCGGTGTCAGAATGTATTTTTACGCTTAAGTAAAGGGGCAATTGTTGGATATAATGTGTTGTTGGATACAACGATCGATGACTTCATGTTTGAAGATAACAAACGTGTGTGAACGTTCTAATGTGTGTGCTAAGTATTTTTTCAGGAGTGGCAAGCTCGTAAATAGTCAAAGAGGGACTTGGTCAAAGTGATGGAGATAATGGCTACACATATTCAAATTGGACTAAGTCAAATGAAGGAGGGATAAGGAAGCAATCTATTTGGATTGATTCATATCAATTGGTGCATAAATCAAATTCCATGAAAGACAAATCCAAATCTCTTTCAAACTCCAAATCCCATACAATCCTATTTCAAATCTCAAACTCCTAAATCTATGGGATTCATTCCTTGCGCAATACTTTCCCATCCCTCTCCTATATAAGCTCAATATCCAAGAGGGTAGCATGCGACAAAAACACAAAGAAACAAGAAGCGGCCAAAACAAAGAAGAGGGCCGTCCATTATAAAAACCTAGTTGCTACAAGCCAAAGAGCCTCCCTGCCGCAAGCATCGTCCTCAAGCCAGAAGTCCACATTGCTGCAAGCTATCTTCAAGCTTTACCCAATCCAAAACTCTCACTACATGAAAACAGAGCAAAAAGGACGGCAAATATCCGTCCTTTTTGCCCAAATTCCGTCCTTTTAGATCGCAAAAGGACGGATATAGGACGGAAATTTTCCGTCCATTCAGCGACGTCCTATATTACCGGCCGTCCTATTTCCGTCCTATAGTTTTAATTTAAGGATGGATATATGACAGATAAAAACCGTCGCAAAAAAACTATATTCGGACAATTTCCGTCCTTATTCCGTCCTACCTCTTAATTAATTACCTCTAAGTAACTAAGTAATTAGTCTTAATTAATTAACTATTCCGTCATATATACGTCCTTTAAAGCGACAAATTAATTAAGATTTCCGTCCTTAATCCATCCTATATCCGTCCTACTGATTACAAAAAATTTTCACTTCTCCGTCCTGAAGCCGTCCTATACCTTCCTAATTCTCTGTCCATTATTCCGTCCTATATCCGTCCTATAACGTAATAAATTAATTAAAAAAATCCACAGCCGGCAATCGCCGGCTGCGGTGTTGCCGCCGCCGTTGTTCGACGGCGTTCATCCCCAAACATAAAAAATTCATCAATATTCATATCCAAACATCAAAAATCATACCCAAACATCAAAAATTCATCAAAATTCATCAAAATTCATACCTAAAAATCAAAAATTCATCCCCAAACACAAACACAAATAAGATTCAATTCATTAAACACAAAATGTAACACACATACCAAATAAAAACGAAATCAACAAAATTACAAGAAGCAAAAAATCCCCAAACACAAATAAAATTACACTCATTCATCAAAATATAAACAAAAAGACAAATCAATATGAAAATATAAACAAAGAATCTGAAAAAGAATTGTAATCATACCTCTTTTAATCATATCACGTTTTCCTAAACAAAAACCAAACAAGAATTGATTGTTAGTATTTATAAAACAAATAAAATAAATTTATAAGGAACAAAGAGCGCCAAAAAACTTACCCATGACAGATTGGATTCTGGAAAAACAGAGATAAGAACAGTCGAGATAAGAAAGTCGTAGTATTTATAGAAGATTGGATTCTGGGAAAGAAAAGTCGCGTAGTAGTAAAGGACGGATTTAGGACGGAAATTAAGGATAAAGGACGGTTTCATAGGATTGATATTTTCGTATACCGCCAAAAAGTTTCATTATCCCGCCAAAAAATTTCATTATCCGTCCTAAATCCGTCCTATATCCGTCCTATAGTCATCCAAAAAATTTGAATTTTCGATTTCCCGCTAACAAATTTTAATTCCCGCTAACAAATTTTAGTCCCACCTTTAAATCTTAAAATGTACGACGGAAATAGGACGGAATATGAACGGATAGGACAAATTTCTTTTAGAAAAGAACGGCGGAAGAGGTCCGTCCTAAATCTGTCCTATATCCCGCGGAATAAACTGCCGATTGGAATAATTATAGTCGTAACTTTCTCAAAAACCATCGAACCGGCGCATCTCCAACTTTAGTGTTCTATCAAGCCACCAAAAAACACATCACCCTTAATACGGAATAACTTTATTAGTGTACACACAAAAATCAGAAAATATAAGGCTTTGACAAGTTGATGCCTAAACTATTATAAAATTGGATAACCGCATAAGGCAACCACAACTGATTGTATGCTTCATGCATTTCCCTATTTTCAAGGTTTTGCCAAAGAAACATAAAGAAGAGGGTTTGTGTGTTTGGTTCCAAACAAAGAAATGGGTATAAAAACAAGTAGATTTGATGATTTTCTACTGCACAAAATAGCTTCCTTTTTTCTTTAGTGTATGTACATGAAGCTACTGCAGATGCACTCATCAATCAAACTGCAAGATGATCACCGTGAAGAAAACCCCCAATTTTGCTATACCTAACCATAACCCTGACATCAATTAGATACGCATCAGATTCCATCAAACCCCAGTCCGATCAAATCTCAATCTGCCTTTATTCGTCCTTTATTCGTCCTCTTATAAAAATTTTGTCCTTTATTCGTCCTCTTATAAAAAGAACCATCCGTTTATAATTTACACAAGGGACGGATTTAGGACGGACCACTTAATCTTTTTTGATTAAGAAATCCGTCATATATTCGTCCGCTTTCCGTCTTTTTAGGTGTATAATAAAAATTATTTTTTATTTTATATAAATAAGAAATAAGAATTAATAATGGTCCGTCCTATGACCGTCCTTTATGCTAGAATAATTTTTTTTAAAATCTTTTAAATAATTAATAATTTAAAAAAATATTAGTCCGTTCTTTAACCGTCCTATATCCGTCCTTTATGGTATCCCAAAATTGTTGTTTTTCATTTTAAAAGAGTAAAAGGAAAACAATGAGCATTCCATCCTATATCCGTCCCTTTTAAAAATGTTGTCTTATTTCCGTCCTATTTCCATCCTATTGTTAAAAAAATTAAAGGACGGCTATTGCCGCAAGATTTAAGGCACCATCTTCAAAGATCAAGCCAAGAACTCTCCTCAAACAAATCCCAGTGCCTTGCCACAAGCTAGATCGCAATAAATCTCAGACATCTTCATGGTCCTACATCGTGCAACAAGCAAGATCTCAATCCTCTGAAGTTCTCAATTCCCTGCTGCAGCATCTTCAAATACAAGAGCATGGCATCAACCTCAAGGGACGTTGCTCATCTCCAAGCCAAGGAGAAGCCACCGACAGCCTCATCTTCATGTCGTGAAGCGCATCTGCTTGATGTCGTGGTTGCTTGCCTCCGACATCCTCTGCTGCCATTCGGAACCTCCGCGCTGCCGTCAAGCTCTCCAACTTCGTGATCTTCGCAAGGGTGCAAGCTCTCCAACTTCGTCATCTTCGCAAGCCTGCAAGCTCTCCAACTTCGTCATCTTCGCAAGCGTGCAAGCTCTCCGACTTCGTGATCTTCGCAAGCGTGCAAGCTCTCCGACTTCATCCTGCATGCCCTAGCCATCGACTAGTCGTTCCCCTTGCAGTCGCTTCATCATCACGTATTCAACCTCTCCTTGCGTGCTCTGCTCCTGCAAGCTCTGTCGTCGTCAACCTTCACAACGAGACTGTTGTCGTCAACAACTTCTCACTGCCGCTACCGTAATCATCCCACCTTGCTGCCCTCGAGGACAGGCAGCCCATGTTCATCTTCCCTCACATCGATGAGACCGCCCTCCGCCGTGAGTCGGAGTTGCCGTTGTGGTGACGAGAAGATCTAGCCTACCGCTGTGAGTCGGAGTTGCCACCGACCACCCTCCGTTCGTGCTTGTCTCTATTGTCGTCGAAGTCTAGTTGCCATGAAGACGAAGCCAATGCAAATTTGTTCTTGTTGCCGTGAATGATAAATTGCTGACGTGGACTATTTGCATGCAAAGCTTTTTTGAATAGGTTGCTTTGTGCATACACCATTTCAAACGTGATTTGAACTGGAAGTACTATACGCACAGACCAGATTGATATTCAATTTTGCGGAGTCATAGATTGAAATCCAGACATCAGATCAAGATTACATTTGTGTCAGATCGGACCTAACGACGTGCTGATTGACAGAGACAACAACACCGACAAGAACTGAGCTTTTCTGAACTCTATATCTCTTTATATTTGTGTACTTGATGTGTTGATCTTTGTGGGTTACTTAAACATTCTTTTTGGTGGTTTTGGGGTCTTGAGTAGTTGGTGCAAGTCAAGAGAGAGCGTTTACTAGGTTATTAGTGTTTTACACTTTGGTGAGTGTGGTACGGAACTTGGTGAGCGTTGCGTGGGTACTCGTAGCTATTTATAGTTGTACCCTTGACACTATTGAATCTAGTATTTGCTTTGGGACTGGAGTAGGTCGTTGGTACGATCGAACCAGGGTAAATCTCTCGTGCACTTTGTGATTGGCTTTATTTACTCTGTGTCTGATTATTTGTACCGATAATTGCCTGTGATATCGTGAGAATTTTTATTAGACTATTCATCCCCATCTAGGCTTAGTTCCAGGTCCAACAGCAATGCCCTGGAAAAGTTTCCAGTGATATACTGTGACAGACTCTACGAGTGTATTAGAATACATCGTAGTAAATGATGCTGCATAAGAGATATTTTAGAATTATAGATCAAAAATATATCTTGAGGAAATTTCATAGTAGAAATAAAACTCAAGATGGCCAGTATATATAGATTTATAGCGTTAGAAAATAAAATAATGCAGCAGATCCACTCACGAAAGAATTTCTACAAAACTGTCTCGAAAGTTTAGTAGATAAGACCAGAATGGAATACTGTAGTTGGTCGTTGGTGCAAGTAGTAGATGTTGGTATATATATGCCTTGGATATTGTAATTGATACGTCACTTAAGCTATTTGGTAATCTTTATCTATGTGATTTCATGGTACATTTTGAGTATATGTGTATGTAGTTATATATTGCATAAATAAAGTTCCTGAATTGTATGAGGATGTTAGGTTCATGAGGAGATCATGATAATGAAAACTAATCAATATGCCTAAGCACAAATCCAAAATGTTCCTGGTCATAAGAATATCAAGACTGTACATTGATATTTTGGATAAACCAGTGAATGTGTACTGATCTTTACCATTGTATTGGTAATGACTGGTCTCATAGTCATTCGATGTGGAGACATCGTGAAATAGTGTGTATGTGCTTGTTAGAGAACAAGTTCATAGAACTATTTATCAATAAGTTTTTATATGGTAAGTGATTGCACGCGAGGGCGTGCACGATCCAAGTAGGATGCACATGCCCTTTGTTGGATCTCGATCGTAGCCTAGAGGGGGGGGGGGGTGAATGGGCTATTAAAAATATTCGTGCAACCCAAGAACAAACACACGTAGTTATAAGCACAGACAGAGTAAATAGAATGCAATCACAGAGTACGCACAGATATACCCCGGTTCGGTCATCCCCACGACCTACTCCAGCCCCCGAAAGTAAATACTAGATAGATATGTAATCCTGTACAGCTACAATGAGTCAAGATCCCAAATCTACTCTCACCTAGCTCGTACGCACGCCACGTGCTCTACACTATCAATCTAGTCAAATGCTCTACCTCCGTGACGACTCCCAAAGTCGTCAGGTCCCCAAGAAGTAACACTGAAGGTAAAGTTTCCCCTACAGAGATCGCTACACCAATACAAAGATAAATAAATAGAGTTTTAGAAATGCTCAGTAATAGTGTGTCGTCTCTGTCGTTCAGCGCGTGGTCAGATCTCTTCTGACAAGTAGTAGTCCCTCGTCCCCTCAATAGCTTGGCTCCCCTCTTGATGCGGATGTCGCCAATGGCTCTCTGCAATGATGTGGTACTTGGCAATATAGGTTGCGGATGCGCAAAGTTCAGTCTTTCTCCCTCTCCCTCTCTCTCCCCCCAATTAGTGGCCGGCCTCTGCAAAAGACAGCAAAGAGTAACACAAAGAATAATGAGGAGATGAATTGGTGTCCTGCAAAAACAAAGCTCAGCTTAATAGAAATAAAAACATTCAATACAAAAAACTGAATATTTCTCCCTTTATTTTTCTCTCTGGTCTCCAAAGCCTGCGGCCTCTTTTTGATGACAGCACCAAGATCTTGTGTTGATAGGAGGCCTCAAATTTCCCTTTGATTAAATGTGTGTATTTTTTTTCTATACCAAAAAAACGTTCCACGTTTGAATAATCAAATCAACAAACAAACAAAAATTGTACCTCGGTTCCTTTTTGTTATAGCCTGCACCTTTCTTTGCTTGGCCTATACTTTCTTTTGCTTTTGTCCTTTTTGTTTTTAATGACCTACAAAAAAGGTAACACAAATTATAAAGAGGTTTGCAATGAAAAGGTTTTGGCTTCTTGGAGATTATTGATGTTTGCAATGAAAATAAAACTTCAGGAGCTTCTCTCAAGGTTTCAGCCTATTGGAAACGTGCGGCTGACAACAATTCAAGGCCGGCCCCCTTGTTAATTAGGCTTGTGTTCCAGTTAATTTTGTCCCTGCAAAATCAAAACGAGTGAGAGTTTCAAGGAATCAACAAAAAAACAAATGGCATCTCTCCTCTTGAAGATATTTAATGGAGAATAACAAGGCAGGAGGCTCTGAGATATTTCTCAAAACAACAACAAAAACATTAATCCCTGGAGATAGAGAGAGAGTTTAAATCATGGGCTCTTATTTTTTTGATGAAACAAAAAACTCCTCTGTAGATTTCGGCACAGGGTTTTAAAAGCTCTCTCTTTTTTTAATCCTTCTTCCTTTAATCTCTAATACAGCCGCAGGGGTTTGTGAGAGAGCCGCATGTTTTCAACCTGCAAAACAGAAGCTAGGTTTTAAAAAACAAGTAATTAAGTATTCAGTTAATGTTGCCGCACGCAATTTTTGGAGAGACCCCTTTCTTAGGCTGGCCCTTGTGGGGTTTAAATAGGGTTTGAATTAAAACCCTAGGTTGGCTTAATTACGAGTTTGCCACCGTAAGTCGATGTTCACTTATTTTAGCCGTTTGGAGCTCGATTACTCATCCGAAAATTATTGCAACTTCCTCGTTGTCTCCCCCATGATCCACGAACACATTTGATATTTTATACCGTCGTGCAGATGACCAAAATGCCTTTTTATGACCAAAGTGCCCTTTATCTCCGAAATGACCAGATTGCCCCTGAATCAAGATGAGCTCCTTTCAACCTGAAAAACACTTAGCACACACATTAAAAACTTCAAATGTGTTTGTCATCATCAAACTAGAATCCTAGATCGTTGCGTCCAACAATCTCCCCATTTTGATGATGACAAACCAATACAAGATTTGCAATACACGTATGAATGTGTGAAGTGTGACAATAGTGGGTGACATGCCATGGGATAATATGATGTGCGAACAGCGATGTGTAAAGTTTAACAATAAGCATGCTCCCCCTATTTTTGTGCTTCCCCAATATTCATTAATGCTCCCCCTTAATCAAACAATCATAATTTCACGTGCATTAATATCAAATCTTTCCCAAATTTTTCTCCCCCTTTGTTATCATCAAAAGTTAGAACACGAAGTCAAAATCATATAACATGCAAAAAGAGAGTATTAGTAACCATCACCAACAATTGCATGCATACAATCATAGAATAGTCAAGTCAAAATCCAATGATATGAAACAACGAAGAATTCAACACCAACGTGTACATGTGATGATTAAAATTGAAGCACATAGGGAGAGTCATTAAGAAAGTCAACCAAAACCAATCCACATTTTCCATATAACTTTCTATCACCTAGGATTGATTTTTCCTACCTCATTAAAAATGAGTTCAAGGTACCGCACCCCAAAACATAGCCTATAAGGACTCTTAGATGTGGCGGTGGCATTACTTGACGAGTAAATACACCAACGCTAAAGTTTACCCATAAAGTTTATGTTGGATACTCGTGGGTAATACCGTTGCCAAGGATTGTATCCATTTTTCATACAGAGCAATTAATTTTTTTTTAAAATTACTTATAACAACACTTTCTTTTGCTCAATTTTTATCCATGGCAAGGTATATCATATCCCTTAGATTTTCAGTTAAGTTTTCCTCCTACATTCACATTCCCAATTTCATAAACGATATCTCCAAAAGTGCAACAATAATAATACATGTGGAAGTGAAGTAGTTGGTGTAGAAAGCAAGTTATTTTCAGTCATTGAACATGCCATGAATATTTAGAAAGATGAACATGCGCATGTAGCAAAAGTAATAATGCACCAATTTCTACATAGATATGAAAATCATTCGTGCATACTTTAATAATGAATCAAAGAGAAAAGATACACATTTAAGCACCAATTTTTGGGTGGCGGGCTGTGTCGAGGCGAAGCTTCGGAGATGGCGACTGCAGCGAGAGGGAGGGGCGGAGGCGAACTCTCGGAGGTGGAGCGTCGTGATGATCGGAGAGCGGGAGAGGGGCTCGAGCTGATCGGAGATGGGGTGTTCGAGGCTGAGGACGAGGCGACGAAGGCCGGAGGGAGTGGCAGGCTTCGGAGAGAGGGTCGGAGATCGGTGGCGACACGTCGGAGCAGCGTGGCGACGTCGGTGGCGGGGCTTTGCTGACAGCGGGGGCTTCGAGTTGTGGCGGAGCATCACCGGGGGAGGGTGGAGCGTCGTCGTTTGAGGGTTGTCAACGGCGGGAGCAGGAGGGCGACGTCGGAGGAGCTCGGGGCCTCTGACGAAGCTTGGGGTGGTGTTGTCGAATGCGGGTGGAGAGGCGTTCTCGGAGGTCGGAGCGGGAGCTTCTCAGGGTGCTGCGACGGTGGGGGCCCATCGTTGGTGTCGCCGGCGAGAGGGAAAGGCGGTGCTAGGGGTTGAAGGCCGGAGGAAGAGGATAGGCAAGGGGAAGCGTGGGTTCGATGAAGGAGAGGGGAGAGGCTTTGTTTGATGCGGGCTTCGAAAAAGAGTGGGGAGAGAGAGAGGCTGGGAAGCCTAGGTTGAGGGAGGGTATTTTTTTGCAGATGAACGAAGGGTTAGGGTAGGGTTAAATAGGCTTAACAATTAATATAATAAAAGGTTTAGTCAAGGGTCTTAATTAAGGGTAATTAATGGGGTTGGTGTGTATTTTGACAATTGGGTTAGGGGAATGCATCTAACCGGGGAAGGAGATAAACGTGTATCCACGTTTATCCGTTGAGATGACACGTTTAGTGCTAATTCAGGTAAAGTTGATTAGTAAAACCCATTAGCGAAGGTAATTAGTAAAATACCAAAAACGAAATTACGATTTTGCCCCTACCAGTAAACGTGTCCGAAAAATTACGAAAATATACCCACGGGACCGTATCGTCGCGAGGATCGCGAATACGAGATCCGTTACAGGGTTTGAGCTACGAAAATACTAGTTTTTTGCCAAAATGTTTGGGAAGCGGGTAAACGGATTCTCTATTGATTTGACTTTAGAAAATTACGAAATTAATGTGGGAAGCCCTAAATGATCATTGAATGTTACCATAGAAGTTTGAAAACGTTTTGAAGACGTTTGTATAGAAAATAAATTCGTCGAATCAAAACAGAAATTTTGGTAGATGAATTTTAACAGAAATGTTTTGGACATTTGAGGAAATCTGAAATAGCTGAAATACAATATGATATGTATAGTGCTTAAAATATTTTTATAAGAATTTTTTTTGAAATCAGTTTGAAACTCCTGATTAACCATTATAAAATAGTTTTAAAATAGGTTAAATGCGTAAATAGTTGCATTGAAAAATACGGACAGTTACAATCATCCAAAACCAAATCCGGGGAGTCAATACTCAACATATCGACCTGTCGATCGTAAGGCTGGGGCAAGTCTCCCACCAGACCGACCACATCGATCGTAAGGCTGGGGCAACTCACCCAGTATGCCGATCACTCGATCGACTGTAAGGCTGGGGGTAGCTCCCCTAGTAGGCCAATCGACTCGTCGATCGTAAGGCTGTGGGCAACTCCCCAAGCAGACCGACCACACCGACCGTAAGGCTGGAGGCAACTCTCCCAGCTGGTCGACCCACTCCTTCGTCGGCCGTAAGTCGAGGGGCAAATCCCCTTGCCACTGAACGAATAGATCGGTCGTAAGGCTGAGGGCCACTCACTCAGCTGGCTGACCCACTCATTCGTCGGCCGTAAGTCGAGAGGCACTCCCCTCGCCACCGAACGAACGGATCGGTCGTACGGCTGAGGGCCACTCCCCCAGCTGGCCGACCCACTCCTTCGTCGGTCGTAAGTCGAGGGGCCACTCCCCTTGCCACCGAACGAATCTTGGACTAACTAACTGTTGTCCCTAGCCGACTTCGCAAGTCTGACCATCTTTACAAAAGGAGCCACTTCTCCCATTTTATACTACATCTCCCGACCTCAACTTCAACAACGGTAGAGCTCGGAAGATGGGGCAATTGATACAACCATTTTGACCGGGCCCAGAGAAGTTAAGTCAACCACGACCAGTCAACCAATCCACTACGGCCTTGGGCTCTGGCCCAAGGACCTCACGGGTGGGTCGCTCTTCTCAACCCAAGACGAAGGCCCAAAAGACCGCCCACTATCCGTAGCAGAGGAAATCGCTCCCCAAACCAAGGGAGCACTCGCCAATTATGGCAGCCACCTTCATGGCCATCACTCTCTAATCATGGCCCATCTTGATGGCATTCATCCCCTCATCAAACGAGCGCAATTAGTGGGGGTCAACAGTTTCCCATTTGCACGTCCAGATGAATGACTGCCATAAGGTCTCATCATGGCGCACGACAACAGAGGGGTGACTCGCCTGTATGAAGGGAGGAGATGCATCATCTCAGGGGGCGGATCTCCGAGATCTACAATGGAGGTATCACATACAAACTCTCACACCTTCTTCCACCTTCTTTCACCTTACATACTTCTCCTCCAAAGCTCGGCCTGAGGACTCGCGTATCGGCCTCTCCATGAGTCATACTCGATCCCACCGAGCATCCTTCAGACCAGATCTGACTTTGGCATCGGAGGGAATTGGTCGGAATCAAGGTCAGACCCCCCGACGAGTTCTTCATCTTGCAGATTGAAGGAGTCGTCACCACCGCCGAAACTTCCCTTCGGCGATCCCTCGCACGGATCCGAACGACCTCGTGCCAGAGCCCATTCGTTCGACCGATCCTGGAGGTTGTCGACCCGTCGAGACTACCCCTCGGCACACCAAGGCACGGATCCACGCCTTCCTGCTCAAGTGAACGCGCCATCGATCGACACCAAAGGTCATCTCCGTCTCACGTGACAGCTACGACATCTGGGCTCCCAGACTATCAACAAGTGGTGAGAAAACACCCTGAATATGGATTCAAGCAGTTACACGGATCCTTCTCTTCTTATCAGTTTTGGATTCGGGTCGGATAGAATTATACTGTTTGAATTTGGGTGTTACATGAACCCGATCGAACCCGGCGGCACGCTTACCACCCTATTAGCCCATGACCCGCACATCTAACAGAAGGCATCAATATTTAAGAGTCCCATTTTTTTAAAGCATCCAGTTGAAGTAAAAAGACCCTTGAAGGACCACACTGCCTCATTATTTTTTGCTTCACACACTCCCATGATTCCACTTTGCTTTCAGATTCTTTGCTCTCATTGCTAATAAATGCACCCACCTTCGATTTCATTACACCAAACAACCACAATTAGGGGGGATGCTACCTTCTACTAGGTGCCAATTGATAGTGTCGGCAGCCACATAATTTCCACAGTCATTAGCTTTGCATTGTTGGCTTGTTGATTAGTAGGGATGAGAATGGGCATGACCAAAGCCCGTTTGGGCTTCCAATTGGGCATGACACATCATCATCCCTACAAAATCCTTCACACATCCTACTAGGATGTGTGAAGGATTTTGTAGGGATGATGATGTGTCATGCCCAATTGGAAGCCCAAACGAGCTTTGGGCATGCCCATTCTCATCCCTAAATGATTAGTTACATGTGATCATGCTGCGGTCAAAATCCCAATTACTCATCGTAGGAGTAGTCGGTTAATTCTAGACGGTCACGTTTGTCTCGCTAGCGTTCCGCGTTTTGCGAACAGTCGGTCTCTGGCTTCTAATTCCGGAACCAAAAAGCCGCTCGGTCAGTCTGTTTCTTTCTGGCGAGATTCTGCTCTCGAAATTTCTGCCAGCTGTGGGTCCCACCTCGCTCCCATCACAGACAATCTAGCCGCTGATGAGCAAGACCGCAATTATCCTGCGTGCCACCGACACGCGTCCTTCTCGTCCTCTCTCCCATTAAAACCCAACAAACGCCCTGAGCCATCCCCGGGGTTTTATAACGGATTTTTTTTTGTTTTGCCCGTCCCCTTTTCTACGGTGGCCGCCGCTCAAATTTAGTACCTAAAATCCGGTCACCGCCGCCGCGGCATATTGACGTTCTTCTCTTGAAAATGCTTCAGCCATCGGATTCTCCGCCTCCGGAGGCCCAGCCTCTCAAAAGGCCGAAATCCCCCGACATCTCCGGTAAGCTCACCGCCCTCAACCCCACCCCCCGCCAGCGCGCGTTCCTGTTCGCCGCCTTCCTATCCCTCCAGCTCACCCTCCTCCTCTCCGCCGGCACCACCTCCCCCTTCCGCCGCCCTCCTCCCCCCTCCGCCGCAGCCTCTTCCGACGGCGGCGAGTGCGGCTCCGGCAGGGTCTTCGTCTACGACCTCCCCCCATCCTTCAACAAGGAGCTCGTCGACCGCTGCGACGAGCTCAATCCGTGGAACTCCCGCTGCGACGCCCTCTCCAACAACGGGTTCGGCAGGAGCTCCGGCGCCGATCTCGCCGGAATCGTACCCGACTCCCTCCTCCCCTCCTGGTTCGCCACCGACCAGTTCGCCGCCGAGCTCATCTACCACAACCGCATGCTCTCTCACCGCTGCCGGACCCTGAACCCGACGGAAGCCGCCGCGTTCTACATTCCCTTCTACGCCGGCCTCGCCGTCGGCAAGCACCTCTGGTCCTCCAACTCCACCTCCGGCGAGCGCGACCGCGCGAGCGCGATGCTCCTCCGCTGGATCAAGGACCAGGACCCCTGGATCCGATCCAACGGCAGGGATCACTTCATCATGCTGGGCCGCATCACGTGGGACTTCCGGCGGTCACGCGAGGGCGACTGGGGCGGCAGCTTCCTCTACATGCCGGGGATGGAGAACGTGACCCGCCTCCTAATCGAGCGCGACCCGTGGGACGAGATGGATGTCGGAGTCCCGTACCCGACCGGGTTCCACCCGAGATCCGCCAGCGAGGTGAGGGAGTGGCAGGGCTTCGTGCTGGGCCGGAACAGGACGGCCCTGTTCGGCTTCGCCGGGGCGGCCCGGTCCGGGTTCAAGGGCGACTTCAGGGGGGTGCTGCTGGACGAGTGCGCGCGCGCGAACGGCGCGTGCAGGGCGGTGGACTGCGGGGGAGGGCGGTGCGGGAACCGGAGCAGGGAGACGGCGGGGCTGTTTCTGGACTCGAAGTTCTGCCTGCAGCCGAGGGGGGACAGCTTCACGAGGCGGTCGATGTTCGACTGCATGGTGGCGGGGTCGATCCCGGTGCTGTTCTGGAGGCGGAGCGCGTACGAGCAGTACGGGTGGTACATGCCGGCGGGGGAGGAGTGGTCGGTGTTCATAGACAGGAAGGGGGTGAGGGAGGGGGCGGTGAGCGTAAGGGGGGTGCTGGAGGGGATCGGGGAGGAGAGGGTGAGGAGGTTGAGGGAGAGGGTGGTGGAGATGATACCGAGGATCGTGTACGGGGGGGCGGAGGACGGGATCCGGGGCGGGGTTTGGGACGCCTTCGACGTGGCGGTTGATGGGGTGCTCAGGCGGTTTCGCGACCCGAGGAGGGGGCTGGTGCTGGGGAACGTGACGGGCCATCAACGGTTAGGATGAAGCTGTGATGGGCTTGTAAATTTTATATTTTTCTCTTCCGTTTTTTTTACTATAGTGTTGTTGAATACGGTGTAATAATACTCAATAATGATGATGATAATAAAGATTGGGGATAAATGTTGATATTTTTTTTGTCAGGTTTTATCGTGTTTTAATTGATTAAAAGTGGAGTTGTTGTGGCTAATTGGCGTGAGGAAAAAAAAGATTCGATTCGATTAATTCAAGGGCAAGGATGGAACATTTGCTTGCTGTTCTTGTGTGCCGACGAGATGGCTATAATAAACCCGTGAGTGCCTCCTTTTTTTCCATCTTTAAGCAAAAGTCGCCCTATTCCCGTAGGGACTGTCCATGCTGTGGTGGGGATGGCTAGAAGACTATGCCAGAACAATACTTATTTTTCTGCCATAACACATTTTCAAAGTTCTAACTAATAAAAAAATGCAGTGAAGATGGTATCTGATTAGATCAGGTTGAAAGATACTTAAAGTTGGAAAGTACAACTCATAAATTAGATTGTATTTTTCATGGGGCCGTCCTTTTTTTTGTCTTGCATATAATCTATTAGATCGGGTGTCACCAGATCTACATGAATACCTTTAACTAAATAGAAAACTATGTTGTAATATCAAGCTCTTAAACAAGCTGAAATCAAGCCCAAATTCATCTCAATTAACCAAAAAAATAAATCCGTTTCTTTGAATTGCCCATTAGACTGGCCCAGTCTGACTAGTTCCTTTAGGGTCCACATATTTTTTAAACTTTCACGGCCCATACCAGTGCTACCCAAGCCCAACAGCACCAGTACGAACAAAAATATCTTCCCATGACCCAAAGGCTTTTCGCACGCGGGAACCCCGCTAGGGTTTCGACTTTCCCAGCGCTGATTCCCCCAGCAAAGCCGTATAAAAACCAAAACCCTAACCCCCATCCTCCCTCTTTCCTCCCTGTCCCAATTTTTTCGCAGGAGAGGCAACGCCGTCTCTTTCTTTGTTACCCCCGTAAACCTCCACCAAATGCCTTCTCTCCTTCTCTCTGATCATCTCTCAGCCTCGCCCGATCTCATGGACTCCAAAAAATCAAAGAAGAAGTCCAAAAAGACCGATTCCGTTGATCTCGACGCCGAGGCTCCCGCTGCAAACGGCCACTCAATCGACGAGCAGAAGTCCGAGAAGAAGAAGAAGAAGAAGGAGAAGAAGATCGATGTGTCGGAAGATGAGTTGGAGAGCAGCGAGAAGAAGAAGGAGAAGAAGAAGAAGAAGAGGAAGGCTTCCGATGAGGAGGGGAGCGATAGCGGATCGGATGGGCGCGAGAGTATCAAGGAGCTCGCCAATGGATCGTCTTTGAAGAAGGCTAAGTTGATTGAGAAGGAGGCGGTTGAGGACCCTAACGCTTTGTCTAAGTTTAGGATATCTGAGACCGTGCAGGAGAAGTTGAAGTCCAAGGGGATTGAGGCTTTGTTTCCGATCCAGGCGATGACTTTTAATATGATTTTCGACGGATCTGATTTGGTCGGCCGAGCTCGGACCGGACAGGTAATGAAAAAGTTTGCCTATACACAGACAAACTGGGAACAATTTATTTGTGCTATCACTAGGAATAATGAATACGTATGTATTGTATATGTGCAATTAGTGTGGGAAAACTTCCCATTTTCCCTTGCAGACAAACGTATACTCATTTATATTTATTTTTGGAAATTATTTTGAATGTGTTCCATACATTGTGAATGGTCTACACACCAAAAATCAAATGAAGCTAACATTATTTGACAATCAATTGTTGTAAATTCAACGGTTTTATAACATTAGCATATTTTTTTGTAACGCGTGGATCTAGGGGTCAAATTCACATAGGATTTACTCATAGTTGAGGTTTATGGTTTTAAAATATATACGACTTCAAAAAAATATGGAAAAACGTTTTTTTCCAGATTTGTTCCACACATCATGGATGATCACAGTAACAAAAATCAAGTAAACCCAATGCTCTTTAACACTTGATTTGATTGTTATAAATTCAACGGTTTTAAAACTGTAGAACTTTTTGTAACAGTCAAATCTCCCTAATGCTCACATATATTTAGTGCTTTGGGATTTTAGAATGTGTATATCAACCATACTAAATTTTTTAAAAAAATAATGAATGGTTTTTTGTGCAACTAGCATGAGAAAATTCTTATGCACGTAGCACATACCAGTAATGTCATATGTATGTGTGTGTATATATATATTTCTATTATGCAAATGATGACTTTTTTGAACTTTGTTCTACGTCGACACCAAAGTATGACTAGGACAATCATTGGTGACTAGGATGCTGACTAGGACAATGATAATATAAAAATTGATTTGAATTTGAAATTTGGGGGAATATATTGGGGTGAAAATTAAAACTTGTAGGGAAAATTTAAATGAGGTTTGATTTATTTGTTGGGGGAAAGCTAAAGTGGGAAATATTTATTTTGAATTTTTTCTTATAGGACAAAGGGTTGTCCTATGTGGCACACATTTTTCATACTAGGAAAAATTGTTTGGGAGAGTGGGGTGGGCCCAATGGGGTGTGGGTTGAGTGTGGAGTTGGGCGTTTTGATGTAAACCCCAAACAAAAGCCCATTACATTTCCTGTATTTGTAAACTTGCTATTGCTTTTTCATAAAACCCAAAGAGTTCTCATCTTTCCCCTATTTACGGGGTTGCCATCGCTCGTTTTCCACTTTGTACCGCGTTTTTTGCGCTTTAGTCCCTGCTTTTGCACCCCTGCGATGACTGACCCGGGGTTTCTTTTCGCTGTCGGTATTGCACCCGGAAGACGACTGTCCCCGTCGTTCTTGCACCCAGGAGACAACTGACCCCGTCAGCATTTTGCCTGTGAGCCGGCTATCCCAGTTGGTTTTGCGGCCAGGAGCATTCACTAGTGTATATATATATGAGAAAAAGGTATATGAGTAGCTAATATAAGAAGTTTTTTACATGTTCTTATATAGTTTAATTTTCACTTTTTTTTGAAGATCAACGTCATTTCTCTATTTCTACATATCATGGATGATAAAAATACCAACAATTAAGTGAATCTCATGCTTTTTAACACTTGATCTGATTGGTGCAAATTCTATAATTTTTGAACAATATACTTTTTTGTAACGAGTAGATCGAGGGTTAATTCCCATTGGGATTCAAATATATTTGGGTTTTTAAGATTTTAGAATGTTCACAACTTTAAACAAAAATTTAAAAAATGAAAATGAGATCTTTATAAAGGCCGGTGTAGGATGCTCACAACACACACATAGTGGATAATGTGTATCCGTTAGCCAATAAGGTGACTTCCTCCTTGGTTGGCGTCAGACCCACACCCTTATTTTTTTCTTTTGATTTGAATCGTTCATTTGATCTGTATGTTCTAAACCCAATGCTATTTAACACTTGATTTGATTGTAATATATTCAACAGTTAACAATAGAACTTTTTGTAACGGTCAAATCTCCCTAATGTTCACAAATATTTAGTGTTTTTGGATTTTAGAATGTGTATATCAACCATACAATTTTTTTTAAAATAATGAAGTGTTTTTTGTTCAGCTAGCATGAGAAAATTCTTATGCACATGGCACATACCCGTAAAGTCATGTGTGTGTGTGTGTCTGTTTGGGTGTGTGTGCGCGCGCAAAAGGTATATGAGTAGCTACTGTAAGAAGTTTCTTTTACATGTTCTTATATATTTTAATTTTCACCATTTTTTGAAGATCAACACCATTCCTCTATTTCTAATATCATGGATGATTAAAATACTAAAAATTAAGTGAATCAAATGTTATTTAACATTTGATCTGATTGTTGCAAATTCTATAATTTCTGAACAATATACTTTTTTGTAACGAGTGGATCGAGGGCTAAATCCCATTGGGATTCACACACACGAGGTTTTAAGAGTTTAGAATGTGTACAACTCTAAACAATTTTTTTTTAAAAAATGAAAAAAATGTGATCTTTATGAGGGCTAGTGTAGGATGCTCACATGCCTCAACACAAACACACACACAGATATAGATAGAGTGGTTAATGTGTATCAGTTGCCGAAGAAGGAGACTTCCTCCTTGGTTGGCATCAAACCACACCCTTATTTTTTTTCTTTTGATTTGAATCTTTCATTTGATCTGTATGTTCTAAAATCCAAAACCATCAATTTTCAAGTGATTCCAAATTAGTCGTTCATCCATCCATCGCAAGTGTAACGGTTTTGTCCTAACAAATTTCTTTGCAATAGTTAGATGAACGATTAAAACCCTTAGGGTTTACATTAAAATTAATAGTTTGAGGTTTTAGAACATCAACAAATTGAACGAACGAAGCGTTGAAGAAATGAGTAGAGATTGTGTGAGTTAGCCAAGGAGGAAATTTCCTTCTTGGTTAGCTGATGTTCATGTTGCTCATTTATATATCTATATTACATTTGATGACTTTTTTGAATTGCCTTGCTGATTAGGACAAAGAGGTTGATAGAAGTATGGTTGAGATTTAATCTTAGGAAATCAACTGTTGAGATGAGAGTTTGTAAAAATTCCGGGAGGGAAAATTTTTGTATTTTGGGATGAACTTTTTGGAGAAATAAATCTTCATTAAATTTTGTGAAATTCGAGATTTTTGAATTTAAGTGGTCTTGGAAGTTGAACAACCATGCATTTATGTAATTTAATTTAAACTATTTTTAACAAAAATAAGGAAAAGTTATATTATCAATGAATTATATGTTGCATATTCAAATCATCCTTATCTATCTGGGCATTTGACTTCATCAAGAAGAAAATAATACTCACAAATGGGATAACAGAACATCGTAATTAATACATTCACACTGGGCCCCGCATGACGTCATTATTATTGCGCCCGCATCGAAGGCGCCTGCTAAAATTTTTATGCTAATTTGTTGTTTCGCGCCGAAGGCACTTGGTGTTCTACGCTAATTTGTTGTTTTGCGCCAAAGGCGGCCGCGCTACCACGCATAACTTGTTGTTTCACGCCGAAGGGGCTCGTGTCGCTAAATATGTTTACGCTAATTTGTTCTTTTAAATTTTGGCTGTGGAGATACTTTTTTGGAGAACAAAGTTTTCGCGGGAGAAAATCTTAAGTGAACTGTGCCCGCGGGCACGGGTTATGACTAGTATATATATATATAGGAATATGGAGGTCTGCTGACAACACATGAAATTTTCCTGTACTGTCAGCAATTCACCCCCCTATAAAACAAATTTTTTAAAATTTTTTTGCAGTTTGTTCTACTCCTTGTTAGCTACGTCTTCACCAATTTTTAAGTCAATCTAACATTTTTGAGCCTTCATCCATGCATTTCAAAAAGATAGCTCAAGTTTTGAAACTGTCGGCGTAATCTTTTTGAAATGCATGGATGGAGGCTCAAAAAGTGTTGGTTTGACTTGAAAATTGGTGGGGATGTAGCTAACAAGTAGTAGAACATACTGCAATTTTTTATTAAAAAAATATTTTTTGGGGTGAAATTGCTGACAGCACAGGAATACCGAGCCTGTGCTGTCAGCACCCCTCCATATTCCTCATATATATATAAGAATAATGTATATGAGCTGTTACAGATATATCATTTGTATTTATGTATTTAAATTTTTCTTAGATGTGTTCGACTCATCATGTATGATCAACATACCAAAAATCATGTGAATCTGATGCTATTTTATATTGGATGATCAACATATCAAAAACCTATATCTCAAAAATCAAGTGAATCCAATATTATTTGATCCACAATTCGATTGTAACAAAATTAACAGTTTTAGAATAATAGAATTTTTAATGAGTTTATCGAGGGTCAAATTGCTCTAGGGTTCACCTATATTTGAGGATTTATGTTTTAGAATGTGTACAATAATCTCGAAATTTTTTCTTCAAAAAAGCCCATGAGAAATAAGGGTTTTCATGTTACCATATACCGTAACACACATACACAAAGATATATATGGAAATTTTCTGTTGTGGTTGGCTAAAGAAATCATACATTATTTTTATTTTTTTAAAAATTCATTCAGTTGTATGTATTATCTACATTCTAAAACCTTAAAATACAAAAATCGAGGAGGATGATTTGACTTTTGATCAAGCTATTTCAATAGTTCTATTGTTTTGAAACCGTTATATATATATACACACATACACTAGTCATAATTCGTGCACATGGGCACGGTTCATTTAAGATTTTCCACTGCGAAATATTTGTTATCCAAAAAATTATTTCCATAGCCAAAATGCGCGGAACAACAATTTAGTGCAAAAATATTTTGCGGCACGGATGCATTCGGCGTGTGCGTATTCGGCGTGGGGGCATTCGGCACAGAACAACAAATTCGACGCGGGTGCCTTCGACACGAAACAACAAATTCGGCGCGGAATAACAAATTAGTGTAAAAAATTTAGCGGGGCGCCTTTGGCGATTATTCTCATATTGATGTGCATTGAAGAGTGGCGGGATTTTTGAAATTTTAGATTGGTGCTTTATGCATCAAAGAGACGGTGGACCCCGCGTTGAGGGAGAGATCATTCGATCTGTAGTAGCATTCGATCTGCAGCATTAAGTGCAAGTTAATTTTTTTTTCCCAAATGCTTTAATTGCATGAGTGCAAATGCATAAGTGCCCCTGTTAAGTGCAAATGCATTAATTTAGTGCCCCATTAAGTGCAAATGTATTGGACACCCACATATAATGTTTTTCCCTCCAAAACTTTCCACAAAATCTCATCTCAACCATTCATTACTCAAGATTAAATCTCAGTCGTTCTTCTATCAACCCTTTTGTCCTAGTCAGCTTGTCCTAGTCAGCTCTAGAATTAAAAAAAAGTTGATGAATTAAAAAAAGTCATCAACTGTAATATAGATATACACACACAGAGAGAGATGTGTGTGTATATATATACACACTATATTGAATGAGTTTCAAATAGTATCAAATTCACCTTAAATTTTTTATTTTTATGTTTTTAAAATATATACATTACATCTTAAAAACAAAAATAAAAAAAAGTTGTAAAAAAGTTTTTTTACGCCAGCCGCACAAGTGTCTGGAGTGGTCCGACCTCACTTGAAAATTTTTCTCTATGTATGCATGGATTTGTTTATGTAGGTAGGTATGTATACACACATGCTCACTGCCAACTTATGCTGCTGGGATTTGTGTGGGTTGAAAAATAGGTTTTGTGTTATTAAAGTTAGTAGATGTGAGGACACCATAAGAATTAGGAAGACTGAGAAAACAAATAATGCAATGAGAAAAAAGAAAATTTAATTTGGAGTAAGGTTTAATTCCAAAATGACCAAGTTAAATGGGAAAAAAATTGGGTTTTGAGTTCAATGTAAAGCAATCTGTTTGCATTATGCTCTTGCTCTTCTTAAATCGAGGATGGTTTGTGAAGCAAGGATGTAAAAGCTTGACTATATGATTATGTCAAAATTTGGTCACATTGGATTTTGCTCCAACATGTTTAATGGTTGTGTCATTTGCCATATTTATCTCGACTGCTCTGTCGTGTTTTCTTGGTTAGGGTACCTTGTTATTTGGTCATTTAACTTGATGGAATTGTCATTTCATTATATTAGAATTAGAGGGCTTGGAATTTTCATCTACAAGTCTTGATATTTGTGACCTCATTGTTTATTTGGATAATTGAATGCCTGTAAGTTCACCTGCATATCAATATGTAAAGTGATAAAAAATCTTTAGTCATGGTCTTTGTTTGTTTTCCTCCAAAATCAATGTGGTGGATCCAAATTTATTATTTTAGTTATTTTAGTGGTAATTAAATTTGAAACTATTATTTCAATGCATACAGGGTAAAACATTGGCTTTTTTGCTGCCCATATTGGAGTCCTTAACGAATGGACGGTTTAAAACTTCGAGGAAGACTGGCCATGGTAGGACACCTAGTGTTTTAGTGCTTCTACCAACAAGGGAGCTTGCCAAACAGGTAAATTCAGGGTCAAATTGAAGCCTTTTAAAATTTTATTTTAGGAATCATGAAAAATGTTTCAACTTTGTTGGATACTCATTGATATCATTTTATTTTAGGTACATGTTGAATTTGAGGTCTATGGTGGGGCAGCAGGATTGTCCGCTTGTTGTGTATATGGAGGGGCTCCTATGCGGGAACAAGAAAATGCATTGAAGCGAGGGGTTGATGTAGTAGTTGGAACGCCTGGTCGCATAAAAGTAATTTCTATTTCTTATCTGGACGCTGGTTACCTGTTTGAGGTAACTTGATTGATAGATGTTGAGCTCTTCTTTATTGGCATTGCAGGATCTAATAGAGAGGGGGACTCTTGATTTGAAGGCACTAAAATTCCGGGTTCTTGATGAAGCAGATGAGATGCTTAACATGGGCTTCGTTGATGATGTTGAGTTTATTCTTGGTATGTGGGATCATTTATAGATTTATATTATTATTAATTTCTATTTGGTAAAAAGTGGTATTTCAATAATTATATTTGTGTCCATATATTAATAGGGACTGTTATGTCTGTGAGGCAGCAATTTGGTTCATTAGCCATTATGGTGTGAGCTGAATATATTTCTTAGTCACCAACAGAAGAAATTGATTGTTGACAAAATTGGTTGTGGGAAGTTCATGAAAATCGAAAAAAAAAACAATATTTTACTTTCCTTTTTTGTGTGAGCCTTGCATTATAAGGTGATCAGATCAATGTAACAACCAAAATAGTCAAATTTAATAGACCCAGTGTTTGATTTAGGATCCTTAAATGGTTGAGTGCTTATCCTTTCCGACGGAGGAATTTAGTCCGCAGCAGTAAAATCATGAGACTTGCTTGGTTGTCAGGTTAGGAGTATGTTTAATGTTCTTTCTTTGATATGCATGATCAAAAAAAGTTGATGCGATTTCATTGATTGGAGGGTATTCTATTGTAATATGCTAGACATTTGTTTATGTCATTTGGAAGATCCTCCTTGCACCTCTTATTGTAACTTTGTTGTTCCCCACATTTCTATCGGGCCTACTGTTATATGTATTTCTTATAATGTCGATTCAATTATGACATTTGGCTCGCAATAACTTCACTAGCAGTAGATGGTTTTTGCTGAGTGCGATTTTCAACATTTGTACCAGTAGGTAGATGTTTTTTGTTGAGTGTGATTTTTGACAGTTAATTCCTAGATATTGTTTTGTCCATTGAATTTTGGTGTTCCTATTCGATCTAAATAGTTATACATAACACATGGTTTATTTCCTCTTATTGTTTATTGGTAGCCCGATGCCTCCTTGCCAAATTTCTTCTCCCCAGTGATTTCCCACCTCTTCATCACTATGAATATAATCACGTTGACATCAATTTCTAATTCCAAAAATGCAAAGCTAATCCTATAACCTATATCATAACCTATCAGATTTAAATGCATGCACAATCTTTCCTTTGACACAGCCATTCTTATCTATTATCAGCCCCACATACATCTGCATCTTTTGTGTTGTATACTGAACTATATTTCTTTCTTCATCATGATAAAGATGCCCTTAAGCGTCCAATAAGTATTTAGGGGCCATGGCCCTCCAAACTTTCAGGAAAATAAGATATGCACCTTTTTTACACTTTTAGTGCCAACATGGTGCATAACAGATTTTCCCAAAATTTGGAGGGGGCCACCCCCACTCCCCCCTCTTTCAAACTTCTACTTGGCTCTGTCATTGACGCCCAATAGACTTGCTAAGGTAGAAGAAACAAAATAGAAAAAAACCGATATGTATGATGCTAGCTATGTTTCCTTTCTAACATAGTTAAGTGTTTACTAAAATTCATGAATAGAGATATTTAGAGAAAGCCTGAGAAATTTTCTTTACTCTTAGTGCCATGTTTTTAATATAACATTTTTAACTCTGCAGTTCCCTTTTATTAATGTTATGGATGTAGCTGTCTTCTATCGACTTCTTGTCTATATGTTCATACCCTAAATAGTGAGCCTAGGTTAATATTGTTCAAGATATAAATACATCACGTAAAATTCTAGCTACAACAATTTATTAAATCGTTATCTGACTAGCTGTAACTATGTTTTGTGTGTCAATGGGATGTACTACATGGGTCTGACCAATTTTACCTTACAGTTGCCTGTTTGTGCTATGGGCAATTTTTGCACCTTTTTTTTTGAAGTAAATGCATTTTGCTCTTCCCACTTGCCCAAGACTATGATTTCTGCAATACATGCTCTTTGTTATGATCAGCTTAAGACGTGACAGATTCACCGCCATCTAAAAAGATTGCAGCGACAAGGGGCAATACATTTTCGTGCATTCATTTAGGGTTTGGATTTTGAAGTTGCATAGGGGCATTGATAGTGGCACCTAGCAACAAGTGGTAATGAATGCACTGATTCATGTGTATACTGGGTGGATACTAGTTAGATACTTGGTTATATTTAGATGCTTGACTTGAGCGCTTGTGTTGGTGAACAAACACACTAATTACATTGAGGTACGTTAATTGTGTGATCAATTGTAGTAATCATAGCCTTGTATCATAGTGCACATGTTTTTAGATACAACTTCCTGAATTAGATGAATCTTTCATGGGTTGGGCTTAAGAAACTTCTTTCTACACGCCCCATGTCTGGATTGAAGCCTCTTGTGAGCTTGCTTTCACTGGTTAATGTATATTGGTTCCTACAGTACGCAGTGATGGAAATCTAGGGTTGAATTTGTTGATGAAACTGTAGATAAGAATTCATAGACGTAGGAGTGCATAAAGTTGCCATGCCATTTTCTGTGCCACCTAAATGAACAAGGAGTAATAGTCTTGTTAATACAATACACATAATTTTGCATGTTTGAAATAGATCATCTGATTGCATTCATTTGCATTATGTAATAATCTGATCATCAAGACATAAAAAATACGTTTTATAAGTAGGCATTTGTTCTTCTTAATCTGCTTCAAAGATTGTTTAGATTTTTAATTCTATGTTTCTTATGATATGCCAACCATCGAAGAACCTCTTTTTTGTGTCCATTGGAAATCACAATTAAATGATGGGCTGCCTGTCTAGGGACCTATGTATAGTTGTCCCTCAGAGGTTACAAACGAAATGCTAGGCTAGTGTCCCTTGGAGATTGGAAACGAAGATTTTCTTCTGTCCGTATAAAGACTTTAATTTCAGGAATTAAGCTAAAGAAGTTGGACAAAATTTCTACTACCAAATGCCTTAATTGGTCACTTTTTTAATGCTTTAAAGCAATACATCAAGCGGTCAGCAGTTTTTTGTATTGTGTTGTGTTTTTTATTTTTACTATTGAGTCCATGAAGGCGATCCCAAATTTTTGGGATGATGGCGATGCTGATGATAATGCTTTTGTATTGTGTTTTTTGTATTGTGTTGTGTTTTTTATTTTTACATTTGACAGTGTTTTTTTGAATCCTAGGGCTGACTAAGACAAGCTGACTAGGACAACCATGTTGATAGAAGGATGGTTGAGATTTAATCTTGGGAAATCAACGGTTGATATGAGAGTTTGTGAAAATTTTGGGAGGGAAAAACATTTCTTGGGAAATGAAAGTTTATGGGAAAATGAAAATTTTTGAGGAATAAAAGTTTCTGGGGAATAGCAGAGTGCAATTAATGCATTTGGAGAAAAAACTTTACCTTACACTTAGGTCATGTTCTTTTGTGTTTAAATTTGAGTTTGTTGAAGTTGTGAATAGTGTTGTGAAAGTGAGTATTGTGTTTTTTTGGGTGAAAATGGGTTGTGAATGTGAATGTTAGAATTTTTGTGGGTCCCACACAACTTTATTGTGTGTTTATTGTGGCCACGTCGGCAACTTTCACAGTCAAAGAAACCAACACAAAATAACAGGACGAGTGAAAGTGAGGGTGAGAATGAGTGAATAATGGATGGAATAGTGGAATCTCCCACTTTCACAACCAAATAAACCAAAAAGAACATGCGCTTAATGATGTAGATCGAATGCAGTGCAGATCGAATGATCTCTCCCTCAACGCGGGGCTCACCGTCTCTTCGACGCATGGGGCAACAAGATAAGAATAATTTACCGCCCCGAAGGCGCCCGCTTTTACGCTAATTTGTTGTTTCGCGCCGAAGGCGCCCGCGTCAAATTTGTTGTTTTGCGCCGAATTTGTTGTTCTGTGTCGAAGACGCCTACGCCGAATATGTTGTTCCGCGCCAAAGGTGCCCGCTTTTACGCTAATTTGTTGTTCTGCGCCAAAGGCGCCTGCGCTGAATTTGTTGTTCTGCGCAAAAGGCGTCCGCTTTTACGCTAATTTGTCGTTTCGCGCCGAAGGCCCATGCGTTGAATTTGTTGTTCTACGCTAATTTGTTGTTCCGT
>JAULAV010007774.1:0-35791 GCA_030789695.1 Scilla litardierei | reverse complement strand
CGGAGATATGAATCTCAATGCAAAGCACCTTCCTTGTACATGCGATCAAATCCGAGCAACGAAAATTTTACATTCATTGAGGATAACTCGTCACCATCATTTTCAAGGGCCGTGAATCAACGAGATGCAGATCTTGTTTACTACGAGCTCGTGTTGACTAGATCATACACTACGACGGGTGGGCTCTAAGGTTTGCGGCCATGAGTTTTCGGCCGGCTGGGTTGAGTCATGTACCTGTGTGAGTGACTGCAAAGAACAGTTATCGTTGTCGCATGAGTAAAATGTGATGATCAGTTTCACGTGTAGTTTGTAGTCTTAATTTTTTTGTGTGGGGCTTTGTTTCCCCAATATTTGTACCAATAAATGTTCCTTTGGTGTTCTAAAGTTTGGCTCGTGGGAACAAAGCTGACCATTTCGTTAAATAGATTAATTTTTTTCGCATATAATCAGTTTTTTTTGGGTGACGTTAATAAAAGTAAACAATTAACAAAAAATGACTATAAGAACGAAAATAAAAAATTCGGGGGTTATCGAAGTAATCTACTACAATAGCGCTTTAGAAAGCGCTATGTTATGAAATTCTACAATAGCGCTTATTAGGCGCTATCTTAGTGGTACCTAATATAGCGCTTAGAAAGTGCTATGCAAGGTCAAAATCAAAATTTCTCGAGTAATCTTGAATATCGCTTCCAAAAGCGCTAAGGTAGTAAAGCGCTATCTTAGTAAACCACTTAGATAGCGCTTATAAAAGCGCTATCCAAGCTACCATAGCGGTAGCTTGGATAGCGCTAAAAAACGCTATCCAAGTTTAAAAAAAAGCGCTATGCAAGCGTTTTTTAGTAGTGATTGGTCAGTATACAGCGGTCTTTGTTGTACTCACGTTGTACATCTTACAACGTACCCCAGCCGAGGATTAACACAAAGACCGTACTGAACCTGTGACACTAATGTCCCTTTAGCGGAAGTGACGAATCCCATCTTAGACATTTACTCGCCTCAAGAGCTTCAGGTGTAACCCAACTTAGGATCTTTCAGCAGGCCTAGCCTCGAAGCTAGATCGTAGGTCTAAGCGACACTGTTCACTTACAGGTTAGTACAAATGACTTCAGGTCTTTAGGACCAGCTTACCTATTATCACCCTAGAGTTATTATAGACAGTTTAGTTAAAGTTAACCATTTAATAACTCTAAGTTGGTCGCTCAGTGAACTCATTCTCCAATGAGCACCTGTGTCTCGTCTCTGACTTCACCAAGTTGAATGACTATGAGATCATCATTACCCTAAGGTAAGACAAAGACACAGTGGTCTATCCGATGTGACGATATCCAGTTCTCGACACATCTACGACCATGAACCGTTTAAGACTTAAGTTTCTATTCGATTACTTACTACTCATAATCGAGATCTTATCTGGATACGTAAGGACCTAACTATAAGTCTATGGACATTATCTAAGTATATTATTCAAACGAATTCATCCTTAGGATAATGGATACCATATATTCTATTAACAAGACGTACACTTAGGATAAATCGCCTTATGGGCATATATCCTCCTACAAATCCACGGTTATAGGAGATCGTGGGAGTGATCTAGGCCATTGGTTCAAAATGAACGACTCAGATCAACATCAACGAACTGCTAAACTCGGTGGACATCTGACTGATGCACAACGTGCAATCGCCTGTTAAGTCCTAATAAAAAATGACTCAAAAAGCAGACATGTGCCTTTAGAAGAAAAAACAGTCGCCTGAATTTGGACAGGCGCATGTGAAATGACTTACAGGGGCCTGTTGCATAGTAAAATTTTGAAGAAATTTTGAGCCATCTCTCGGAAAAGTTGGTGATAATTGGGCATGCACCTGATGACCAAAATACAGTCGCCTATCAGATGACCAGTCGACTAAAAATGACCATCAGTCGCTTGTCATGGATAAGAGTTATAAAGGCTAAAAACTGGAGATTGGGCAGTCGACTGTAGAATAAATTACAATCGACTGTCTTGGTTCGAAAATCCAGAATTGAGTTAGAATCGAGGATTTGAGACAACTCACCCTTAGACCTATACTCTAATCACTCAAAAAACAGAAAATCACCATCATAAGCATATAGACTAATACACATATCAAGTATATTAATCTAATCATTAAATCATCAAAAATCTTCATTAAATCTCAATAAAAAAATGTGAAAATATGACATATACAACATGGGATATGGAAATGATCATATGAATTCAAAACAGTTTATAACATATGAAAATGAACGCCTAAATTTCAGATTCACCCATAATCCCTAATTCTCCACGCAACCTCATAAATGAGTCTTCTTTTAGAGGTTTAGCGAAGCTGTCAGCGATTTGTTTTTGGGTTTCAATGTACTCTAAGATGATGTCCTTCTTAGCTACATGATCATTAATGAAATGGTGTCTAACATTTATGTGTTTGATACGGGAGTGGTGTACCGGATTTTTGGAAAGACATATTGCACTTTGGTTATCAACCATGATATGACAAGTATCAGAATTGATACCATAGTCTTTGAGTGTGTGTCTCATCCAAAGGACTTGTGCATATGCAAGACCCAATGCAATATATTGAGCTTCGGTCGTGGACAAAGATACGGAGTTTTTCTTCTTGGAAAAACAAGAGACTAGGGAATTTCCTAGAAAATGGCAAGTGCCACTAGTACTTTTCCTGTCGGATTTGCATCCAGTAAAATCAGCATCACTATACGAGCTAGCTCATATGTGCTAGATTTAGGGTAAGTAACCCATAATCTAGTGTTTGATTGAGGTAACGAAAAATTCGTTTAACCACAATCAAGTGTGATTCCTTAGGTCTAGCTTGATATCTAGCACACAGACATACTGAAAACATGATATCGAGCCTACTAGCAGTTAAATAAAGTAAGCTACCGATCATACCTCGATATAGACGAATGTCTACATCTTTCCCTTTTTCATCCGTGTGTAGATGGGTGGTCGTATTCATGGGAGTCCTTTTGCTTAAAGACGATTCCATCCCGAATTGCTTGATAAGCTCCCCAATGTACTTGGTTTGGTGTATGAAAATCTCATCCTTCATTTGTCGAATTTGAAGACCTAGAAAGTACTTGAGCTAACCCATGTGGCTCATCTCAAATTCTTCCTTCGTAGATTTAGAAAATTCGTGGCAAATGTTAAAGTCAGTAGAACCAAAGATAATATCGTCTACATAAACTTGAATAAGGAGGATGTCATTTTCATAATCTTTAATGAAAAGGGTTGAATCAACTTCACCCATTTAAAAACCTAAATCCAAAAGAAAGGTTTTGAGTCGATCATACCAAGCTCTACGAGCTTGTCTCAACCCATATAACACTTTCTTAAGTTTGAAAACATGATTAGGAAACTTTTATGAGTAAAACCAGGTGATTGAGAAACATAAACTTCTTCATTAACTATGCCATTTAAAAATGCACTTTTAACATCCATTTGAAATAATTTAAAATTCTTATGAGATGTGAAAGATAAAAGCAATCTAATAGCTTCTAATCTAGCTACAGGGGGCAAAGGATTCTTCAAAATTGATACATTCCTCTTGCCGGTAGCCTTAAGCTATTAACCTTGCTTTGTTCCTTGTGATGACCTTATTCTCATCCGTCTTGTTCTTAAATATCCATTTAGTCCGAATGACTTGGTGACCGTTTGGAAGAGGGACAAGCTCCCAAACTTCCGTTCTTTCAAATTACATAAGCTCCTCTTTCATTGCAACTATCAACGAGCTATCTTCACTAGCTTTTTGGATGTTCTTTAGCTCAATGGTAGAGACAAAGACGCAATGAGAGAACTCATCAATCCTTGACCTTGTTCAGACACCCACATCAATTTCTCCAATTATTTGCTCATAGGGGCGGTCATGAACGGTTAGATAAGCTTTGGGAATACCTGGTTCACTTGTAATATTCTCAACCTTTTCATTAGCATTGTTAGTCTCAATAATAGAATTGTTAATTTCAACATTACTAATGGAATCACATAAAACATCTACACTATCATCGACAATATAAGGAATATCAAAATCTTCATGAAATGAAACATGTAGTGATTCCTCGATCGTTGAAGATGTATTGGTGTATATCCGATAGGCTTTGCTACGTGTGGAATATCCAATAAAAATTCCTTCATCGGATCTTGGCTCAAATTTGTCTAAATTACCAAAAGTGTTCTTTATAAAACATTTTGAACCAAAAACATGAAAATACTTAACTTGTGACTTTTTATCAAAAAATAATTCAAAACAAGTTTTGTTCAGTCGGGGCCTCATTAGGATCCTATTGAGCATATAACATGCCGTGTGCACTGCCTCCGTCCAAAATTAAAGTCCAAGATGACTATCATGGATCATGGTGCATGCACACTCAATAAGAGTCCTATTCTTTCTCTCAACAATGTAGGATCGCTTGTATACAAAAATACACTAAAGGGGGTTGAATAGTGTATTATAAAAAATTTGTTGCAAATAAAATGTTACTAAAATTTGCGAAGATGTAACGTAGATTAAATGACAAGTATTGAAAATAAACCAATCGCTAACACAAAGATGTATTCTGGTTCGAATCCTTTTGATCTTACTCCAGTCATCTACTCCCCGTATAGATTTTCAATCCACTATAATCACTTCCCCGACAAGCATCAACTTACAAAAAATGGCGACACTCCCCGTATCCCAAACTTTGTACAATCTCTTCAACAGAGATTTAAACTTTGTTAGAGAAATAATGAAATAAGAAAACACCTATAGCCTTGGTATGAATTTCAAGAATGAATTCAAAGAATGGTGTTTAAAAAGAGAACTTCAATGTTTGTAAATGTGGAATTTGCGAAACACCCTTGAAGTTCTTTAGTTCTCAAATGAAGAAAGAGCTCAGAATTTCTTCTTACAAATGAGAACACAAACAACTTTTTCCAAGAGAATTAAAGCTTTAATTTCCACAAATGAAAACAAAAGAAGAGGAAAAGGAGTGAATCAAAAGAGAGGGGGTACCCCTCCATTTATAGTGTTCAGAAGCGGGTCTGAAGGAGTTACAAATGGCTAGAAACTGTCCAGAAAATTTCGGACTCAAACGGACAAAAAACCGGTTTAGTCGGCTACGAAAAATCGTTGGTCGACTAATTTTAAAACGGTCATAAACTGACTATCTGAAGATGGTGACGTGGATCAGTCAACGAATAGATCCTTGTTAGAAATTTTCAAGTCAAAATTTGAAGAAAATATTTTTAGTCGACTACGAAAAATCCTAGTCGAACAAATTGAAAAATTGGGAATTTTTGACTTAGGATCAAATGTGTTGGAAGATAATGTAATTTGGAGCTTAGGAATATATGATATGTTATAGACAAGGACCTGAAGCTATCTAAAAATAAAATTATGGAAGACACCATCTTGAGATTTTGAGATATAAGAAAAGAGGTGGGGAATTTTTGTAGGAATATTATGCCCTCAAGGCCATTTATTCCTGTGTGAATAGCACAAACATCTTGTTCGAAATAACAGTAAGTTGTTTGGTAATAATTTATCTAAGTTATTTTATAATTAGATATCGACTTAGGTAAAGTCCTGAGACTTTATGCAAGGTCAAACATGTATCAAGATGAGTATCTCGATCATGGAGAAACGTTTGACCGTCTGTAGCATAAGTCTAAAATGGTTCGTGGTCGTAGATGTTCCGAGACAAGGATATCGAAACATCGGATAGACCATTGTGTCTTAGTCTTCACCGTTTAGCGGTGGCGATGATCTCATGATCGCTTGACTTGGCGAAGTCGAAGACGAGACACAGGTGCTCATTAGAATGAGTTCACTGAACGATCCACTAGAGTTATCATATGGTTATATTGACCAATCTGTCAGTGATACCTCTGAGTGATGATAGGATAGTTGGTCTTTTGATTTGAGGTCATTTTGACGGACCTGTGCGTGAACGGTGCCACTTAGATCAACTGACCTAGCTTCGAGGCAAGGCCTGTCGAAAGGTCTTTTGATTGGGTGTCACTTGAAACGTACGAGGCGAGTAATGACCAAGAGAGGATTCGTCTCTCCCGGTCAATGGGAGTTAGTGTCGTAGAGTTAGTTCGGTCTTTAGTAAAAACTCTGCGCAGAGTATGTTGGAAGAAGTCCAACATTAGTTGACTAAAGATCGATAGCAACTAACCGGAGTCAAGTTATTGGGGTTGACAGTTTGACCGTACCCCAGACTTGATCTACACGACATATTTAAGACGAAGAGACTATAACTACGGAATTCATCACGGAAACAGTCAGGTGGTCCCGACAATACTCATGTCAATGAGTCAACCACATAATGATGATTCCTGAAGCAGGGATGGCAACCACTGCTCGTGGTCACTGCCGTATAGGGCTTCGAGCCCAACCTGTTGTAAGGGTCAGGCTGTAGGGTCTCACACAGAGTGCAACGCTTCGTCTAGTAAAAGGTAGAAAATAGTTAGGGAGAATATTTGCATTTGATGCAATAGAAGAGATAATTGCATTTGATGCAATATGATAATTTAAGCTTAGATAGGGACTATTTTGCATTTGATGCAAAAGTGATTAAATGTGTATTAAATTGTTTAATGCAATATTTAATAAAATAAACACAAGGAAAAGTTCACGGGTAAGATGGGAATGTCCCGGTCTAGACCCAGGTTCGAACGGCGTCCAAATCGGACACCAGATGATCAAGGTATGCTCAAAACAGCCCAAAGGGTCAGATCAGGCCAGACCAAGCAGACCAGCTTAGTCTGGATCTGGTCTGGCCTGCTGGCCAGACCCAGTCAAGCCCAAGCCGGCCTGGGCCTGGGTGCCCAGACCCGCTTGGGCCTGGGCGCCCAGACCCGCTTGGGCCTGGGCGCCCGGCCCAGGCCCAGGCCCTGGGCGCCTGGGCGCAGGCCCAGGCGCTGTGCGCCTGGGCCTGCGCCCAGGCGGCCCAGGACTTGGGCGCCCGTGCCCAGGTCTGGGTTTAGGCGCCCAGTCAGGTTTTGTGGGTCCCACCTTTGGGTGTGGAACCCTAGGTTTAATGGGCAGTTTTTGACGGCTCAGTTTTTGCGAAAAACTAGCCTAGGGCTGATCTTTGGACACTCAATTGGAGGGTCAAACGAACTCCGATTGACGAACGGTTTTTTCCTATGCGTTCACCGTTGAACGCTTGTCGTATTGATAGGTTGTATCAATCCTGAAGCTCAACGGTGAGTGAGTTAAAATTCACGGAAGTTTGCACTTTGTGAAGTGCAAACTAACTTGATTTTAAATTAACTCATTGTTTAGTCCCACATCGGATTTTGAGAAAAGGGGAGAGTCCGCCGCCTATATAAATAGGGGTCTCCCCCCTTTCTCAAAACTCGTCCCAAGCTCTAGATCTGAGCGGCTCTCGTAAATGTTGGAGCACGCTCGGATCTAGGCTTAAGTTAATAATTTCTCTTCTCCCTAAATTTCTGCCTTACTCCTGCGGGCACTAGCAAAGCCACAAAGGAGTTCGGATTCTGAATCTGAAATCTTGGCGGAGGTTTCACTCGCGTGAAACTTTCTTCGGCGCGTGGTTGGCTCGGCGGCACGGGGATTGATCGCCTCGGGGTGCGGAGCGGTTCGAGGAGCGGTTCGGGGAGCGGTTCAAGGAGCGGCTTGGCGTGGAACGGGAGCAGCTCGGAAGACGGCGCGGAACATCTCGCCTGCCCCAGGGCTGAGATTCCGGGTATGTGGTTAAAGTATTTTATTAGCATTAGTTTAGTTTAATCGCAGTAGGCTAGATCCTTCTTGGGATGGTCAGATCCATCCCAAGTCGGCATAGATCTTGGCATAGGGTCTTGGACCTTAGGGCTAAGTTAAAAAATTGTTTTTAACTGCATGTTAATTAGTTAACATAGTTTTTCTTCCGCTGCTTTTGTTTTTTCTGTCTACGTTCCGTCCGACTTAGGACGGGACTAGAGTTTTTGTGCCCTAAGGGACCGCCAATTCCCCAACAGTGGTATCAGAGCCTAGGTTTGCGTAGTCGATCTAGGTACTGCGATTTTATTAAACTTTTTAATGCTTTCAAATGCTTTTAAATTTTTTTAAAGTTATTAGATAATTTTAAAAATGTTTTTGAAGTTCAAAATTCTATGTGATAAATTTTTTGAACATGAAAAATTTTAAAATGACGTTTTAAAATTTATGTGATAATTTTAAAACTAATTTTAAATATTTAAAAGTTTAAATTTATTTTGGATGCCTAAAAATTTTTATATGATAAATTTTTTTTAAGCATGGAAATTTTAAAATGGTGTTTTTTAAATTTATCTGATAAATTTTAAAATTGATTTTAAGGCTTTAAATTTATGCGATAAGTTTAAAATATTTTAGATGTTTAAAAATTGTATATGATAAATTTTTGAACATGGAAAATTTTTAAAGTAATGTTTTAAATTTATAAGATATTTTTAAAACTGATTTTAAAAGTCTAAAAAATTGTTTATGCGATAAACTTAGTTTATTTAATTGTTAAATAGATATACACTTTCATTTTATGTTGATAAAATTAGTGTAGCTTTATTTTAATGGCTTGTCAATCTTGTCCCTTATTTGATAACACAAGACAACCTTTTAGGTTAGCCATTAAAAATGATTAAAATTTATTACTTGAATTTTAATGACATGCTATGTTTTAATAAATCATTAACAACAATATTAAGACCTAATTCCTGATTAGGGTAGTCCTTTAAATGAATTTTCAATTCTAATCGTTATAATTAATTTTCATTAAAGGACTTCGCTTCTAGCGTTGTTAATAAAATTTATTAAAATCCTGATAATGATTAGGGTAGCACGTGAACCTTATAGTTGATAAGGACTTAATAAAAGTTATTAAACAAATCCTAAAATTTTGAATTTAAGGATTCAACTAGTTGATAGGATTAATTAGTTGTTAATAAAAGCTGTTTAGTCTATGGCATACATACAAAAATGACAAGCTTCATTCAATGGACCATGATCCAGTCAATGTGCTTGGCTAAGAGTTCTGGATCACCCTTTAAGGGATAGTGATCCTGGCTTAGTCAATTCCCTGGCTGAGTTCTGCTGGACCGCAATGTCGCGAATCATGATTGTATGACACCCTGGACTATATCTAAGTCAAATACGTTAATGATCTTTTTCAAGATTAGCCGTAGCCCTCCTTGTTTTAGGGGTTAGCAACTATAGGGCCCGTGTTACAGTTGTTGAGATACACTCAAGCTGTGACATGGCAACCTTGTAGAAACCAACTTCTTAAATACATAAGATGACATCTTGACTTGACCCAAACCGACGTTGTCGTGAATACACCGAGCGGCGGCGCAAGTTTAGTCAAGGATGTAGTCTGCCTAGATGTAGTCTAAGACCTGACCCAAACCAACGTGTCGTGCATACACCGAGCTGAGGGGCAAGTCAGGCTAGACATGAAAACAAGGGTCCGACTAGACTAGACATTGTGATTTGGATGAGCACACTCATGATCACGAATGGCTAGGGGCAAAAACCGATTAAGAGAGTCATATCCGATATGATCGATGAAGAGTCATCTTCCGACCGCAGAGTCAATCAACTTGTTGAGCTACACTCAAGGTTGTTTAGACTCAAGGTGATTGGAACTCTTACCCATTAATTTTAATTCGATTAAATCGTTCGTTATTAAGCTTTAAAACGTTCGTAAAAATAGTGGGAGGATATAGATAGATAAAAGCCAATCTACCTATATTTAATATTGAACATATGCCAAAACTAGGGCAAGACTATGTTTACCGAAGGAATCCGAATTGATAATATTGGAATTAGTTAACTGGTCAATAAGTTGATTAATTGAATATCGAGTTAAATTCTAATTGATAGAATTAAAACTATATTCTCGTTGACATTAAATGACCTTCTAAAGAACAGACTTAAGAAATATGATTTCATTAAGTTCTGGGTCCAACAAATAAATTAAAGCTACATGTCACTCGTCTCTATATGAGGCAGCTTGAACATATAGGACATTCAAAGTATGTTTCTCCCTACAACTTGTCGAGCTACCCTCAAGGTTGTATGGAAAAACAATTTTGATCCGCAAAGTTCGAGAATTCGATTCAACCGTTTGAGTCGAATACGAGTGCATGAGCGGTGCAAGACTATGTATCCCAACCGGATCTTGAGACAAGCAACTTCTTGAGCTACACTCAAGATTGCAAAGCTCAAGCGTTTGGATACATAAGTTGCTTGCATAGCTATTTATTTATGTTGATATCTAAATGTGATTTAGAAAAGGAAGAAGGCACTCCGGAAAGTCAATCGAGTTAAATAGTTTAATTTATCATTAGTAAAGGCATAAGTAGGAGGAAATGAAAATGTGACATATTTTGATGTCACGATATCAGAATAAGTTGTTATACAAAAGACCTATAACACATTTTGACGAATGTCGTCACATTGCTTCTGAAGTAATGTTTTGTGTTAAGTAATTTGTAAATAACTATATATATATTAAAAGTTAATATATAAATACACAAGATAGTAGCAAACTTATATGGTAAAATTAGACTAGGCCGTATCAAGAGATTAAGCTTCACAAGTCACATAAAGAGGGGTCTGACCTCTCGTATTATGAAGTCTACGGACACTTGTAAGTCTTAGCCTCTTAGATACAATGGCCGAAACCCATCTGTGAGACAGTGGGAGAATGAGTTGTCGAACTCAGTCTAGTACATACTGATGTACCCGAGTCTAGATTAACCAAAATAAGTTATTCGTATATTTTATTAAGACACGTGTTCTTGATGAAACACAAGTCTGATAAAATAAAGAACGAAATGTCTAAAGTATTTAAACTGATTCGATTAGATCGAATGGTCAAATACTTAGCTAATAAAATCTTGTGTAATTAAAAGAAAATGTGATTTTCTCTCAGATCAAGTCTGTTAACACATCGGTGTGTTAAAAGGTATGAATCACACTTAATTAGATTTAGTGTGATCCATTGTAAGTGACTCTGAGTTAAGTCCTCCCTCTGGGTTAAGTCCCAGATAGTAATGCCTAGGTTTTGATAAAGTTCTATGAGAACATTATCAATAACATATTCAATAAATCAATCGTAAGGAAGTTGTATTATTACTCGAATCTCGTGAGACGGATTGTCGAGTTAGACATCATAACTGATGATGACTTAGTCAACTTCTAGGATGAAATTCGGAGTAGTAACTCCGATTTAAAACTTGATGCAGGTCCGTGTGCGTAAATAAATTTGAGAATTTAGTTTACGTGCCCAAGGAAAATGTTTCCTCACTTTCTGCAAGTAAATCTTTAAGTTGAAAGATTGGTGCAGAAAAGAAAATAGTGAAGTACAATAATGTTGGACGGGAACGGTTTTCATCCTAATTGGATTATGATGAAACCGATTTCGCCAACAGATGTGTACAGATCTACTCGGACCAAAGCCGATGTAAAACGCTTAAGTTGACCATGAAAATTTGCGCATTCATTTATAAGTTCGTTTTTCTAAATATGATTTAGACGAACCAACTTATATGAATTAGCCAGAAAGTTTTCAAGATCAGTGGGAGCGTGTAAATTACATGAGAGACATCAAAGAGATGGAACATATATTTTGATTAAGTAATCAAAGAGTTTGATTATTTATCAGAAATGAATATGAACCATTTGAAATGACCAATAACTAATTTGAAATTATTATCGTAAGATACGATGAACTGGATAAGATCCAGGGAAATAAAGTATTATAGATTCCGATAGACCAAGTGAATTATTTGAATGAGATTCAAATGGTTGGTCTAACATAAACATAGAAAACCCCTTATGTCTATAGTGTAGACGGTTTTAGCAGATCCACTCACGAAGGCTCTACCACATGAAGTCGGGAAAACTTATGTGTAAAAACGGTATAAGATACCGAGATAAATGGGCCTGAGTGCAAGTGGGAGATGTAGGAATATTATGCCCTCAAGGCCATTTATTCCTGTGTGAATAGCACAAACATCTTGTTCGAAATAACAGTAAGCTGTTTGGTAATAATTTATCTAAGTTATTTTATAATTAGATATCGACTTAGGTAAAGTCCTGAGACTTTATGCAAGGTCAAACGTGTATCAAGATGAGTATCTCGATCATGGAGAAACGTTTGACCGTCTGTAGCATAAGTCTAAAATGGTTCGTGGTCGTAGATGTTCCGAGACAAGGATATCGAAACATCGGATAGACCATTGTGTCTTAGTCTTCACCGTTTAGCGGTGGCGATGATCTCATGATCGCTTGACTTGGCGAAGTCGAAGACGAGACACAGGTTCTCATTAGAATGAGTTCACTGAACGATCCACTAGAGTTATCATATGGTTATATTGACCAATCTGTCAGTGATAACTCTGAGTGATGATAGGATAGTTGGTATTTTGACTTGAGGTCATTTTGACGGACCTGTGCGTGAACGGTGCCACTTAGATCAACTGACCTAGCTTCGAGGCAAGGCCTGTCGAAAGGTCTTTTGATTGGGTGTCACTTGAAACGTACGAGGCGAGTAATGACCAAGAGAGGATTCGTCTCTCCCGGTCAATGGGAGTTAGTGTCGTAGAGTTAGTGTCGTAGAGTTAGTTGGGCCTGGGCGCCCGGCCCAGGCCTTGGCCCCGGGCGCCTGGGCGCAGGCCCAGGCGCTGTGCGCCTGGGCCCGGGCCCAGGCGGCCCAGGACGCCTGGGCGCTGGGCGCCCAGGCGTTCTGGGCCGGGCGCCTGGGCCTGGGCCCAGGCGGCCCAGGACGCCTGGCCCGGCCCAGGCGCCCGGCCCAGGCGCCCGCGCCAGGCGCCAGGCGCCTGGGCGCCCGCGCCCAGACTTGGGCACCCGTGCCCAGGTCTGGGTTTGGGCGCCCAGTCAGGTTTTGTGGGTCCCACCTTTGGGTGTGGAACCCTAGGTTTAATGGGCAGTTTTTGACGGCTCAGTTTTTGCGAAAAACTAGCCTAGGGCTGATCTTTGGACACTCAATTGGAGGGTCAAACGAACTCCGATTGACGAACGGTTTTTTCCTATTCGTTCACCGTTGAACGCTTGTCGTATTGATAGGTTGTATCAATCCTGAAGCTCAACGGTGAGTGAGTTAAAATTCACGGAAGTTTGCACTTTGTGAAGTGCAAACTAACTTGATTTTAAATTAACTCATTGTTTAGTCCCACATCGGATTTTGAGAAAAGGGGAGAGTCCGCCGCCTATATAAATAGGGGTCTCCCCCCTTTCTCAAAACTCGTCCCAAGCTCTAGATCTGAGTGGCTCTCGTAAATGTTGGAGCACGCTCGGATCTAGGCTTAAGTTAATAATTTCTCTTCTCCCTAAATTTCTGCCTTACTCCTGCGGGCACTAGCAAAGCCACAAAGGAGTTCGGATTCTGAATCTGAAATCTTGGCGGAGGTTTCACTCGCGTGAAACTTTCTTCGGCGCGTGGTTGGCTCGGCGGCACGGGGATTGATCGCCTCGGGGTGCGGAGCGGTTCGAGGAGCGGTTCGGGGAGCAGTTCAAGGAGCGGCTTGGCGTGGAACGGGAGCAGCTCGGAAGACGGCGCGGAACATCTCGCCTGCCCCAGGGCTGAGATTCCGGGTATGTGGTTAAAGTATTTTATTAGCATTAGTTTAGTTTAATCGCAGTAGGCTAGATCCTTCTTGGGATGGTCAGATCCATCCCAAGTCGGCATAGATCTTGGCATAGGGTCTTGGACCTTAGGGCTAAGTTAAAAAATTGTTTTTAACTGCATGTTAATTAGTTAACATAGTTTTTCTTCCGCTGCTTTTGTTTTTTCTGTCTACGTTCCGTCCGACTTAGGACGAGACTAGAGTTTTTGTGCCCTAAGGGACCGCCAATTCCCCAACAATTTTGTTATGAGATTTTGAGAGATAAGAGAAGAGGTGGGGAATTTTGTTATGAGATTTTGAGAGATAAGAGAAGAGGTGGGGAATTTTACACATACAACCCCGGGTTTTGCATTTTTGCCCCCGGACCCTCCACACACACCCACACATTTTATTCTTCCCCCCTTCCCGACCATTTTTTCCAGTCCACGTACACGTGTGCACGGATTATTTGCTAGTATATATATATTCTATTGCGTAGATATGATACACAGATGCATGTATTCGTAGCATAGATCTACACAACCAAAAATGGTTGGAAAAACGTAAAGGTATACTAATAGGAAAATCATGATTACATAACAAAAGTGTAGTAACATAATGGCATTCTTCCTTGATTGAACAAAATATGAGAAAATTATGGAAGGCACGTGTTTGCGACCTCTCTTCTATGAAAAAGTTATGGGATAATTATTTATACATATGACAAAGTATCTTGTTTAACCAAATACGGCACGAAATAATTATTTTACTCTAGAAACGAATGCCATCTACAAGCAATTAGACCTAGCAGCCACAGCCCCTAGTCCTGAACGACAACAAAACAAATTAGGATTCATTTGGTTCAATATTACTCCCAGCATTTGAAAAAAACGAACTCTTCGTAGACCCGTTACAAGAAGTCAAAATTAATACTTCCCCTAGTTTGAACTTGCTGTGTGTTGAAAATCCCCAACTTCCCACAGAATTTGATCCTTCGTTTTAATCCCAATGGCAAAGAGAATAATTACACGAGCCCTCATCCACGCTTCTAATCTTTATCCACAGGCCGCCAAATTCTATTTAAATAGGAGCACCTCAACCTCTTTCAAAATGCACCCCATCCCCATCGTCAACCATCAACCTTAAATCAGAGCGAAGCCACACAAACTAAGATGGCCATCTTCGAAACCTCACCTCCCTTGCTCTCACTCTCTTTCGCTCTCTTCCTCCTCTCATCATTAGCAATATTCCCCACTTCATCCGCCGGCTGGCTATGCCACAAGGACGAAGCGGCGGCGCTCCTCGACGTAAAGCGCTCCTTCGGCAATCCAGCCTCCCTGGCCTCCTGGAACAAATCCGTCGACTGCTGCACCTGGGCATGGGTCTCGTGCGATTTCGACAGCGGCAGGGTCACCGAACTACTCATCAGATCCCCCGACCTCAAGGGCCCCATCTCCCCCTCCATCAGCCAGCTCTCCTCCCTCAAGAACCTTGACATCTCCGGCAACGTCATCGGGACAATCCCTCCGTCCATTGGGAAGCTCACCAACCTCGTGTCTCTGGGCATATACGACAACCGGCACCTCACCGGCACCATCCCACGAGAACTCTGCAATTTACAGAGCCTCCAACACATCATGCTCTCAGGTAACAAACTCTTCGGCTCAATCCCCGACTGCTTCGGGAAAAACCTCACCAGTGTCGACCTCAGCCAGAACCAGCTGTCAGGAGCGATACCAGCCAACTTCATGAGCGCTGGTGTCACGAGCCTTTTCCTCTTTCAAAACAGACTTAGCGGGCCGATCCCAATGCCTCTCGGCGACGTTCAGCTTGAGATCATCGACATATCGTACAACCTACGGCTCACTGGTGACGCATCCTTCCTCCTCAAAGAGAAGGGGAGACTGGAAGAGATATACCTGGGTGGAAATGAACTGGAATTTGACTTGTCGAACGTGACGTTTCCACTGAGAATGTCGGTGCTGAGGCTGGAGCATAATAAGATATACGGGAGAATTCCTCGTCAGATATCGAAGCTTGGGATGCTGAATATGCTGAACCTGAGCTACAACAGATTGTGCGGGCCGATCCCGACTGCGGGGCTGATGAAGAACTTCGATGCGTCGTCCTTCGCACACAACAAATGTCTCTGCGGTGGACCGCTCAAGCCTTGTGACAATAATTAGCATCTCATACTGGATCAAATGTCTAATTAAGTACTTAAAAACTTAGTCCTGATCCTGGATGTTTGTATTTGCATGTATGCTTCCAAATAATTCCGATTTGAAATTTCTGGTTTCAAATCGCGTGATGGTGTTTATATAGTTTATTTATTGAAGTGAAATGTTGAATGGTGTTGCAACACAAAATATACATAGATATGTCTAACATAAACAATAGATAGATGTATCATTCAAGTAATTCAGAATCTCATTTTCTATTCCCCAACATGCTTCCAAGATTTGGGCTTGTCTGGATATCTATACATAACTATTGCCCATCACTTCACCTCGCGATACGTATGGGCGTTGAAGTGAAGGTGGCCCAATGTTTTCTCTACGTCCATAGTTGATATCCGGGCAAAGTCACCCTTTCCATGAAGCCAAACATGAATGACAACAAAACTGTATAAAGCCATGTTCATCAAATTCATTCACATGATACTTATGCAAAAACCCAGACATCAAATGAACACAAGCATTATTGAGCAACACTTAAAATGCACCTAAGGGCAAAGCAAAATATGCCTTGAATTATGAAACCTGAATATATCCCGAAGTGCTAAACCATAGCATGCCCCAAGGGGGCTAAATCCAAGTATGCACCAGTTAGACGAAGGAATATGTAATAAAATGTACTCCAAAGAACGAAACCAAAATCAACCCTAGTGGGCAAAGTAAAAATGATCCATACACGAAAAATCAAAATGATTTTAATGTTATACATGTTGAGTTGGAAGAAGAAAAATAGGTAATGGTATTGTTTCAGAGTGTTTTCTCACTACAAAAGCGTTGACCGTGGAATGCCCGGTCAACGTGGTCAAGGGGCCGATTTGGGTCCCTTGGGTGCGTCGAGCACGTGCAGACGCGACGCGAATCGGAGTTACAGACGACGTGGAGCACGTCAGCTGGGCCGGGTCTGGATCCTCGGCCTCGAGGGGGCTGAGGGGAAGCCTCGGCCCGGTGTGAGATGCTCGGCCTCGGACGGACGGACGACGAGGGGAAGCCTCGGCGCCTTGTCTCGATGCACAGCCGATGCGGAGCAGAGGGGAAGCCTCGGCTCGGACGGATGCGCTCGGTGTTGGATATTTCTTCATTTCAAGGAAAAAAAATAGTCCCACATTGGATGGGAGATAACTCTTCAATGGGTATATTATAGTCTTCCTTTTAGTGGGCTATTGGACTTGTTAATGGGCTAGGACTTGGGGGTATCTCACGGGCGCATGAGCCCAAACCGGAACCGAGCCCAGATCGGGTTGGGCCGAATGGAAAATGTGGGCGACGGATCCGGAAAACCTTAGCGTGTGTGCGCTGGCGTCGCGTCTGCGCAGGGGGGTTCATGGGTGCGCGCGCGGAGTGCCCGAGTTTTGCATCTTTTTTTAGCCCACTTGTTTTGCAGAATTTGAAAGGCCCATTAATTTTCCCAACAGCCATATTCACTATTAATTGCGTTGTTTAATGGCTTAACAGCTATATTTTCAATAATGGCTGTTTTAATTTCGCAACAGCTATATTTTCCTTTAATGACTGTAATTCCAACGGCCATTTCTATTACTCTATATAAACTCGGAAAATCTCAAGAGTTGGGGACACTTCGAAAAATCCATTCTTCCACCAACAGTCAGCGCCTCTTCTTCCACAAGCCCGAACATACGGATCCTCTCGCTCTGTGACTTCCTTGTTGCTGCGATCCTGCAGATTCCTTCCTACTGCAGATTGCTGCGCACCTCTTCCTCTTCCTTGGAGCTCGAATAACAGTTGCTGCTCGCTGGAGCCTTGTATTGTAAGTGCACACTTACAAGGCCGCTGCCGTTGAATCCTGGAGGGTAGCCGCTTGACCTGTCTTGCACCGAGTTCATACTCTGAGGGGCGGAAATCTACTCTTAAGGACAGTGCCTAGCACGCCTCGGCAATCCGATAAGTCCTTTCTTTCTCTATCCTTAATAGCACCATCCTCCTACAATCTACAATTTTTCCACCAATCTTAAGAGTAGTTTCCTTGGATGTTGCTATTGTCAATGCTCTGGCTCTGCATAATCTTTTAACAAAAAAAAAGCGACATGTTCTCTTTATGGTTTCTTTAACAGATTAAATTTGGCTATCAAAATTAACATAATGATTTTGGACGGCTAGACTCAGTATCTGCTTGGGTTGCATATTATTTTATATATACATAAATTTTTTTATGTCCATTTTAATTTATGTACTACCTTGCCAAGTAGGATTATGTTCTTGTATATGGTTACTTGGAAGCTATATTTATTCAAGGATTGTTTATATTCTGATGGTGTTCATGACATGCTCAATATGAATATTGTATAAATGGGTTCAGGCCTATGTGTGAACATACATATGCATGATCAGCACATAGTAACTATAAGAATTTATGTTGTATTATTTAAAATTCTTAAATGATATCTCATTAACTGTCCTACAGTTTTAATTGCTTAAAATGAAGATTTGGATGGATGACCTTCGCTTGTATCGTATGTTATGTGCTACATTCTAACTGACATTCTTTCGGTTTAATTAATATTTACATTGTTGGCTCAATTTTTATTTTATAGAAAATTTTTTTATTGGAGATTACCTATCGGGATGTAGCCTGATGTATTCCTACAGATAAGTACATTATAGTGTAGAAACATAATTCTGCATAGTTTGGTAAAAGTATTAGTTTGAAGCTACCTTCTGATTTTATGTCTACTGATTTTATGTTGGCTGGTGATTATAATGGATTCAACGAGAAGTACATTATAATGGATGACCTTCGCTTGTATCGTATGTTATGTGCTACATTCTAACTGACATTCTTTCGGTTTAATTAATATTTACATTGTTGGCTCAATTTGTATTTTATAGAAAATTTTTTTATTGGAGATTACCTATCGGGATGTAGCCTGATGTATTCCTACAGATAAGTACATTATAGTGTAGAAACATAATTCTGCATAGTTTGGTAAAAGTATTAGTTTGAAGCTACCTTCTGATTTTATGTCTACTGATTTTATGTTGGCTGGTGATTATAATGGATTCAACGAGAGTTACACAGTTAAAAATTGACAATGCTTATCTAGTTGAAAGAATGCGAATTGACTTTTATTAATGTGATTTTCGTATTATGTTGCAGCAGTTCTGGCTGCATGTAGATCTGAGAACACTTATTTATTTTCTCCTTTTGATATTTCTTTTTGTTATAGAGCCTACTTTATAGCTAAATGTATAACTTGAAATTTGTGTGGATTTATTCATTTGTCCTGGGTTGTCTGTGAAATAAATGTAGTAACTCACAATCTGGAGATCTGACCAAATCCGATAAGGCAATCGATGTGATCTTTGGGGTTGGACTCAATAACTTGTCTGTCATTTCACAGCTCCCCTCTGCAGGGGTTGCTCCAATAGTGTTTCCTCATTGCTTGAAAGGGCCAGACAATGGTGGAGGTATATTGGTCCTTGGCCAAATAGTAGAACCGGGTATTGCATATACCCCACATGTTCCATCACAGTAAGTTCTATCTAATAAAGTAATTTCGCACATTAATGTTGAACATATTTGACAGCACAATTCTTGTCAAAAGTGATCTAATTGCATATCTATTGCAATAGATATGATGCCATTCCTCGATATTTGGATTTATTGGTATTTACATTTTCTGGACATTCGTTCAAAATTTTGAGACTTGTTTTTTGGTTGGATGAGCTTAACATGAAAAAAGTTGACATTATTGATATTTGGTGATTATCATATTTTTGAAGCTTGGCACTTCACTTGCTCCTTGAGCCAACTCAGCCAAGAATTTGTTGTTGGTTTGCAATGACTAATTTTAGATGATGTCTAAATTTTCATGAAGCCTTTAACATAGAGTTGTACTCTAAATATACAGAGGAGTAATGATTGTTGGATATTGGACTCCCCGGATTTGGTTTTGGATGATGAACAAACATAAATATAATATGAACTAACACTTTGTGAGCGCAGTTATGGAGATCGTCGCCAAATTCACATGAATATCAATTACGACGTCTCAAGACTTCTCAAAGCACGTGATCGTTTGCCTAAAGCTTCGTTGAAGCTTATGGACATATTTAGAAGTCATGAAGATTCGATTGAAGTTATTGAAGACGGTATCGTCAAGTTTAATTTATAGTCTTTAAGCTTCTTTCGTAGAATGTTAAGCCTTGAGTAGGTCTTACGTTTTAAATCTTCATAACGCTCATATCTTAGGTCTAGGATCTTAGTAGAAGTCCATACAATCCTTCCCGAAGCATCGCGCTTCAATTCGGGACTTCTTGTGCATGTTAGTTGGTTCAAGAAGAAGAACTGACCGACTAGATGGTGATCTAGTCGGTCAGCCAAGCTTCTTGGACCGACTAGTTCTTCTCAGTTAATTTATAGCTCTTTACTGTTTACAGTTAGTCGGTCTAAGTTGACTCACCGACCGACTAGTTTGTAAACTAGTCGGTCTGTGATGCTTCTGTGACCGACTAGTTGAGCTTTCCCTTTTCATGCACATTTGAGCTTGAGCTACTGTTTATCATTAGTCGGTCTGTGCTCTTTGATCGACCGACTAGTTGATGAACTAGTCGGTCAACTTTTCTTCTTAGACCGACTAGTTTAGTTTACTGTACTTGCCAAATTTTTCACCATACTTACTGTTTATTGTTAGTCGGTCTATGTTCATTTGGTGACCGACTAGTTGGTGAATTAGTTGGTCAACATTTGTTCTTGGACCGACTAAGTCTAATTCTTCTCAGACTTCTGTTTTATCTGTTAGTCGGTCCACGTTGAGTAACCGACCGACTAGTTGTGAAACTAGTCGGTCAGCTACTCTTCTTAGACCGACTAGTTCCTTAGTCTGTACTTTGATCTTTTCTCAGTTTACTCATTAGTCGGTTCACGTTAATTGACCGACCGACTAGTTGATGAACTAGTCGGTCGGTGGTTGTTCTTTGACCGACTAGTTGGGTTCAGAAAAGAGCCGTTGGAGCTTTAATTGAAACGTTTTTCTCTCTCTCTCTCCTCTATCCTATATATACTTGATGGGCTGCATTCATTGCTGCCAAGGCTGATATTATTGCAAGTTTAGAGATCAAGAGAAATCATTCCAAGTGTATTCAAAGCTCATTCATTCCATTCAATAATCTCTCCTCACTCTTACTTCCAAAGAGAGATTCATTGAGTCTGAAGCCTTCCAAGCCAAGTGCTTGATTTTAGGTCATCAACATCCCCAAAGCTCTCCATCACTGATCTACATCTTGGAGCTAGGGTTTGGTGCCACTTCTTCCCCCAAAATCATCCTTGACCTAATTCGTAAGCAATACTCAAGGCATATGTATTTTGTTCGGTAAGAAGTTTTCTTATTTCATTTCATATTTGATTTGTAAGTTTCACTCTCGGTTGTGTGAGTGTGGTTGTGATCCCGGGTTGTGGGAGTCACAAATTACATTTTGTATGAATTGACTTGTGGCGGATTTTCACAAGTATTTCATAGTGGAAATCTTGGGTTAGGGTTTCTAACCTAAGTATCCGGAGGGGATCCAGGTGGTTGGGACGTAGGATCACCGGGAACAAGTCGGGGAGACTTGGGTGGATCCGAACCCAGTAACATCTCTTGTTAGCATTGTTATTTTTGTTGTTTTTATTCAATTTAAGCTTCCGCAAATTGATTTGGTAGTTGTTTGCATTATAATTAGGAATTATACTCCTTGTTATTTTTAAAGTACTATTCACCCCCCCTCTAGTACTTGTGCAGTAGCTTGTAGGGCATTACATTTGGTATCAAAGCCATCTACTTAGCTATGTCTGCCAACGACAACAAGACCGTGCGTCCACCTTCCAACTATGACACCTTCAGGAACCGTGAAGGAGCATCTTCGGTGATGGAAGGACATTCTTCTACGAGGCCTCCATTCTTCAACGGTACCAACTACGGGTACTGGAAATGCCGGATGGAAACCTTCCTCCGGAGTGCATCTCTATGGAGGACCACAATGAAGGAATACATCGAGCCCGAAGAAGAAGACTTTGAGAAATGGACAACCGCGGAGGTCGCAGCGGAGGTAATCAATGCCAAGGCAATGAACGCCTTGCAATGCGCGTTGGATCCCGAGGACTTCAATAAGATATGCACATGTAAGAGTGCATATCAAATTTGGAATTCCCTCCTCATTCTTCATGAAGGGACGAGTAGGGTAAGAGACTCTAAACTCGTAGTTGTAAACAAAGATTACGAAATGTTTCATATGCAACAGGGCGAGAAGATGAAGGAGTATTACGCTCGCTTCGTCGACATCATAAACGAGTTAGAGGCTCTCGGCAAATCCTACACCCAAAAGGAGAAGTGTTCGAAGCTTATCGAAGGACTTCCTTCTTCTTGGGAAAAGCGTACCTTCGCCATCGAGGAAGGTAATGACATGAATAAGTACACCGTAGTTCAACTAATGGGTACTTTAATGTCATACGAGGTACGCAAGGATAGCAAGCTCAAATTGCAGGAAAAGATGAAGTCTTACCTAAAGCAAGACGAGCCAAAGAAGAAGGCCATCGCTTTCAAGGCCGCTCCATCCACATCCACATCAACCGATGATGAAGACTCGGAAAACGAGTTGGACTTGGAGTCCATGGCACTCATGGCCAAGAAGTTCAACCGTTTCTTCCGAAAAGGTAACTATAAGAACAAAGCTAAATTTGGTTCTTCTAACGACTCTTCCTCTCCTTTGTGTTTCAAGTGTAATAAGCCAGAACACATGAAAGCGGAGTGTCCTCTTAATAAGCAAAAGGAGAAGTGAAAGGCGCCAAAATTCGATAAGTCCAAGAAGTACAAAAAGGGGTACAAGAAGGGACTTGTCGGAGCAACATTCACCGACTCCGAGGATTCTTCAAGCGGAGAGTCAGACGATGAGCAAGTGGAGCAAGCGCACATGTGCTTCATGGCAAGAGAGGAGCGTGATCAAGGATCCTCCTCTTCCGATGATAGTGATGACGAAGGCAACGATGAGGTAACTATGGATGATCTTAGGAATGCTAACTCTCAATTATGGTCAAAATACACTAAATTAGTAAATAGATATACTAAGGTAAAAGATGACCTAGCTAGCATTCAAACCTCGCCTAAGACTATCATCACCAATAACGACACCGTTGTTGAAGAGTTGAGAAATGAGATTATTAATCTCAAATCTAAACTTGAACATGTTAGCATTGATGATCCGGAAGAACATAGGATATCGGATTTAACTTCTCAAAACTCGACTTTGAGTATTGAGAACGAGAATCTTAAATCTCGTGTTTATGTGCTCACATCGCAAGTATCCAACTTGGATACTTCTATGCGTTCTCTCAAAGAGAAATATGAGAACACATTAGGCCGAATCAATAGATTCAATAAGGGTAAGGACCATTTGGATAAAATCCTAAGTGACTTACTTCCGGCCAATCACCACATTGGTTTGGGGTATACGATGGGATGTCCATCCAAATCGGCCACTACTTTTGTTAGGCCAACTTCCGGTGACTCTACGAGTGGTAGCAAACACTCTATTGGTGGTTCATCTACCAATGGTGCTTCCACCTCGTCCACGCCCTCTTTTGGAAAGAAACCCACTTTGGGTGGACCTCCAAAGAAGGGGCATGCTTATATGTACACAAATATGATGCCACGTAGGAACACACGTCCTACTCCACCATCTCACACATATGATGATTTCTATGCTACACGTTCACGGGCACGTGCACACCATGTGAGACACCCTCACGCACGTGTTCCCACACATGCATATGTTCACCCACAACATCATATGAATAATTCTCGTCGTGCACCATTCCATCATGTTCCTTATGCCTATCCACAACATGCATCACGTAGAAATCAACGTCGAATGCATGCACCCAATAGGATGATGGCTCCCAAGATTTTCACAATTTGGAGCCCAAAGGACACAAGCATGGACGAAAAACAAATGTATATGAATGCTTATTTTTCGGATGTTGTGCATAGTAGAAATTATGTGGGGAAGTCTAAGTCCAATTGGACTTGGCTTCCAAATGTCTAATCTTTTGGACCCAATGACCTTGGGTACCATGATATGAAATTCTCTATCTTTAGGTACTCAAGGAAAAGAAAAAGAAAAGGAGCAACAAATTTAAATTTAGCTCCAAGGGAAATTGGATACTCGATAGCGGGTGTTCAAAACACATGACGGGTGACGCTAGTTTGCTCTCCGGAGTGGTTCCCATAGCAAATGGAAACCGCGTCGTATTTGGAGGCAATGAGAGCGGAACCATCATAGGTGTTGGTAAAGTGGGTAACCCATCTAAACCCTTAATTAGTGATGTTTATCTTGTTAATGGTTTAAATCATAATCTTATTTCAATAAGCCAACTTTGTGACAAAGGTTACAAAGTTAGCTTTGCGAAAGGATTGTGTCATATTTTAAGAAAAGATAATGATAAATTACTATTTTCCGGCACTCGTCATAAAGATATTTATATTTTGGATCTTTCTAAGTCTTATGAACAATGTCTCGTTGCCAACACAAGTGAACAACACTTATGGCATTGACGCTTTGGACATGTGAACTTTGGAACACTTTATAAGCTTTCAAAATTAAATTCCATTAAAGGTTTTCTGAAGCTTGTTTTTGAAAAGAAAAGTTTTTGTGATTGTTGTCAACGTGGCAAGCTTCCTAAATCTTCATTTAAACCTAAGAAAAGCATCTCTACTAAACGGCCACTAGAGCTATTACATCTAGACTTATTTGGGCCAACTAGAGTTGCTTCATTAGGAAATGCAAGATATGGACTTGTCATCGTAGATGACAATTCGAGATTTACATGGGTATTTTCATTATGTAATAAAAATGAAGCTTTTGAAAACTTCACAATTTTTGTTAAGAAAGTACAAAATCTCGTAGGAACCACCATTGTCACTATTCGTAGTGATCATGGAGGTGAATTTGAGAATGAGTCTTTTGAGACATTTTGTGATGAAGTTTGTATTACTCACACCTTCTCTTTCCCTCGTGCACCTCCTCAAAATGGAGTAGTTGAGAGAAAGAATAGGACGCTAGTGGAGTGTGCTCGCACTATGCTTGATGATAGCCAACTTGGCCATCAATTTTGGGCGGAAGCGGTACACACCGCTTGCTATGTGTTTAATAGAATACTTTTGAGGCCCGGCACTAAACAAACTTGTTATGAATTGTTGTTTGGTAGGTTGCCTCAAGTTAAACATTTTCGTGTTTTTGGCTCGAAATGTTTTATTAAGAACACGTATGGTAGTTTGGACAAATTCGATCCAAGATCCGATGAGGGGATTTTTGTTGGATAATCTTCGCGTAGTAAAGCCTACCGGATATTCAACAAACGAACCTCAACGATCGAGGAGTCGCTTCATGTCTCGTTCAATGAAGGATTTGTTCCAACTAGAATTTCAAATGATAATGATTCTATGGATGTTTTATGTGATTCGTTTGATAATTCTAAGTCTAATAATTCTATTGATTCTATTGAGACTAACCCAACTAATGAAGTTGTTGAGAATGTTCCTAGTGATCAAGGTATTCTCAAACGGCTTCATACCGTTCGTGACCATCATCATGAGCAAGTCATTGGCAATATCTATGATAGTGTCAAGACGAGATCTCAAGTGAACTACTTCGCTCATTGTGCCTTTGCCTCCTCGATAGAGCCAAAGAATGTTAATGAAGCATGCGAAGATAGCGCTGGGATCTTAGCCATGGAGGAGGAGCTCATTCAATTCGAGAGGAATGAAGTTTGGGAGCTTGTTCCATTGCCATCGAAGAACCACACCGTCATAGGGACAAAGTGGATCTTCAAGAACAAAACCGACGAAAACCAAGTCGTCATCCGGAATAAAGCTCGGTTAGTTGCTCAAGGCTACCGTCAAGAGGAAGGTATTGATTTCGAAGAATCCTTCGCTCCGGTAGCTAGATTAGAATCAATTAGATTATTATTGTCTTTTGCATGCCATAAGGATTTTAAATTATTTCAAATGGATGTTAAAAGTGCATTTTTAAACGGAGATGTCGTTGAGGAAGTTTATGTTTCTCAACCTCCGGGCTTCATAAATGAAAAATTTCCAAATCATGTTTTTAAACTAAAGAAAGCACTTTACGGTTTGAGACAAGCTCCTCGAGCTTGGTATGATCGATTAAAGAATTTTCTTTTGGATTTGAATTTTAAAATGGGAGAAGCCGATTCTACACTTTTTGTTAAGCATGCGAATAATGATATAATTTTAGTTCAAATATATGTTGATGATATCATTTTCGGTGCTACTAACTTTGCTCTTTGCGAAGAGTTTTCTCATGTTATGAAGGAACAATTTGAGATGAGCCACATGGGTGAGCTCAAGTATTTCTTAGGTCTCCAAATTCGCCAAATGGACGATGCAATCTTCATCCACCAAACGAAGTACACGGTGGAGTTGCTAAAGCGATTTGGAATGGAGAGTGCTTCCGGGAAAAAGACTCCAATGAGCACAACTACGCATCTTGACAAGGATACGGGCGGTAAGGATGTAGACATTCGTCTATATCGAGGTATGATAGGTAGTTTACTTTATCTTACCGCAAGTAGGCCCGATATTATGTTTGCCGTATGCGTATGTGCTCGTTATCAGTCTCAACCTAAGGAGTCTCACTTAGTAGCGGTAAAACGTATTTTCCGTTATCTAAGTTATACACTTGATTTTGGATTACTTTATCCAAAATCTAGCACATATGAGTTAATCTCATATAGTGATGCCGATTATGCGAGATGCAAATCCGACAGGAAAAGTACTAGTGGCACTTGCCATTTTATAGGAAATTCCCTTGTCTCTTGGTTTTCCAAGAAGCAAAATTCCGTGTCACTTTCAACCACCGAGGCGGAATATATTGCCGCCGGTGCCGCGTGTGCTCAAGTTCTTTGGATGAGACACACACTTAAAGACTTTGGTATTAATTGTGATACTTGCCCTATCATGGTTGACAACCAAAGTGCAATATGTCTTTCCAAGAACCCGGTACACCATTCCCGTTCGAAACACATAGATGTCCGACACCATTTTTTAGATGATCATTTTGCTAAAAAGGACATCATTTTAGTGTACGTTGAAACCCAAAAGCAAATCGCCGATATTTTCACGAAACCCCTAAAGGAGGACTCCTTTGTGCGGTTGCGTCGAGAATTGGGGATTATGGGTGAATCCGAGATATAGGATTCATGTTTCATTCAATAATCTTGCATGCTATTATATTTCGAAATATTTCGTTCATGCTAGATTTATTGAATTTTTGGGAATTTTATGTGATATGTTTGAATTTATGATCGAAATCATGTTTTGAATGTCGTATTTAAGATTTCGATGTTTAATGGGATAGTTTAGATGATTATTGAAAGTTTTGCGATATATCGTCCAAGTGAATTGAGGAGAGATCTTGATTATCAACTTTTGGACTCTTTTAGTCGGTTTCAGTTCAACCACCAACCGACTAGATGTTCATCTAGTCGGTTAGTAGAAGAACTTAGACCGACTAACTCAAGCTTTTTGAGTTTCCTCTTCTTTTTGACTCTTTAGTCGGTTCATGTTCAGTGACCGACCGACTAGATTGAGATCTAGTCGGTCAGTAAATGAACGCAGACCGACTAAATCTTGTCAGTAAATCTTGGATTCAGCCACTGTTTACAACTAGTCGGTTCAAGCTCATTGACCGACCGACTAGATCGTGATCTAGTCGGTCTGTGCTTGAACTGTGACCGACTAGTTGTGCCAGGGACTGTTTGGTCATTTGCGATCTCGACCGACTTAAACTCAGTTTAGTCGGTCTGTTCTCATTCTAATCGGTCCAAAGTGTTTCTCCTCCAGCTCGAAACCCCGATCCCTCTCTAGACCCTTCGACTTCCGATCGACCTCCGGCCGTTTTCCGGCCATCTCCATCGATCTCCACCGTCGGCCCCTCCTTCTAGGTGATTTCTTCTCCTTCTAGGGTTAGATTTCCATTCCTAGAGCTAGGGTTAGCTCGGTTTCTAGGGTTTCTAGGGTTCTTAGGGTTTAAGTCTTTTTCGGCTAGGACTTCTTCTTTTGATCTTTTTGTGCCGTGTCTTGCTTCGACTATGGCAAGAACACGTTTCCCGATCACTCCATCTAGCCCCTCGCCGATGACCGTAGACCAAAACCCTTCGGATCCAGAGCATCCAACCCCTCCGAAACGTCGTGCCAAGACCACCTAACCTTCGTCGTCTTCGCCTCCTCTCAAGAAGAAGAGGACGACGACCGCCAAGCCTAGAGGTCAACCTAAGTCCAAGCCTAAGCCCAAGCCCAAAGATCTTGCCTCTCGTTCTTCATTCCATACTCCTACCGATTCCGATACGGAGTATATCCCCGAGACAGAAACTCATAGGGAACCCACTCCTCCTACTCATCCCGAGTCTAGCACCCACCCTCGTACGTCTACCCGTAAGCCTAAGGGAAAGGGTTCGATGCCGTTGGGCGGTGTCGATATTTCGTTGTGTCGCGATGACCCTTTGTGTCTCGTGGCGTACAACCGTATCGAACATTGCCCTCTGCTTCTGGAGCATTTCATCCAGTTTAGCGACTTCATAGGGTTAGCTGATCTTCTCTCGTCGTCGGGTCTCCTCGATTACCTTCGATTTGACCCGAAGGCGAATCCTCACCCCTACCCTAGATTAGTGAAGCTTTTCTATGCGAATAGGATCCGGGGTCAGTACGATCAGACCCACTCTGTTGAGACGACCGTTTTGGGGACCCCTATAGTCCTCACAGCGGAAATCTTAGGAGAGATTTTGGGTATCTCTTCGTCTGGCCTTCTTCCCTCTGATATCTCGGTTGACGATATTTCTTCTCTTGATCAGACCATCCTTTCAGAGATTTTCCATCAGATCCCTCCTGCCATGATTGGCGTGCCATCTAAATCTTTCAAGCCAAATGCTTGGGTCCTAAATCTGATTCTGAAGTCGTGCTTGCTTCCCAAGTACGGCTCCTCATCTCTCCCGTCCCAGCCCTGTCTGAAGCTCATCTATGCTATCTTCATGGGGAGTTCGATTAATTGGGCTCGCATTATACTCGATAAGATTGATTCTTTCGAGTGTATTCGCAAGTCCAATAAATCGGCTCATATCCCATTTCCTTGCTTATTGACCCTCGTATTTTGTCATTTTCGTGTCACGTTGCCTCGTGACGATGAGCGTCCCCTTGGTCCTCCCCTGAACGCGACGGCCGTCAAGAAATCTCTTGCGGCTCTTCGTCACGTTCAGAGGACGACACCTTCAGCGTCTGCCCCTGCCTCTGCCAGTGCCTCTACTGCTCCCTCTACCACCCTGGATGAGGTCGTACGGTTACTTCGTCGTCACGAGTCTCGCTTGGCTCGTACCGAGGAGGTAGTCTGCCGCATAGCTCGTCTGATGGGTGTTGATCTTCCTCCTTCTGTTTCTGAGGATGAGGAGTTAGATGACATGGCTGAGGAGGACGTTGAGGAGCTTTGTCGTGCTTCGACTCGTGCCCCCGAGGGCACTGCTGCTGGTGCTTCCACTTCCGGTGATGCTGTTGCTTCTACTTCTGCTGGTGCCCCCGAGAGGACACCTGTTGCCGCCACTCCTGTGGTGGATACTCCGACTGGTGCTCCCGAGGCCACTACGGTTGCTGCTTCAGAGGTTGCCACTTCAGCCGTTTCTCCTGCTGATCCAGTCACCTCTTCTGCTCCTGCTGAGCCTGCAGCTGCTTCTGGTCCTCCCGCTGCCTCTTGAGTTTCTTCGAGGCCTCTCCTGATACTCATTGGATGATATATCTTGTTGTGAGAGATGTTGGGTAGGATAGTGTGGGTGGCTGTGTCTTTTGGATCATTTTGATGTCTTTTTGATATCTGTGATGATGTATCTTGATATGTTTGATGATGATGTATTTTTGTTGTATGTCGGTGATGTACTCTGCTTCATTATATATATATAAATGCATCGCAGTTGACATTTCATTATATTGTGCAATTTATAATTTTTTATGTCTCTGATGTTTGATTTCGTCGCTCGACGATATTCACTTGGTTTAATAGAAATTTCTTCTATGGAAACATATAATTGTTTTCCATGCTCTAAATTAACCAAGAAATGTTGATATTGGAGAGTATATTCCATAACTCAATCCGTTAAATTGATTTGAGTTTTGATGATTTCGTTTTACGATTTTTCGACTTTGGTATCATTGACACGCCTTGATTCTATTCGTATTTTTCTCTTTGGTGTCACTTGAACCATCGTCGTATTCTACGACTCCCGTGCTTTTAATTTGAGGCCATTGTTGTTGTCGTTGTTATCCTCCCGCTCTTTTTGCTTATGCCAAAGGGGGAGAGATATAATAATAACGATGTGCCAAATGAAAATTTAAAGCATTCTCCAAGAATCTAACTTGATGTGTTAGATTCAGGGGGAGTTAAGATATATAAATGGATTTTCAAATCCGATATTTCAATAACCTACTTTTGGTATTTCAATAATTCAATAATCGATTCTCATTTAATATACTTCACTCGTCTGCTTGATGCGTATTATTTTTGTTTAAATTGGAATTAACGTGTCATCAATGCAGGGGGAGTAAGTAAATTTCATTTGAATTATTATTTTTGATTATTATTTATGTTGGTTTGTCATCACCAAAAAGGGGGAGAATGTTGGATATTGGACTCCCCGGATTTGGTTTTGGATGATGAACAAACATAAATATAATATGAACTAACACTTTGTGAGCGCAGTTATGGAGATCGTCGCCAAATTCACATGAATATCAATTACGACGTCTCAAGACTTCTCAAAGCACGTGATCGTTTGCCTAAAGCTTCGTTGAAGCTTATGGACCTATTTTGAAGTCATGAAGATTCGATTGAAGCTATTGAAGACGGTATCGTCAAGTTTAATTTATAGTCTTTAAGCTTCTTTCGTAGAATGTTAAGCCTTGAGTAGGTCTTACGTTTTAAATCTTCATAACGCTCATATCTTAGCTCTAGAATCTTAGTAGAAGTCCATACAATCCTTCCCGAAGCATCGCGCTTCAATTCGGGACTTCTTGTGCATGTTAGTTGGTTCAAGAAGAAGAACTGACCGACTAGATGGTGATCTAGTCGGTCAGCCAAGCTTCTTGGACCGACTAGTTCTTCTCAGTTAATTCATAGCTCTTTACTGTTTACAGTTAGTCGGTCTAAGTTGACTCACCGACCGACTAGTTTGTAAACTAGTCGGTCTGTGATGATTCTGTGACCGACTAGTTGAGCTTTCCCTTTTCATGCACATTTGAGCTTGAGCTACTGTTTATCATTAGTCGGTCTGTGCTCTTTGATCGACCGACTAGTTAATGAACTAGTCGGTCAACTTTTCTTCTTAGACCGACTAGTTTAGTTTACTGTACTTGCCAAATTTTCACCATACTTACTGTTTATTGTTAGTCGGTCTATGTTCATTTGGTGACCGACTAGTTGGTGAATTAGTCGGTCAACATTTGTTCTTGGACCGACTAAGTCTAATTCTTCTCAGACTTCTGTTTTATCTGTTAGTCGGTCCACGTTGAGTAACCGACCGACTAGTTGTGAAACTAGTCGGTCAGCTACTCTTCTTAGACCGACTAGTTCCTTAGTCTGTACTTTGATCTTTTCTCAGTTTACTCATTAGTCGGTTCACGTTAATTGACCAACCGACTAGTTGATGAACTAGTCGGTCGGTGGTTGTTCTTTGACCGACTAGTTGGGTTCAGAAAAGAGCCGTTGGAGCTTTAATTGAAACGTTTTTTCTCTCTCTCTCCTCTATCCTATATATACTTGATGGGCTGCATTCATTGCTGCCAAGGCTGATATTATTGCAAGTTTAGAGATCAAGAGAAATCATTCCAAGTGTATTCAAAGCTCATTCATTCCATTCAATAATCTCTCCTCACTCTTACTTCCAAAGAGAGATTCATTGAGTCTGAAGCCTTCCAAGCCAAGTGCTTGATTCTAGGTCATCAACATCCCCAAAGCTCTCCATCGCTGATCTACATCTTGGAGCTAGGGTTTGGTGCCACTTCTTCCCCCAAAATCATCCTTGCCCTAATTCGTAAGCAATACTCAAGGCATAGGTATTTTGTTCGGTAAGAAATTTTCTTATTTCATTTCATATTTGATTTGTAAGTTTCACTCTCAGTTGTGAGAGTGTGGTTGTGATCCCGGGTTGTGGGAGTCACAAATTACATTTTGTATGAATTGACTTGTGGAGGATTTTCACAAGTATTTCATAGTGGAAATCTTGGGTTAGGGTTTCTAACCTATGTATCCGGAGGGGATCCGGGTGGTTGGGACGTAGGATCACCGGGAACAAGTCGGGGAGACTTGGGTGGATCCGAACCCAGTAACATCTCTTGTTAGCATTGTTATTTTTGTTGTTGTTATTCAATTTAAGCTTCCGCAAATTGATTTGGTAGTTGTTTGCATTATAATTAGGAATTATACTCCTTGTTATTTTTAAAGTACTATTCACCCCCCTCTAGTACTTGTGTAGTAGCTTGTAGGGCATTACAATGATCTCATATAATGTGTTGTCAACATATATATTAAGCTATCACAAAATGAAAAAAAGGTATTTTCTCATTTGTGGATGATTCATGTGATTATTTTCCTGCTTGGATTTAGTTTAGAAGGATGTGTAAATTTTTATTTGATTGATGCATTCGAAGACTGAAATTTGAGACGACATTCTTCGTTTCATGAACTCTTTTTGTGGGCTTTATCTAATAGATGCAATCTACTCCTTATTAAGTATGCTACTATGGAATACAGATCTATTATTTTTTTTAAAAAAAAAATCTCTTTTTGTGTCAAAAGATGAGCCTTTGATTTCATTTGCAAGTTGTTTATGTGTTCCATTGCTAATGGTTGTATTTAAATTTAATATATATAACCACCAACATGAAAATAATTTTTGTGGATTTCTGCGGCTCTTGCATTTTGTCATTGGGTGGTTGCATGGGGTGTAATCCAAAACTGAACCTCATTTTCGTTTATGTTACCAAAATTTTGATGACTAGTATTTGCATGTTCTCGGATGTGAAAATAGAAATGAGGCAAGTTTTAAAATGATTTTTGTTTTGTTAATTGTAAGTGAGGATTGTGATTTGAAAGCTGCATGTCTTTTGCCATTTTATTCGTACAATGTATTTTTAGCGTTTCCAATGAAACAGTCAATGTTTAATGGCCACTTTATTGGATGGGTTGTCTAAGTGTTTAGAATAACTAGTTTGAATCGAATTGATGAAAGCATTGCATGGTATCAGTTGGGGTTCATTCAGGTATATACCTCGATTACGCAACAATGGGATTATTGCAATACTTGGGAATTGATGACCTTATGCAATTTTGGGAATCAAATATTGTAACACCCATAGTGAATTTCTGGGGAATACTTGATATTTAGTTTGATTTCCGATAAACATATTTTTAGCCAACTCATGCTTAATCTTTTGGATCATCTGATTTGCATGGTAAAATTGTTGCTTTACTAGTCAATTGTCTTGACCATTCATAAGCATTGTGCCATAACAAGAATTTGAGTTTGTTTAAAAACCCCCTTGTTTACCTCAAAGTGTGGGGGTGCCTAGCTGAAGTTCTTTTACCTGAACCTAAGAAAAGAAAATTAGGTCATAAAAGCTTTGGTTGCATGTTTATTAGCTATGCTCAAAATAGTGCTTCATATGGACTCCTAGTTGTTAGAAGTAAACCAAATATCATGGAGCCTAACACTATTGTTGAAACCATGTATGCAAACTCGTTAAATCTATTTATGGTTTAAATCAAGCTCCAAACCAATGGCATGATAAATTTGATTGTGTTTTACTATCAAATGGGTATAATGTTTTTTTTAAAAAAAACCATGTAGCTACTCCATATAATAGCGATCACTGGAATGCATTGTCAAAAGTTATGAGATATTTGAAAGGAACTCTTGTATATGGATTATTATTATTATTTTTTTGTGGCGATCCATCAGTTTTAGAAGGTTTTATTGATGCAAACTGAATCTCTGATTCAGATGATCTTAAATCCACAAGTGGTTATGTTTTTACACTTGGTGGAAGTGTGGTGTCTTGGAACTCATCCAAGCAAACATGTATTGCTCGGTCTAATATGTAGTCCGAGTTTATTGCCATGGAGAAGGCATGTAGTGAAGCCGAATGGCTTAAAAACCTTCTTAGTGATATTCCCATTTGTGAAAAATCGGTACCGTCTGTGTCTATCTAGTGAGATAGTCAAGATGCAATTGCGAAAGCCAGAAATAAAATTTTTAATGGGAAAAGTAGGCTTATACGCCTAAGGCACTTTATTGTGAGGCCGTTGCTAGATCATGGGATTGTGTTCCTTGATTATGTTAGGTCGGAGATGAATTTGGCAGATCCTCTGACAAAACCACTAAATAGGAAGTTAGTGGAAAGTACATCGAGGGGAATGGGACTTATTCCTAAAACATAGGTCAAGAGTGATGGTAACCCAACCTATGTGATTGATGATCTCATGAAGTAGGTTCATATGGGTAACAACAAGTCACTTGTTGATCGTGGGGGACACTATCATTATGTTCATGTCCCTTCCTATGGTGTAGATAGTGCTATCGACGATGAGAGAGGGTGAGCATATGACTCTTAATGGAAACCATAGCCCTTGTTGGGTGGTGTGCATAATCATCAAGCACACATGATGGGTCCACCTATATGGGTGTGGAAGTGGGGCCGCTTCCTATGCGAATTTGGGTACATTCGTTAGAGCACTCATGAAAATCCAGGTATGGCGCATGGCCGAAACATGCCAACCCGAAAGAGCAAGAAACTATTCATTGATGATTCAGTATGGGTTGTGAGTCAATGTTTTACAATAAAGGAGATTGGTTCATAGAAACTATATGTTTCACCAACTTCTTGTAGAACACACTTCCATTCCCTAAGTAATGGTTCATAGACCGAAAGTCACCATTGCTAATGTATTGAATTGTCGTTTTCGATCTCACGTTTTTTCCTTTTTCCTCATCTTGGATTCTTATTTCATTACCTCTTGAAATTTTGAAATTGTGGGGGATTGTTGGATATTTCTTCATTTCAAGGAAAAAAAAATAGTCCCACATTGGATGGGAGATAACTCTTCAATAGGTATATTATAGTCTTCCTATTAGTGGGCTATTGGACTTGTTAATGGGCTAGGACTTGGGGGTATCTCACGGGCGCATGAGCCCAAACCGGAACCGAGCCCAGATCGGGTTGGGCCGAATGGAAAATGTGGGTGACAGATCCGGAAAACCTTAGCATGTGTGCGCTGGCGTCGCGCCTACGCAGGGGGGGTTCACGGGTGCGCGCGCGGAGTGCCCGAGTTTTGCATCTTTTTTTAGCCCACTTGTTTTGCAGAATTTGAAAAGCCCATTAATTTTCCCAACAGCCATATTCACTATTAATTGCGTTGTTTAATGGCTTAACAGCTATATTTTCAATAATGGCTGTTTTAATTTCGCAACAGCTATATTTTCCTTTAATGACTGTAATTCCAACGGCCATTTCTATTACTCTATATAAACTCGGAAAATCTCAAGAGTTGGGGACACTTCGAAAAATCCATTCTTCCACCAACAGTCAGTGCCTCTTCCTCCACAAGCCCGAACATACTGATCCTCTCGCTCTGTGACTTCCTTGTTGCTGCGATCCAGCAGATTCCTTCCTACTGCAGATTGCTGCGCACCTCTTCCTCTTCCTTGGAGCTCGAATAACAGTTGCTGCTCGCTGGAGCCTTGTATTGTAAGTGCACACTTACAAGGCCGCTGCCGTTGAATCCTGGAGGGTAGCCACTTGACCTGTCTTGCACCGAGTTCATACTCTGAGGGGCGGAAATCTACTCTTAAGGACAGTGCCTAGCACGCCTCGGCAATCC
>JAULAV010007770.1:0-27444 GCA_030789695.1 Scilla litardierei | reverse complement strand
GCGTCTGAGATTCGGAGTTTCCTTGGACTTGCTGGTTACTATCGGAACTTCACTAAGGACTTTTCTCGTATTGCTGAGCCGATGACCAGATTGACGTGGAAGGATGTACCTTTTGTTTGGTCGGGTGATTGTGAGAATGCTTTTGGTGTTCTGAGGGAGAGATTGACGACTGCCCCTATTCTTGTTGTGCCTGATCGCAGCGGTGGATTTGAGATCTTTTGCGATGCTTCTGGCAAGGGTCTCGGTTGTGTGTTGCATCAGCATGGACATGTAGTGGCTTATGCATCTCGTCAGCTCAAGGTTCATGAGACGAATTACCCGACACATGATTTGGAGTTGGCTGATGTCGTGTTTGCGCTCAGGATTTGGAGGCACTTCTTGCTGAGTGAGAAAGTGAAGATCTTCACCGATCACAAAAGCTTGAAGTATATTTTTACTCAGAAGGAGCTCAACATGCGACAGCGTCGATGGTTGGAGCTCATAGCAGATTATGAGATTGATTTGCAGTATCACCCTGGCAAGGTGAATGTGGTTCCTGATGCACTGAGTAGGCTTCCAGCGGTGATGATTTTGACTTCGCAGTGGAGATTGCAGCAGGATTTTTGCGAGTCTGGTGTGGAGGTTGTTCTTCCTGGGGAGGCTTCTTCGTTGATGTGTATGCAGATACTGTTGGATATGGAAGACGTTTGTACACCCTTGTGGGGGATGTACGAGGGAATACGGACCTCGAACGTCGCGTACACGAAGTCGTGTGCAAAGGGAATCTGTTCCCTTGCGGAGAGGATCTCTGGATGAGTGGGAAAGTCGCATTATATATGCATAAGTGCATGCGACATATGGCTAATAAAGGGGGAATATCTTAAGCTTATGTTGTACCATGCATATGGTACAACTTAAGCTTATAATGTGCCATGTATCATGGTACACCTTAATTAAGTTGTTCCAAAGGAACAACTTACCCTAAAATAACTACCTTGGGGGCTATAAATAAGACCCAAGGGTAAGCCATTTCTTACACCTTTTGCATGAAATTCATGCATGCATCTTCATCCTAGCGAAGCTCTGCAGAAATCCTTTCTCTCCCTCTTATCCAAGTTCTTAATCTAAAGTAGAGATTTAGATTGTGGATTAGTAGCCTTACTCCGTTCGTGAGAAGACTCGATCCGTCGTGGCGAATCCGAAGGCGAAGTTCGTAGACTACCGTGCCGCATACGCAAGCGTAAGTCTAAACTTCATATTATCGATCCTAACTCTGTTTTGGACAGGATCCTACATTGGTATCAGAGCCATACGAGTTCGCCCCGGAGAAACTATGAACGAATCGTTGTCTTTTTCACGGATGGGTATCCTACCATTACGGATATGGTAGGAACGCTTCGTGACGGAGAGAACGCAGCGGTTGTTCTTTTCACGTTAGGGTCTTCTGTCATTACGGATATGGCAGGAACTCTCCGTGACGGGAAGAACCGACCGTTCATATCGTCAAACTCGCTCTCTTCATGGATGCTGAGTTTCCATTCATAGGGAATGGGCTCTCTCTTCATGTGGAGCGCGTAGTTTACGAGTTTTTGAAGTGGGTTCATTTTTTGGCACACGGCCATTGGAGGACAACTACTTCCTCGACGAACGGGTGCTTCACCGGAGAAGAAGGTGGTGGTTATTCCCATCGGGGAAGATGAATTTTTTTTGTGTGCATGTGCACCATGACCAAATGGGTTATGAAGGCCATGCACCCCCCTCCCCATGCGGAGGGGGTTGGCTACGGCCAATAACCACCGCGGCAACCCCCTCCGGCGGGGGTGTGCGGCCTCCCATGAAAGGGGAAACCGGCCATGGCCAAAGGGCCATGGCCGGTCAAGGCAAAAAACGCCATGGCCATGGCCGGCCGGCCCTGGCCGCGGCCAGGCCAGGGCCTGGCCTCCCTGGCCGAGGCCAGGGCAGGAGCCCTGGCCCCGGCCAGGGCCCGGCCGCCCTGGTCGAGGCCAGGGCAGGGGCCCTGGCCCCGGCCAGGGCCTGGCCGCCCTGGCCTCAGGCCAGGGCCCGGCCGCCCTGGCAGAGGCCAGGGCAGCGCCCTGGCCTCAGGCCAGGGCCTGGCCGCCCTGGACGAGGCCAGGGCAGGGGCCCTGGCCCCGGCCAAGGGCCTCTGGCCTAGGCCAGGCCAGGCAGAGGCCTGGCCGGCCTCTGGCCGAGGCCAGGCCAGTGGCCAGGCCGGCCCTGGCAGTGGCCAGGGTTGCCGCAGGCCGTCCTTGGCCGGGGGCCGGACTGATCGGCACTGGCCGGGAGAAGTTTCAGACCAATTCGGCAAAGGCCTTGGTCGAACTAGCCCATACGGGGCCAAACGACAGTCGTCTGTATCAAATTTCTCTCATACGGGGGGAAACGCCTGGATCCATACGGGAGCCGGCGACGATAATTTGCAGAAAAATCCCCAAAAAGGGGGATCCGACCTAGGCACGGCTACGGCTCATTCCCGACAAATGGTCAGGAAGTGCCGAATATTTCACTAGTATCATAAGGGTACTAAGTTGAAATATATTTTTTTGAAAATTTCTTTTTCATACGTTTTGAAAAATAAGTTTTCAAAAACGCTTTTCCGCTGCAAAGTACTATAAGAGTACTAACATTTGATAAAGTGAGGGAGAAATATTGAAAGTTACTCTAAATGGTTATTGGAAACATAGTGACCTTTCCGATTCTAGAGTAACATCTTCAGTATTTTTCGAAAGTAACTTATCAAATGTAATAATATCATTCCAAGTGGGATTTTTTTTAAGTGGGAGTGATATTAAACTAGTCTGAAATTTCACATTCGATTGATTCAGTATCTCAATGGATCATGATTCGACCAGTGGTCTTTTGGACTAGTTTGTGGGACACCTCAGTTAGTCTGGGGGTAGTGAACCATGACTTAGCCATTTCCCTGGTCGGTCCGCTGGCCGAGACTAATGAATCATGAAAATGTATGATGACTATGTATATAAGAAATTTATGCAATGATTTTTGATCGAACCTTTGGTTTTTTATGTCTTTTGCAGCATTTTAAAAGTAAAATGTCTTCCGCTTCAAAGAATATCGTCGCTGAGTTAAACAAAGGTGAAAAACTCAACGGCGATAATTACAAACTTTGGTCCATTAAGATACAATACGTTCTAGAGGAGCAAGAAGTGCTCGAAACTCTAAAGAACGTTATGATTGAACCGGAGTTGGGCACTACGGCCCAACACCGAAGAGACAAGGAAGCTTTTGATGCTTGGTCTCGGAAGAATAAGATAGCGCGCATTACGTTATTAAGCAGTATGGCTGATGACATAATGCGCATCTTCCGAGAACATGACCTAGCCATGGACATATGGTCCAAGCTAGAGGAGAAGTTCGGTGGCACATCGGTGTCCAAACTTCGCGCCTTAACTATAAAGTTCGATACATATAAGAAACGTCCAGATCATTCCATGGGGAAACATCTGCGACATATGACGAACCTTATATCAGAGTTAAAGGACGCAGGTCATGTGCTCACGGATGAGCAACAAATCCAAGCAGTCATACGTTCCCTACCAAATGGGTGGGACCAAATGAAGATGCATCTCACTCACAATGAGAACATCAAGACCTTCAGCGATGTTTCCAAGCACCTCGAATTAGAGGAAGAGCGGCTTGCGGCTGCCAAGCCAAGTGCAGAAGTGCACATGGTTGCTAGTTCCTCACACGGGGGAAAGAAACGGAAAAATCGTTCGAAGTTCACTAATGAACGTAATAAGCAACCTGAGTCTACCAAGAAACCCAAACATAAGGGTGGGCACAAGAAATGGCACAAGAAGAAAAACTTGAAGAGGATCAAGTGCTTCAAGTGCAACAAGCTCGGTCACTATGCTCGTTCGTGTACGAGTGGAGGCGACGAGGTAACTTGTAAATATACTAGTTACATATGTGTTTCTAGTTCAATATTTCTTGTGGAATCTAATCCATTTTGGATAATTGATTCAGGTGCCACCGACCACATAGCAAGGGACAGACGGTCCTTCGTGGAGTATCACCGGATACCCCAAGGAACGAAGTGGATCTATGTAGGAAACAACACACGTGTTGAAGTGAAAGGCGTTGGGACTTGCAAGCTAGTCTTGGACAACGGCCGCACTCTCCTACTTCATGATGTCCTCTTCGCTCCAGATATTCGAAGGAATATAATTTCTGTGGTTGTATTAATGTGTCTTGGCTATAACTGGTTTTTTCATGATTGTAATGTGGACTTAAGTTGTAATAATACTCTTATTGGTACTGGGTTTGTATTTAAAGGATTTATTGTAATGAGTACAATGTATGATTCCTCGTGTAATGAAAATTTCCTTGTTGCAAATTCTAAGACTTATGAGTCTGATGTGAATTGTTGGCACACAAGGCTTGGTCATATTGGACCAACGCGTATGGATAGACTTGCCAAACGTGGCCTTCTATCCAATGTTTCAAAGGTTGAAATGTCGACCTGCGAACATTGCCTTGTGGGGAAATCTTGTCGCAAGCCGTTTGGAACCGGCACAAGGGCCGAGGTTCCATTACAGCTTATCCATTCGGACATATGTGGTCCGATGAATGTCAAGACAAGACGCGGAAAGTCCTATTTCATCACTTTTATTGATGATTTCACCTGATTCGGACATATCTATTTGATATCCCACAAAAGTGAAGCTTTGGCTTGCTTTAAAAACTATATGAGTTTAGTGGAGAATCAATTAGATCGCAAGATTAAGGTCTTGCGAACCGATAGGGGCGGTGAATATCAATCAATAAGTTTTAAGGAACTTTGTGATGAAAAAGACATAGTACATCAGGTAACTATGCCTTATACTCCTCAACAAAACGGTGTTGCAGAAAGGAGAAATAAGACTTTAATGGAAATGGTCCGTTCAATGATGACGCGAGCTAACTTGCCAATCACCTTTTGGGGTGATGCATTATTGACGGCCACTTTCATTTTAAACTGCGTACCCTCGAAATCAGTTAGCTCCACTCCTTATGAGTTGTGGAACCAAAGGTCTCCTGACTTAAACATTTTGAAACCTTGGGGTTGTGCATCCTACGCACATATTTCCTCCCATAAGTATGGCAAACTTGGGCCAAGGGGAAGGAAATGTATCTTTATACGATACGCAGAAAACTCCAAAGGTTATGTTTTTGTTAGTCAGGAAGACAATGGTGGGCTAATTGAGTTTGAGTCGAGGGATGTCACTTTCTTGGAAAACGAGTTTCCAAGACAGGGCGAGATAAGTCAGGACTTATCTCTATTTGAGATTTATGATCAAGAAGGATTACCTCATTCGAGTGGGAGAATTCTTGGTGAAAATGAAAATACGTTTCAACCTTCACCAATGGATTATACGAATGACGATTATCCTATTCCATACGGGAATAATGATCCAAGTGGGAGCAATTCTAACGACATTCCAAGTGGGAGTGATATTAGAATTGATCTAAATTCAAGTCAACAAGGACTTGAAGAATCTCAAATAAGACGTAGTAGTCGTACAAGGTTGGCTCCTCTAAGATTTGAGGATGAATTTCCGCAAACCTTTATGACTTTACTACAAGAAGATGACGAGCCTGCTACTTTCAAACATGCCGTATCTTGCCCTGCTAAAGACAAATGGATGGAAGCGATGCAAGAGGAGTTAGAATCCATGAAAGTTAACCAAGTCTGGGACTTAGTTGACTTACCCAGAGGACGTAGAGCTATTGGGAACAAATGGGTTCTCAAGATCAAGCATAAGGCTGATGGCTCTATAGACAGATATAAAGCTCGCCTTGTCGCGAAAGGGTTTACGCAACAGGAAGGGATAGACTACGAAGAGACCTTCTCACCTGTTGTTCGTTTTACCTCAATTCGCCTGATTCTGGCAATGGTAGCTTGCTTAGACCTCGAATTACATCAAATGGATGTAAAGACTGCCTTTCTCAATGGAGAATTGGACGAGGAGATCTATATGGAACAACCAACAGGGTTTGTAAAAGAAGGAAACGAACATAAGGTTTGTAAACTTCTTAAATCCATATATGGTCTTAAACAATCCTCGAGGCAATGGTATATACGATTTCAAGAGGTTGTCTTATCAAATGGTTTTTCCATGCTTGATGAAGATAACTGTGTATATATCAAAAGGAATAAGAACAAGTATGTTATTATGTCTCTATATGTAGATGACATTTTAATAGCCGGAAATGACAAGGGCTTTGTGATGGATATCAAGGCTTGGCTTTCATCAGTTTTTGAGATGAAAGACATGGGAGAAGCCGCATATATCCTTGGAGTTAAGATTTCAAGGAACCGTTCAAAGAAACTTCTTTCCCTTTCACAGGAGACTTATATAAAGAAGGTTCTAGAACGTTTTAATATGCAGGACTGCAAGTCCATTGAAACTCCAATAAGCAAGTGCGACAATTTATGTCTGAAATCATGTCCAAAGAACCAAAAAGAGAAGGAGATTATGGAAAAAGTTCCATATTCCAGTGCAGTTGGTAGTCTAATGTACGCTATGATGTGTACAAGACCGGACATCTGTTTTGCCGTTGGAATGGTAAGTCGTTACCAATCCAACCCAGGGCAAGTACACTGGAAAGCGGTTAAGAGGATAATGCGGTATCTCAAAGGAACTACAGACTTTGCTTTATGCTATCAAGGAGATGCCTTGAGGCTCGAAGGCTACACTGATGCTGATTGGGCGGGTGATCTCGATGAGCGACGATCGACCTCAGGATATGTTTTTCTACTCGGATCTGGTGCAATATCCTGGAGTAGCAAGAAACAATCCTGCATCGCACTTTCAACCATGGAAGCCGAGTTTGTAGCATTTAGCATGGCAGTTCAAGAGGCTGTTTGGCTTAGGAAGTTCTTAGACAGGCTAATTAATGCAAGTGACTCAGGTGCTGTACCTATACACAGCGACAGTCAAGCATCTATAGCCTATGTCAAAGATCCGAAATTCCATTGTAAGACCAAACACATAGATATCCGCTACAAATTTGCAAAAGACTATGATAAGACCAAGAAGGTAGACATAAGGTACATATCTACGCATGAGATGATAGCGGATCCGCTTACGAAGGCGATCCCCAGAGATGTGTTTTACAAACACTTATCATCTCAAGGATTGCGTAAGAGCTGAGTTGTACCAATGTAAATTCCCATGTCTGTAAATGATCAAAATTAATAAAAGAATAAGTTCTTTTTCAAACATTGCATATGAATTTCGTAAGAAATGTTTGTGTACATTTTTGAAATCTCAGCTGAATTGTGTGTATGTCGGACAGATTAAGGTTGGCTCTCTCACATGAGCAACTGCCTTATCTTATCAGATGGATAAGATAGAGATGAGACTAGTTTAAAGTCGAAATCATTAGACGAATGATTTAGAGTCATGACTTAAACAAGATAGTCGAATGAAAGATCTGCATCATATGGATGCTTACAAAAGATCTGAGATCTGTATCACAAGGATATTTGAAAGAGATCTCATAGGATTTTTTCCTATCTGTCTTATGCAGGATGAGAGTCCGTGAATATTTCACGAGTAGTAAGGGGACTCAAAAAGATAGTCAATGTGGTGTCTGATCTTTTCATCCGTACAACATCATTAAGACATACTCTCCCTGGGAAAGGAGTGATGTTGTAATACGTGTTCATACCACGTATGCATTTCGACCACTGAGTTAGTAGCAATAGTGTTTGCTATTATGTGAGACTCAAAGGCCATATGGGTCTTAACTCTTACCCTCAAGGACTCCAATTGGTTCCTTTAGATTTGACGAAATGATCGCTATCTTAGCGTGTTACTTATGGGCTATGATAATTCGGCTCGGCGGGGCACGTTAGAAAAGCGAGTCTAGTCAAGATCAGAAGGTTCGCAAGAAGAGGAAGATTGATTTCATATTCGCATTTGGACTTTAATGATTCAAAGCTGGCCAGCCAATTGTAATCCAGATGGGATTCAATTGTTGAATATAAAGTACAAGAAATGTGAAGAAATAATCTAGGGTAAAGCATGCGTTGAACTACTCAACTTTGCACCTTCGAGGTCGTTGTGTATCTCTAACAAGTGCACAACAAAAGACTCTACGCGCATGACGGTCGCACGGTCTATTTCTCGGTATGATAGATGAAAGAACTAAGGGAAATACGTTCTCTTACAATCCCCTCAAGTGTGAGTGGGAGATGTTGGATATGGAAGACGTTTGTACACCCTTGTTGGGGATGTACGAGGGAATACGGACCTCGAACGTCGCGTACACGAAGTCGTGTGCAAAGGGAATCTGTTCCCTTGCGGAGAGGATCTCTGGATGAGTGGGAAAGTCGCATTATATATGCATAAGTGCATGCGACATATGGCTAATAAAGGGGGAATATCTTAAGCTTATGTTGTACCATGCATATGGTACAACTTAAGCTTATAATGTGCCATGTATCATGGTACACCTTAATTAAGTTGTTCCAAAGGAACAACTTACCCTAAAATAACTACCTTGGGGGCTATAAATAAGACCCAAGGGTAAGCCATTTCTTACACCTTTTGCATGAAATTCATGCATGCATCTTCATCCTAGCGAAGCTCTGCAGAAATCCTTTCTATCCCTCTTATCCAAGTTCTTAATCTAAAGTAGAGATTTAGATTGTGGATTAGTAGCCTTACTCCGTTCGTGAGAAGACTCGATCCGTCGTGGCGAATCCGAAGGCGAAGTTCGTAGACTACCGTGCCGCATACACAAGCGTAAGTCTAAACTTCATATTATCGATCCTAACTATGTTTTGGACAGGATCCTACAGATACAGTTGACGATTGTGGATCGGATCAAGGTTGGCCAGGCTGAGGATCCGAAACTGGTGAAGATTCGGGAGCAGGTGGAAGCCGGTCTGCGGACTGACTTTTTGATTCATGAGGATGGCTCGCTGAGGTTTGGAGCCAGGTTGTGTGTGCCAGCTGGGGATATTAGAGAGGAGTTGATGGTGGAGGCACACAGTTCGCCGTATTCTGTGCATCCTGGTGGCACCAAGATGTACCAGGATCTTCGTCTGAACTATTGGTGGCATGGTATGAAGAGGAGTGTGGCTCGGAGTGTAGCCAAGTGTTTGGTTTGCCAGCAAGTGAAGACGGAGCATCAGCGTACGGCAGGGTTGCTACAACCGCTTCCGATTCCGGAGTGGAAGTGGCAACACATCACTATGGATTTCGTGACTGGACTACCTCGGAGTCCGAAGCAGAATGACGCGATTTGGGTGATCGTAGATCGATTGACCAAATCCGCGCACTTTATTCCATTCCGAGTGGGACAGTCCACTGAGGCGCTAGCGAGGAGATATATGGAGGTAAATTCTTTTACTCTCCATTTTTATTTCCTTTTCCTAGTTTAGACAGTGATGTAACGTGAATCGTGCAGGAGGTCGTACGACTTCACGGAGTCCCCGTGAGTATCGTGTCGGACAGAGACACGAGGTTCACATCTCAATTCTGGCAGAGTTTGCAGAAGAGTTTGGGTACGCGTCTGAGTTTCAGCACGGCGTACCATCCGCAGACGGATGGCCAGTCCGAGAGGACGATTCAGATCTTGGAGGACATTCTGAGGGCGTGCATGTTAGATTTCAAGGGTTCGTGGGAGGACCATCTACATCTGATAGAGTTTTCCTACAACAACAGCTTCCAGGCGAGTATTGGCATGGCGCCTTTCACCGCTCTTTATGGGAGGAAATGTCGATCGTCATTGAGTTGGGATGACGTTGGTGATCGGGAGTTGTTGGGACCTGAGATGATTGTGGAGGCCGTGGATATTGTCAGGAACATTCGGGAGAGGTTGAGGATTGCTCAGGACCGTTTTAAGCATTGGGCGGATGCTAAACGCCGTCCTTTGGAGTTTCAGCCGGGCGATCATGTGTTCTTGAAGATTTCCCCGAATCGTGGTGTGATTCGCTTTGGGAAGCAAGGGAAGTTGAGCCCGCGATACATTGGACCGTTTGACATTTTGGAGAGGGTTGGCGAGGTAGCCTACCGCTTAGCATTGCCGCCATCTTTGGAAGGAGTTCACAATGTTTTCCATGTGTCGCAGCTTCGTCGATACATTAGCGATCCATCTCATGCTGTGGATTTCTCGGAGATTACCGTTCGCCCTGATATGATGTATGACCATCAGCCAGTGCAGATTCTGGACAGGCGTCAGAAGTCACTTCGAAACAAGGTTGTCAATCTTGTGAGGGTGATGTGACGACACGGCTCGCCTGGAGAGTCTACTTGGGAGAATGAGGATGAGATGCGAGAGCGCTACCCACTTTTGTTTCCGGACACGTGAGTGTTGGGAAATTCCGAGGACGGAATTTTTCTTAAGTTGGGGAGGATGTAACGACTAGTTTTCATGTATCTGGATTTATTATATTATATATATGTTTTGGTGGATTTTCTCCTCATGTGTGGTTTTCGTCTCCGTAGCTTTCATTTTCGATCGTTTCGTCGTGATTTTCTAGCTTCTTCCTTAGAATCGTCGATTTTGGAGTAAGTCATTCGTGACGGGCTTCATATCGGTCATATCTTATTGTTAGATCAAGCCTAGGAGTCTTAGGAATCGATCCCGGAGTTTCGCGCTCCATTTCGGAACTTTCTGTGCACGTTAGCCGGTGTAAGAAGGGGAACCGACCGACTAGATGACGATTTAGTCGGTCGGTAAACCTTCATGGACCGACTAGTTGGCTTTGTTAATTATTCAGGAGTTATTATTTACTTTTAGTCGGTCTAAGAGCAACCACCGACCGACTAGATGCGCAATTAGTCGGTCAGAACTTGTTCTCAGACCGACTAGTTTCTGTCAGTAGATTTCACTTAAGTTACTGTTTATCGTTAGTCGGTACATGAACACTCACCGACCGACTAGGTTGCAAACTAGTCAGTCGACGGGCCTTCACAGACCGACTAATTCATTACCCAGATTTTTCCCTACTTTCGCTGTTTGGTGTTAGTCGGTCACAGTTAATCGACCGACCGACTAGTTGCTAAACTAGTCGGTCAGCCACTCTTCTTTGACCGACTAATGACCCCAGAAACCCTAATTTTTGGGCAGCCGCCGGCTGTGCCTATTTAAACCCCCTCAAATGTTTTCTTTTCTTCTTTCATTTCTCCTGAGCCTCCTTCTTCCCCAAATCACCCTCCAACATTTCCCCAAGCCATTCCTTCCTCCCTTGGAGTTTCCCTCTTTATTTTGATCTACCACCATGCCTTAGGTCATCTCCAACCCCCAAAAATCCCCAAAAATCCCCAAAACCCCATTTCTCCAGATTTTCCCCATCCATTCCAGATCTGAACCCTAGGTTCCCCGGATCATTTCTTCCGTTGCCGTGCTTGCTCGGCATCGTTCTTCCGTTTCTGATACGGTAATAAATCGACCTCTTAATGTTCTCTTAACCCATTTGTGTTTTTGTGAAACCCTAATGAAATGAATGTTGTTTTGATGATTGTTTCTCCATAATAGCGACTTCCCCGTAGATTAGCGTCCGTGAGACGAACATTCGTGATAGTCATCCTCGATGCTAGGCAAGTGAAACTTGCCACTTAGGGTTTTAGGCCATGTCTTAGGCCATTTGCTTGTTGTAGGCGTAAAAGAGACTAGGCGACGAAATGATACTCGCCTAGGCGCAATTTCAGGAACTAGCTTGACAACGAAGCTAGATCCGATATTTATCATGTTGCACAACTACCATGTCATGTTTAATTTCCATTAACGGTACGCAAATTAATTGTCATGTCATCGCATTCTTTAAGTGTTCACGTGATTGCGTAGCTCTGCTACACCTTGTGAGAGGCTAGGTGCACCCCTATGCCAAATGAAATACGCTCCTGGTTGTGATCCAGGAAACGAGCTCTTGTGCGGGGCAACCCTGGCTCATTTACTGAGCTCATGTACAGGGACCCTGGCTCGTTTACACGTGGGTATTGGGGTAAGAGTTAAGCGGCCATTCAACTGGGAGTCTGCCCGATCAGCAACTGCAGTTGTAAGGCGTAAACTCTGGGTTCTGGGGTAGTGTTAAGCGGTCAATCAGTGTGAATGTCCAATATTTCAGCTGTAAGGCATAAACATCTACAAACAACTTGAAACGTGACTAGTGAAAAGATCGAGATTGTTAGAAGCTTGGCTACTCTTGACATGCCCTGATAAATTGTTCTCTTGTACTTATTGTTCCACCATGTCTTACTTGTGCACTCATACCATAACTGCCATGTCATGCATACTATAACTGCTAGGTTGTTAGTTTGCCTTCCTTTCAGTTTCCTTGCCCAAGTCTTTTAGACTTGCTGACATGTGACCGTTTACTCTTTTGGGTGACACATGTTAGATCTTGAGCCTGAGTTCATTGTTGAGGACGAGGTGTTTGCGGACGCCGAGCCCGATCCTGTGTTTGGCGAGGAGTACGTGGACACTGGGGACCAGTCCTAGTGTCTTCGTTGAGCTTTCCCCTTTTGTTTTAGACTGCTGTTTAGTTGTCGGTGCGTGGAACCTATACTTTGTTATGTTGTCCCTTTTGTTGGCCTTGTTCTGGGCCTTTAGACTCTTTCTTTTAGCCTGGTGGCTTTTCTGGATGTTGAACTTAATTTTTAATGTTGGACAAATTCTGAGATTTGAGATTTTATTTCTGTCTCTCCTTGTGTTATTATTGTTGTTCCGTTTGTGGTTACAGGGACCTGCTTATGTTTTTAATGACGCTTATCGGGTTTGGGGCTTCACAGCTCCACTCTCGTGTGGACCTTTTCACGTCTCGCCTCCATTTTAGGGAAGCGGGGCGTGACAGCATATAATGGGGAGATATTATGATGAGGAACTTTTCTTAAAAGGAAAGTGTTAGAAGATTGTAGAGAGAAGTAACCATGGCAACTAGCCATGGTGATTTATTTATAAAATCACATGGGAATTCCAAGAGCCTTAGAGCATACCAAAGGTCTCCACCACATTAAGAGTGGTGGAGTAATGGGGGGATAAATGGTGGGGAGGCCAAAAGCCTCCTCCACTCACAACACTCGCCCTTATCCATCCATTACTTTGGTCTTAGCGTATAAGGCTAAAGGGGATGGATACTTCTGGATCCTGAGTAATCGTGTTTGCCTCGTTAAAACCTTAGCTGCGGAAAACCCAGTGGGAAAAACCAACAGCTTAAGGGAAAAGAGTGCAACACACAGATTACTCCCACTCATCCGTACAAGTTTCAGGCTTGTAGGTCTTTTAGTTGTCTCATACCGATCCCTTTTACAAGTTTTACAAAAATACATTTTGGTAAAGATTTGGTAAAAAGATCAGCTAAGTTGTTGCAGGACTGGATCTACTGAACTTTAATCTGCTTGTCCTCCTTTAGCTCGTGTGTCCAGAAAAAATTGGGAGATATGTGCTTCGTCCTATCGCCCTTGATGTAGCCCTTTTGAAGTTGAGCAATGCACGCAGCGTTGTCTTCAAAAAGGAATGTAGGATCCAAATCACCGGTCTTCAGGCCAGTGGATTAAAGAATGTGGTGGACGACGGATCGTAGCCAATAACACTCTCTGCTTGCTTCATGGATTGCAATGAGCTCTGAATGGTAGGATGACGTAGCAGTTGTGGTTTGCTTTACCGATCTCCAGGAGATAGCAGTACCTCCGTAGGTAAACACAAAACCTGTCTGGGATTTTGCCCTGTGCGGATCTGAGAGATAACCTGCATCAGCATAACCAAATAATTAGGGGGAGGCACCTCTCTGGTAGTAAAGTCCCAGATCTATTGAACCCTGGAGGTATCGCAGAAGATGCTTTACTCCGTTCCAGTGGCGCTTTGTAGGCGCTGCACTGTGTCTGGCTAGGAGATTAATTGTAAACACTATATCGGGATGCGTACAGTTAGCCAGATATAGAAGTGCTCCAATGGCACTGAGGTAGGGTACTTCAGGACCCAGTATCTCCTCCCCCTCTTCCAGAGGCCGGAAGGGGTCCTTACGTACATCTAGTGACTTTACGACCATAGGAGTACATAAAAGATGACATTTATCCATATGAAACTTACGTAGAAGTTTCTTTGTATAATTAGATTGGTGTAATAGGATTCCACCTCTTAGGTGTTTAATCTGTAAGCCAAGACAATACTTTGTTTTGCTTAAGTCTTTCATTTCAAAAGTATGTTTAAGGCTTTCAGATATCTCATTGATCTTTGCAGGAGATCCTATGAGATTTAAGTCATCAATATATACTGCTATGATGACGAATCCTGTTCCCGTTCTCCTGATAAAGATGCACGGGCAGACTTCATTATTCGTGAATCCTTGTTGTGCAAGGAACTCACTAAGTCTGTTATACCACATCTTGCCCGATTGCTTTAGACCATATAATGATATATGCAGCCTTACAAAGAATACGTCCCGAGATATCTCTTTCATCTCTGGGGGTAGTTTAAACCCATCAGGAAGTCTCATATAGATACTTTTATCTATATCTCCATATAGATATGCAATCACAACGTCCATGGGCTGCATTTCTAGGCTTTCCAGAGAAGTTAGGCTTATTAAAAATCGGAATGTGATCAAATCTATGACCGGGGAATACGTATCTTCGTAATCAATCCCCGGTCTTTGGGAAAAACCCTGGGCTACAAGACGTGCCTTGTAGCGAACGATCACATTATTTTCATCTCTTTTTCTTATGAAAACCCACTTATATCCTATAGGCTTTACACCTACTGGTGTTTGGACTACTGGTCCAAAGACTTTGCATTTCAAGAGTGAGTCCAGCACTACTCTTATTGCATCATCCCACTTTGGCCAATCATCTCTGCGTTCACATTCCGCTAGAGATCGTGGCTCGACATCATCGTCATATTCAGTGACGTGAACGACAATATCGAACGCAAAATCGTCGTCGTCGACCGTGCTATGTCTGTCCAGTACCTCTCCAGTACGTACAAAATTTAATGATGTTTCTTCTATTGTTTCCTCTGCAGGGGAAATAAGGAGGGAAGAAGTAGCTGGTCTGAGCTCAGTATCCTGTGGAGGGATAATCTTATTATCCCCAGGAGTCTTCCTCTTTTGAGGAACTTTATCTTTTGAACCTGGTGGGCGTCCTCTTTTCAAGTGAGGTATAACCAATTCTAATGCTGGTGGATTGCATCCATCTATGGGGATGTTAATCCTAGCTGGCGTATTAGCAGCAGGGACGTGTGAACGGACAATCTTCTGGTTGTCCGTGAACTTATCCGGCAAAAAATGTACTGTATTCTGAATGTGAAGGATCTTCAGGATCTCACCTTCACACAGATTAGTACGCGGATCATATACGGACAAAGACGTATGGTCCCAACTAATGGTCTCAGTAGCTTCAGGCTTCTTAGACTGTGTGCCTAGTTTAGGAAAAATTTTCTCATCAAATTCACAGTCAGCAAAACGTGCCTTGAATGCGTCCCCCGTTAGGGGTTCAAGGTATCTGATAATAGAGGGCGAATCAAACTCAATATAGATACCTAGATGACGCTGAAGACCCATTTTGGTCCTCTGAGGTGGTGCTATTGGGACATATACCGCACAACCGAACACTCTCAAATGAGAGATATCCGGAGGTGCGCCATATGCTAGTTGCATCGGGGATAATGTATGACCTCCAGAGGGTCTTATCCTAATAAGTGATACGGCATGTAAAATAGCATGCCCCCAAGCATCCACCGGCAACTGGGATTGCATAAGCAATGGACTTGCAATCCATTGGAGTCTCTTTATAAGGGACTCAGCTAATCCGTTCTGGGTGTGAACATGTGCTACATGATGTTCAACTTCAATACTCGTTGCCCGGCAATAGTCTTCGAAGACTTGTAAAGTAAATTCGCCCGCATTATCAAGACGTAGTTTCTTGATATGGTTATCAGGAAAATGAGCACGCAACCTTATTATTTGTGCCAATAGTTTTGGAAAAGCTAGGTTGCGGGTGGACAAGAGGCACACATAAGACCATTTAGTCGATGCATCAATCAGTACCATGAAGTACCGAAATGGCCCACTTGCAGGGTGAATAGGCTCGCAAATGTCATCATGAATTCTCTCAAGGAAGCCAGGAGACTCTAATCCCACTTTCAGGAGGGAGGGTCTCGTTATAAGTTTTCCCTTGAAACAAGGGGGACAAGGAAATTCACCCTTATGAAGAATCTTCAGGTTCTTCAATTTATGTCCACAGGATTCAGTGATGATGTGTTGCATCATTGCTGATCCAGGGTGACCAAGTCTGTTGTGCCAGAGTTAGAACTCTGGCAATGATTGGCACGTCTGGTGATCAGTCATATTGGCTTCTATTGGTTGAATGTATGTATGGTAGAGACCCGACGGTAGTCCCTTGAATCGCTCGCAGATGATCTTATGGTCATCTTTTTGACGAGTTACATACAAATATTCAACCTTATTTTCATCTCTGGTTTCTAAGTGATATCTGTTTAAACGGAAGTCCTTGAAACTTACGAGATTCCTATTTGATTTAGGAGAGAATAATGCATTTTTTATTTGAAGTCTTGTGTTATTTGGAAGCAATATAATTGCTTCACCAGATCCTTCGATTATTTGGGACAGTCCTGAAATTGTGATAACAGGACCGTCATATTTATTTATACTATTAAAATAGCAATGTTCGCGAAGGATTGCGTGCGTCGAGGCACTGTCCACTATGCACTCATACTTCATCTATATAAGCAAAAACGAAATTTTATTTGAGTAAAATGTAGACGACATTCAAAAATAAAAGTTCGTACTAAAGCAAATAAAAGATGAAGATACATCAAATTTTAAATGCATGGATAAAGGATGAAGCTTAATCGAGAAGGTCGTCGTTCTCGAAGTCTTTTGCAGTAAACATCGTTGGCGGCTGAACAGCCGCCAAGTTTGTTTCAGGTAGAGACTTCTGGCTCGCCTGAAATAGATCTTGGAGATGGCGAGGAGTGCGGCAGTTTATGGACCAATGGCCAGTCATGCCGTATCTATGGCATTTATCCTCCCAGTTCTTCTTAGGAAGTGACACTAGGTCGGTGTTCTTTCGCTTCCATGTGAAGTTTCTCTTTCCCTTATTATTTTTGTTTGTCTGGGGTGCTACACCTCTTGGTTGCTTCATTACAGCTTTCCCTTTGTTATTTTTAGCCTTCTTCTTATTTTTCCACTTCTGGGGAGAAACGTGGTGAGCTTCAGGGATAGGGGCAGTGCCAGCTGGTCGTAAATTATGAGTGGCGAGCAGTAAGTCTCGATTCTGCTCTGCCCTAAGTAGGCATGAGATCAGATCAGAGAATTTCGTGAAGTTGCGTTCACGATACTGCTGCATGAGGATTGCATATTTCTCGTGAAACGAGGTAAATGTCTTTTCCAACATGTGTTGTTCTGTCACTTCTTCACCGCACAACTTCAGGCGTGAGGTGATGTTATGAAGTGCAGAATTATACTCAGCGACGGACTTATAGTCCTGAAGCCTGAAGTTTTCCCACTCATAACTTGCACGCGGTAATATTACATCAATTTGATGTTTATACCGTGCTTCCAGCGCTGTCCACAGCTCCATTGGGTCCTCTACCGTTAGGTATTCGGCCCTTAAGGTCTGATCTATATGTTTCCCAATGTAGATAATGGCTTTCGCCTTATCCACATCGGAGACAGTGGTAGGAGTGCTGCTGCTAGATGTAGCAGAAGCATCGACCGCTGCTGGGGCCGATGAATGAGCCAAAATTAAGACAAGGAGGGCCATTGAACGCAAGTGGAACTTCAGGTCCACTCGCCAGCTCAGGTAATTTTTTCCTGCAGAATCAAGGACCTCGAAATCGACGCTTGCCAATTTTGCCATTTATCTACGCAATTTAAAATAAGCATGAATTAATTAAAATTGAAATTCACGCATAAAAAATAAAATAAGTAAAATGTGGGGATCGGCCAGATACCCAAAGAAATACAAAGTCCAAAGTCCGAATATACAGTCCATAAAGAAAAGAAAAATACAATTTGGAAACCCCGAATGGGTCCCTATATTTTCAATTTTTCGCCTCCATCTTCATTTGTCGGTACACCGGTCTTTGGCATAAATACATATAATCCTCACTTACAAATTCTCTCAAAAAGAAAATAAAATTGCAAGGAATATAAAGGGTATCAAATTGGCCGATCCCAAAAATCACATTTTAGCTTATATTAACATCCACGCAGTTTATAAATGCTACAGGCACAAAATAAACAACCACGCATGTATATAACACATGCATATATAATATGGAAAAATAGACTATAAAATATAATAATCTCTCGGACCACGGGGAGATGTCATACACCGTTAGGTTAGTTTACTAACGGCAGAGCGGTCGCAGAATCCTTAAGATAATTATATTTTGAAAAATCCTAATATTCCATAATTTAATAATAATGCAATAGTGTTATAATTTTAGCAATATGAAAGACAGGGCGACATGCCCATAACAAAGAATTTAAATAAATTAATAGTTTGAATGGGGCTGCAGGCCCATAAATATACTATAAACATTTGGGCTGCAGGCCCATTTGCCAAAAATTAACAAACTAATTATTGCAATAGAATTTACTTGGCTTCTGGCCGTAATAAGTCAAATTAAAATATTGTTAACATTTGGGCTTCAGGCCCGGTTTCAAAACTTTAATTTAACATATTAGAGAGTGCAATTGTAATTACTGGGCTTCAGAACCGATTTTGGTAGGAAAAAATAATGATTAAGATAAATGGGGCTGCAGGCCTATAGAATTTATTAACATGGTTACAAATGGGCTGTAGGCCCAACAACAAGGATATCTAATTTATTTAAAATAAACAGAATAGAGCCTTTAACCCCATTTTTGGGCTGTGGAATGCCAAAAAACCCAACCCTAAGTCGGTCCCCTCAACTTCTTTTTACAGATAGCATAACAAGAACCCCCTACTCGCCGTCGGGAAAAATCATCAGCCCCCCCCCCATTTTTACAGATAGCGACGTCCCCGATTGGGGGGGCGGTGGTTAGAGACCCCCCCTGCCTGGGGGGGTGGGGCGGCACCTGGGAGGGCCCCCCCGTCTGGGGGGCGGAGATCAGAGACCCCCCACCTAGTGGGGCGGTACCGGCGAGGGCCCCCCCTTCTGGGGGGCGACGAACGAGAACCCCCCCCCCCCCCCCCGCCTGGGGGGGCGGCCACGGGGATGCCCCCCGCCCCGTCTTGGGGGGGGCGGCCACGGGGATCCCCCCCGTCATTGGGGGGAGGCGAACGAGAACCCCCCCCCCCCCCCCCCCCCCCCACCCCCCCCGCCCGGGGGCAGCCACGGGGATGCCCCCCCCCCCCCCCCCCCCCCGTCTGGGGGGGGGGGGGGGCGACGAACGAGAACCCCCCCCCCCCCGCGCCTGGGGGGGGCGGCCACGGGCTGGGGGAAAGCACCCCGTTTGTGGGGGCTGAGAGCAGAAACCCCCTTCAGGGGGAGAAACCGAATGGTCTAGGGTTTTTTTATTTTGTATTTTATCAATATTTGATATTGTATATAGTAGATTTGAAACAAGCCTAAAATAGGTTGTAAAAAATCATAGCTAAATTAAAAATTTGTTTATAGCTATCTACGGGATCGACATATATTTCCTCTAGATTAAAAATCTAGGGACGATCGAAAAATTAGAAGATCCGTAGAGAGAAAATTCCACACTCCAAATACGCCCAAGAGGAACGCCGCAACGTACAGCCGCAACCAGAGATTCCTTCGCGCGTTACAAATTAGAAGAGCGTAACAAATTAGAGGATGGATTTTTGAGGGGAGACGTGAAGAAAAGCTCAAAATAGAAGAGCGTAAGTGCTGATAACGTGTTGGATGATTGTTGGAGAGAATTAACCATGGCAACTAGCCATGGTGATTTATTTATAAAATCACATGGGAATTCCAAGAGCCTTAGAGCATATCAAAGGTCTCCACCACATTAAGAGTGGTGGAGTAATGGGTGGATAAATGGTGGGGAGGCCAAAAGCCTCCTCCAGTCACAACAGAAAGGTTTCTTTGTAATATTTGAGAAGTTGTAGATATTTGCTTAGAAGTGGACCCCACCTCTTTTAATACCATTATCCCATCCTCTCTCTCTCTCTCTCTCTCTCTCTCTCTCTCTCTCTCTCTCTCTCTCTCTCTCTCCCCCCCCCCCCCCCCCCCCCCCCCTCTCCCCCCCCCCCTACTCATTTGGGATGAAACCCTTTATGAAGAAAGGAAAGGAAAAGAGAAGGAAGAAGGAGAAAAAGGAAAGGAGATGAAAGGAGGTGGCTCTGTCTTGGAGTTCTTGAAGAGGAGCTTGTGATGGAGTTCATGCTTTGTTTGTGGAAGGCATAAGAGGTCTTCGTGGGGGTAGGAATCCTACTCCTCTAGTTTAGTGTTGGCATGCATTGTATTTGTTTCATAAAGCTCTCATTTTGCTTGTTGACATGCTAGAAGCATCCCTCTAAAATCCCTGCAGTTTTATAGTATTTTCATTCATGAATTATGAACATTGTAGGCTGAAATAAAATAAAAAAGACATATTCGTGTAGCTTATGAAATTCTACCACATGTTCATATATAATATCACATATGTTTAGTACAAAAATTAGGATAAACGATGCTAGTTTGCAACATAGCAGTTTTAGTCAGTTTTGGCACTCCTTCAGTAATTTAGTTGTAATTGTTTCTATGGACATGCAAATCATGATTTATAGGACATTTTAGATATCTACACTTCCTAATGCACAACTTTCATGTTTTGACTTAACCCTAAATCTGTTTGGAACTATAGTAATTTATTGTTTTAGTTGAGACAGATTTTAGCTTTCTCACAGAATTTCTATGTCTTACCATTTTGGCCACTATAAATCACACACTCAATATTATTTTCTGAAATTTGATATGTGAACCCATGACACATGGATCTACAACTTTCATTTGTATACTTAGGTCAAGTTGAGTACAAAAAATGGAAGATAACTGCTCATGAATCTGAGTGTATGACATTCATATTATGGCTTTTCATTTATGATGCCATTGATGATATTTGATGATGGGTGGTTGAAACATGAAGTGCATGTTCCCATATCTTGATATAAGACGTTCATGCTTCCTTTTAATTATGTAGCTATGCATACTCTCTTTATAACATGTGGAACTCAAGTTGGAATGGAAACTTTGCTTCATAATGCCCATGTTATCTTGCAACTATTTTTCCTGAACTTTGTGTATGTTTCCCTCTAATAATGAGAGTGGATGTTGCCTTATGTCTTTCCTTCAATTTTGTAATGTTATGAAACGTAAACATGTGGATATGATATGGAAAGTGAGATGTGATGTGTGATGCACACACGTTGAGTAGGACACGAGCGGCACTATGTGCATGGGCCAAAGTGCCGCAATAGGAGGCGGGTGTATTCGTCGTTGGCCACCTCTTGATTCAATTAGGTAGTTGCCGTGGTTGTTGATACCTGAGTAGTCACGCTACACTTGTACGCCGGCATAAGATGGGATCCTTATGCATTTGCATTACAACATGTTGCATCTTGTCTTGTGGTAAATTGGTGGTGTATTTATGTTTGGTGTGCTAATGTATTTGATTGGTTGTGTGCCTCGTTTATTGATTGGTTCCTTGTTGCTTGCTTACCCTTAGTGTGTTACTCGTTGTGTTTACTTTACGCACTTTACTTCTTTGTAGTAGTGTTTACCTTGATGCCTTAGCACTTTATGTTTATTATGGTAAAAGTAGCTAGTCATGTTTCTTTTTTGCCTAACACTCTGTTAATTTGTCACACCCATCCTCACTTGCATTATTGCACCTTGCCATGTATATTCACATTTGCCATGCCACGTTTACTTCAGCTCGTTGATATGTCATATTTGCATACTGCCATGCATGCAGATGTAGTTCCTCCTTAGCTTACTTTCATGTATTATTAACTATCATGCCAAGTAAGTACTTTAACTATTTTGCATTGTAGTGTAGTTGCTTTCATGCGAATGGTAGACTAGTTGGAGCATAGATATCCTACTAGGTCACGCTCTGACGTGTTCCCACCCGTGGTTTCACGTGTTGGTGTTGGTAGCTGGAGCTGATGGAGTAGAGCTAGAGTAGTGGTTGTAGTGTGGGTTGGTTTTGTAAGACGATTTTGTCTGACTCTGTATTTCTGGGCTCTTTTGACTTTGGGGTTTTTTCTATTTGGTGCGAGTGTGTAGATGTGGTTTGTATAGAGATGTATATGGGAATTGTTGTGTATATATATGAGTTGTTGAGTTCTGAGTTTCTTTCTGTTTTTTTGTTTTCTTTCTCTGAGCTGTTGTTATCTTTGTTGTTTGGTTGTGCGAACTTTTCGTGTACTATCCCAGCTGTGCACAGTGGACCTGCAGTCTGGTTTTCTTTCTCGTATTCACCATCTACTCCCTGGGTATCCTAGAGAGCGGGGTGTGACAACATCTCCTCGTCGACCATAAGTCGTGGGGCTACTTCCCTCGTCATCGAATGAACATGTCGACCGTAGGGCCGTGGGGCCACTCCCCCAGCGGGCCGACCCACTCCTCGTCGTCCGTAAGACGAGTGACCACCTCCCTCGCCACCGAACGAACTAGTCGACCGTAAGGCTGGGGGCCACTCCTCCAGCGGGCCAACGAACTTATTGGACCGACCAATTATTGTTCCTAGCCGACTTCGCAAGCCAAACCAAGCTTTCAAAAGAAGCCACTTCTCTCTCTCACATACTATATCACCCGACATCAACCATTGCAGCGGTAGAGCTCGGGAGATGGAGGCAATTGATACAACCATATGACCATGCCCCGAGGAACCAAGGCAGCTACGACTAGTCACTCAACCCACTACGTCCTTGGGCTCTAGCCCAAGGACCTCACGGGCGGGTCGTGCCCCTCCGCCCGAGACGAAGGTATAATAAACCGCCAGCTTTCCGTTGTTGAGGGAATCGCTCCTCAAACCGAGGGAGCACTAGCCAATTATGGTAGTCACTCAAAGCCATCACTCTAGTAATCATGGCACGCATTCATGGCATTCATCCCTTCATCAATTGGGCAGAATTATTGGGGTCAATATTTCCTAATCAGCGTGTCCCCATCAATGACGGCAATAAGGTCTCATCATTGCTCATTACAACGGGAGGCTCATGTATATGAAGGGGAGTAGGCATCATCTCAAGGGGGAGGTCTCCGAGATCTACAATGGAGGTAGCACGACACAAACTCTCTCACATACCTCCACCTTACATTCCTCCTCCACAACTCGGCCTGAGGACTCGTGTATTGGTCTCCCCGTGAACCATACTCGGTCCCACCGAGCATCCTTCAGACAAGTGCTGACTTAGGCATCGGAGGGGACTTGGTCGGAACCAAGGTCCGACCCCCTGATGAGTTCTTCGTTTTGTAGATCGAAGGCGGCGTCATGTCGCCGAAGCTTCCCTTTGGCGTCCAATCGCTCGGATCTGAATGCCCTCGTGACAGACTGTTCGTCCGATCGATCCCGGAGGTTGTCGTCCCGACGAAGCTTCCTGTCGGTGCACCGTCGCTCGGATTCATGCATTCCTGCTCAAGTGAACGCTCGGCCGATCGACTCCGAAGGCAGTCCCCGTCTCTCGAGACAGCGACGACACTCGGACCTCCGAACTACCATCCTGCGGTGAGAAAACACCCCAAAACACATACTATAGCACTGTATCTGAAACAATTCATTTAATTCCCTTCACTGGTTTATATATATTTCCTTCTTAATTTACTTAGATCCTGGTCAGCAAAGCATCCATGCTCTAGAAAAGGCAGATGCCAATACTTGGGTATGGTTAATTAATTGTGTTTGTTTGTTGTTGCTAATTTTCTTGGGATCAGGGAGCTAAACTTGTGATCAATCGTCCACTTAGCATGTTAGCCTCGCAAGTACAGAAATGTAGGTGCTCAGACGGAGGGGTCGCATGTGCTGTGAAGGTACCGAACAGGAGCCTGCTAGGGATGGTGACGTGCGCAGCGCTGCGGCCCATGCCATGTCAAATCTGGTTCCTAGTCATCCTAGTATCCTACTCCCACTACTACGTACTACTTGCTGCTACATACTACAAAAATCCATCGTATAAACCTCAAACCTGTCCTATTGACCAGAGGTTATTATAGTGAATTGTAAACTTCAATTTTTTTTATTTATATAACTCTTTCATCAACCCAAGGTTATCCTTCTTTGTGGTTTGTTTTCACTTGTCATGCACTTCTTTTTTCTCTTCAAACATCAGTGCCTCCTCCTTACTCCATTTGGGTGGGGTTTGTTTCTTACACCTCATCTATCTCCATCCCATCTTCCTTGCTGTTTTGAGCAATGATGCCTTCCTTGTGCCGGAGAGCACCGGATATATGATCCATTCCCCCTTCTCTGAATATCCATCTACGATTCTATTCCAGCCAATGAGAGAGAGAGAGAGAGAGGAGCTAGAAACTACCACATACCATCCAACAAATTAGTTTCTTGTAGTAAAAGTATATATCCCCTTCTAGGGGAAACCAGGGAGGCTGTAGTTGTACATGCTGATTTATGCTTGCTTGCTTGCACACATGCATCTCTGTGCTACATGTATAAATGAATAGAAATGATTATTCATGCATTCATCATCTATAGGTCTTGCATGTGGAGATGAGGTGTATATCTTGCAGCCAAGGATGACTTGCCGGCAGCCTGTGCTCAAACCAACGATTTCATGAATCATGCCTATCCCTTTATGTTGTATATGGCTAAAGAGATCCTGCATGAATGAATGCATCTTATAATTATATAATGATGAAGCATCATTAATTACCCGTCTTCTTCTCTTGTGAAAAAATTGAATTAGCTACAGTTATGCAAGTTTATGTCTTCTTACAAACTAAACCTGATTTATACATATATAAAGGCAACGCAGCTACCGCAGTAATTAATGAGAGATAATCTCACTGATTGATTAGTAAATTAATTCGCCCGGCAAGTTGTTTCTTTGGCTAGGAGATTACCTCCTCTTCTCATGCTAGATCCATGATGATCCTATACATAATACATGCATGCATACCCATTTGTTTCCTTCACTCATTTATAGGCTTGGACAAGGTAAATGGTCATTTAAACTTGTAGGATATCTACATTAATCATATATGCATACTGTTTACATCTATTCGCAGCCAGTTTGCTGTGGATCTCCGGATGTAAACATATTTGTAATTGTTTAGTAATTACTAATTACTGAACCTGAATTAACGCTGTTTAACATTTTCATGTTACAGATCGATCATTTGGTTCACCATGTTTCGTACTATTTTTTTTGGGCCTGGAAATGGCAAATAAACTGAACAACGCCTGGAAAGGGAGTAGGGGCGGCATTTATCAACTCATGAGCTGCCTTTGGTAATAAGAGCTGGGGTCGTGGTACGAGCATCTTGTGGGGATGAATAGTGGAAGAGCAGGGGGCGGAATTGGAGCGCATTAGTAAGCCCCATCGGCCCCAACTCAAGGATATGGTAATAGGCTTTACGTCTTGTTTTGCCCTTGGAGTTTCGAGGCAACCCAACCGGCTCCGAGCACAGCTTGATCAAATTTTAGCATTTGGTTGGGTTGTTAGCACGAGTTGGATGCTAACTTTATCCCTCGCTCCCAGATGCTCAACAGAGCTATAATATTTTTGAGTTCTTGTCGCCTATGTGATTTAATAAAGCCAAAGAGACTTCATTTGGTCTGATACCTCTTCGGTCGATTTCTTGTCCATCCTAAAATATATTTAGGGCAGTGTCTTTTTTGTGAAAATGGACTTTTGAGAAAGTTGTGAATAGTATTGGGGAAAGTTGGGTATTGTGTTTTTTTGTTGGAAAGTGGAGTTGAGAGAGTTGAGTGGGTCTCACACAACTTTATTGTGTGTTTTTTGTTGAGAATGTGGTTTGGAAAGCTGGGTGAAGAAAATGGTGAGTAGGAAATGGTGAACATAGGAGAACTATGACCGCCCTTGCATTTCTTGTGTAATTGAAATCTAACTCAAAATTGTTAAGTCTGGTGGTTTATCATTTGTGGCACAATGAGTGCTTATGAAATGTTGAACAATGTGTCATATGAAATGTTGAACTTATTGTTCAACATTTGAGACCTGGTTCTGCGGCTATCCATTGTAGCTGTGAGAATTGCAGCTATTGGAAGATAAGACGTCATAGTGATGGAATTGTGGTTATTGGAGATAAGAAGTCATCGTGGTTGTTGATCAGAAACAGATATTCCTCTACAGTGTTTGTTTGGATTGAATTCGGGGTTATATTTGTTGATGCTGTTGAAGGATGGTTAAGGTTGCTTCTTTGGTTTCAGTTCTGTTTGACGACTGAGATATCTTTATTAACCGCTTTATCTAGCTTAGCTGCGCTGGGTGTTTTCTGCCAATCTTCAGTGATTCTACCGGTGGTATTATTATTAACAACTTAACTACTTTGAGGGGTGAGCGTTGTGAAGTTGTAAGGTGGATTGGCGGCATGGATAATTGCTGGGAAGATCAGCTTTTGTGAAAGCTACACCAAGCTCCGGGAGGAGCCTGACTACTGCCGAGATAGGGGATCAAGAGAGTTGATCTGGGTCAGTATTGTAAGGGGATCTTGCTCACAAGGGGAGCTTGCGTAAATTACTCCACAGGGTTGATTGAGATCAACCCTTGCGGTTTGTATTGAGGAGGAGTTTGTTTCCCCTAATATCAAATAGTATTGGTGATTGTAATTATCATTATTAAGTGGAGTAATTTGAATTTCTGGGCGAGGCCCCGCAGATGTAGCGTGCGCACCGAACTGCGTTACCAATATCCTTGTGTCATGCTGTGTTGAGTATTATTCCTACGTGTTATCTGTTATAACTTGCGTACTAAACGACAATTGGTATCAGAGCAGGTCATCCGCATTCTTTGTTTGTCAAAGGTGGTGAGATTCTGCTGATTGAGTACGTCAACCATGAACACGAAGGAAGGAGCTTCTGTGACTCGGCCTCCGCTGCTTACTGGTACTAACTATACGTACTGGAAGTCCCGGATGCGCGCATTTATCAAGTCTCTTGATGAGAAGGCTTGGGTGGTAACTATAGAAGGCTGGACTCCTCCTACTAAAGATGACAAAAAGGGAAATGAATATCTCAAGCCGGCTCAAGGCTGGAGTCCTGAAGAAGAACGTGCGGCTCTGGGAAAGTCGAAGGCTGTGAATGCAATTTTTACTGCAGTAGATGAGGAGCAGTTCAAATTAATTTCTACATGCGAGTTTGCAAAGGAAGCATGGGATATCCTCCAAAATATTCATGAAGGGACCAGCACTGTAAGAGCTTGTAAACTTCAAATTCTTGCTTCTCAATTTGAAAATCGTAGAATGAACGATGATGAATCAGTGGCTGAATTCAATGGAAGATTACGTGATATAGCTAATCAGGCTTTCCAATTGGGAAAGACGTACTTCCAA
>JAULAV010007767.1:0-128750 GCA_030789695.1 Scilla litardierei | reverse complement strand
TCTGTTGGAACCGGGAAATCGTCATCTTCATCTAAAAAGCAAGAGAAGACAAAATTTGACCCAAAAATCATATCATTTAATAAAATGATCCATATCTTCTAGAAAATGCAGAAAATATCCCCGAGCTCAGAAAAATCCGCGAAAATGTCCATTGGAACAGAGAGATCGATATGATTAATTGAAAAATAAAAGAAGAAAATATTAGGCAAAACATTATATATTTAAACTACAAGATGCATATCTTCCAGAAAATACAGAAAATAGCTCCAAGCTAAGTAAAATCTGTTAAAATGCCGTTTGAACCGGGAGATCACCATCTTCAACTGAAAAATAAGAGAAGACAAAATTAGGCTAGAAAAATCCTATCATTTAATGTAAAAATACATATCTTACAGAAAATTTAGAAAATATCCAGTAGCTAAGAAAAAACCGCAAAAATGTCTATTGGAATCGGGATATCGCCATCTTAATCTGAAAAATAAGAGAAGACAAAATTAGGCTTAAAACCAAATTATATATTGAAAAGATCCATATCTTTAGAAATGTAGAAAATAGCCTCTACGTAAAAAAATCCGCAATATCTGTAGGAACCGAGGAGAACATCATCTTCAACTAAAAAAATAAGAGATGACAAAATAAGGCGAAATAAAATGATCCATATCTTCCATAAAATGTAGAAAAATTGCTCCGAACATAGAAAATCTGCAAAAATAAGAGAAAACAAAATTAGGCTATAAAAGAGCCGTATCTTCAATAAAATGTAGAAAATAGCCCCGAGCTCAGAAAAATCCGCAAAAATGTCCGTTGGAACCGGGAGATTGCCATATTAAACTAAAAAAAATAAGAGAAAACAAAATTAGGCTATAAAAATCATATCATTTAATCTAAAGATACATATCTAACAGAAAATATGAAAATAGCCAGGTGCTCAGAAAAATCATCAAAAATTTCTATTGGAACAGGGAGATCGACATCTTTATCTGGAAAATATAAGAAGATAAAATTAGTCCAAAAAATCATATTATTTAAGAAAAGATCCATATCTTCAGAAAATGTAAAAATAGCCTATAGGTCAAAAAAATCCGCAAAAATCACTGTTTTAACCGTGAGAACGCCATCTATAACTTAAAAAGAGAGAAGACAACAGCGGCCAAAAAATCATATCATTTAATAAAATGATGCATATCTTCCATAAAATGAAGAAAAATATCCCCAAGCTAACAAAAATCAGTAAAAATGTCTGCTGGAACTGGTAGATAGCAATATTCAACTGAAAAAATAAAAGAAAAAATGTAGGATATAAAAATCATATCATTTAATAAAAAATTCATATCTTCCATAAAATGTAGAAAATAGCACATAGCTTCGAAAAATCCGCAAAAATGTCCGTTGGAACCGAGAGATCGCCATCTTCAACTGAAAAATAAGTGTTGACAAAATTAGGCTATAAAAATCATGTCTTTTATTTCAGTTGAAGATGGCGATATTCCGGTTTCAACGGACATTTTTGGCCTAATTTTGTTTTCTCTGATATCATTTTACAAAACTATCCTTATCTTCCACAAAATGTGAAAAATAGACAGGATATCAGAAAAATCAGCAAAAATGTCCGTTGGAACTGGGAGATCGCCATCTTTAACCGAAATATAAGACAAGACAAAATTAGGCCAAAAGTCATATTTAATAAAAAATATCGCCATCATCAACTAGAAAATAAGAGACGACAAAATTAGGCAATAAAAATCATATCAAAAATGTAAAGTTCCTTATATTCCAGAAAATATAGAAAATAGCTCTGAGCTCAGAAAAATACGTAAAAATTTCCGTTAGAAACATGAGATCGCCATCTTCAACTGAAAAATAAGAGAAGACAAAATTAGGATATAAAATCATATCATTTAATTTATAGATCCACATATTACAGAAAATGTAGAAATAGCTCAGAGCTCAGAAAACATCTGCATAAATGTCTGTTGGAACCGGGAGATCGCTATCTTCATCTGAAAAATAAGGGACTACAAAGTTAGGCCAAAAAAATCATTTCGTTAAATACGAAGATCCATATCTTACAGAAAATGTAGAAAATAGCACGGAGCTCAAAAAATTTTGGAAATTTTTTCGTTGGAAGAGATCGCCATATTCAAGTGAAAAATAAGAGAAGACAAACTTAGTCTATAAAAACCATATCATTTAATTAAAAGATCCTTATCTGTAATAAAATATAGAAAATAGTTCAGTGTTTAGAAAAATCTGCAAAGATGGCAGTTGGAACCAGGAGTCGACATCTTTAACTGAAAAATCAGAGAAGACAAAATTAGGCCATAAAAATCATATCATTTAATTTAATGATTCGTATATTACAGAAAATTTAGAAAATATCATGGAGCTCAGAAAAATCCACGAAAATGTCCGTTTGAACTGAGAGATCGCCATATTCATCTGAAAAATAAGAGAAGACAAAATTAGGCCTTAAAATCATATCATTTAGTAAAAAGATCCATATCTTTCAGAAAATGTAGAAAATAGACTCTAGGTCAAAAAATCTGCATAAATCGCCATTGGAACCATGAGAACACCATCTTCAACTGAAAAATAAGAGAATACAACGTTAGGCCAAACAATCTTATCATTTAATAAAATGATCCCTATCTTCCATAAAATGAAGAAAAATAGTCCCAAGCAAACTAAAATCAGTAAAATATCCGCTGAAACTGGTAGATCGCAATACTCAACTGAAGAGAAGAAAAACGTAAGATATAAAAATCATATCATTTAATAAAAAATTCATATCTTCCATAAAATGTAGAATATAGCACCGAACTTCGAAAAATCCGCAAAAATTTACATTGGAACCGGGAGATCACCATCTACAATTGAAAAATAAGAGTAGACAAAATTAAGCTATAAAAATCAAATAATTTAATATAAATGTTCATATCTTTCAAAAAATGTAGAAAATATCCCGGAGCTCAGAAAAATCAGCAAATATGTTCTTGGAACCGGGAGTTCGTTATTATCTTCTAAAAAATAGAGAAGATAAAATTAGGCCAAAAATCATATCATTTCATAAAAAGATCCATGTCTTTTAGAAAATATAGAACAACAGACTCAAGCTAAGAAAAATCTGCAAAAAAGTCCATTGGAACCGGGAGATCGCCATCTTCAACTGAAAAAAATAAGAGAAGACAAATGGAGGCTATAAAAATCATATCATTTATAAAAATGGAGAAAATAGCACCGAACTTATAAAAAGCTACAAAATATCCGTTGGAATATGGAGATCGCCATCTTCAACTGAAAAAAATAAGAGAAAACAACAATAGGTTATAAAAACCATATCATTTAATAAAAATATCTATAACTTTTCGAAAATATAGAAAATAGCACGGAGTTCAGAAAAATTCGCAAAATATGGTTATAGAAACCGGGAGATCGCCATCTTCATCTTAAAAAATAAGAAAAGAAAAAATAGTCATATCATTTAATAAAAATATCCATAACTTCCCGAAAATGTAGAAAAATAGCCATGAGCTCAGAAAAATCGACAAAAAATGTTCGTTGGAACCGGGAGATCGCCATCTTTAACTGGAAAAAATAAGAGAAGACAAATGTAGGCTATAAAAATCATATCATTTATAAAAAATGGAGAAAATAGAACCGAGCTTATAAAATGCCGCAAAATATCCGTTGGAATAGGGAGATCGCCATCTTCAACTGAAAAAAAAGAAAAGACAACATTAGGCTATAATAATCATATCATTTAATAAAAATAAACATATCTTTCCGAAAAAGTAGAAAATAGTACGGAGCTCAGAAAAATCCGCAAAAATTGTTTGTTGAAACCGGGAGATCACCATCTTCATCTAGAAAAATGAGAAAAGAAAAAAAAATAGGACATATCATTTAGTAAAATGATCCATAACTTCCTGAAAATGTAGAAAAATAGCTCTGAGATCAGAAAAATCGACAAAAATGTCCGTTGGAACCAGGAGATCGCCACCTTCTACTGAATAATAAGTAAAGACAAAATTAGGTTATAAAAATCATATCATTTAATATAAAGATTCAAATCATACAGAAAATGTAGAAAATAGATCGGAGCTCAGAAAATTCCACAAAAATATCCGTTGGAACCGGAAGATCGGCATTCAACTGAAAAAATAAGAGAAGAAAAAATTAGGTTAAAAAATCATACCATTTAGTAAAAAGATCCATAACTACCCGAAAATGTAGAAAATTAGCACCGAGCTTAGAAAAATCGACAAAAATGTCCGTTGGAACCGGGAGATCTCCATCTTCAACTGAATAATACAAGAAGACAAAATTAGGTTATAAAAATAATATCATTTAATATAAAAATTCATATCATACTGAAAATGTAGAAAATAGCTCGGAGCTCAGAAAAATTCGAAAAAAATTTAGTTGGAACCAGGAGATCGCCATCTTCAACTGAAAAATAAAAGAAGACAAAATTAGGCCAAAAATCATATCGTTTAATGAAAAGATACATATCTGCCATAAAATGTAGAAAATAGCGCCGAGCTCAGAAAAATATGCACAAATGTCAGTTGGAACCGGGAGATCGAATATTTAACTAAAAAAAGAGAAGACAAAATTGGGCCAAAAAATCATAGCATTTAATAAAAAGATTCATATCTTCAAGAAAATGTAGAAAAAAATCCCGAAGCTTAGGAAAAATCCGCAAAAATGTCCGTTGGAACCGAGAGATTGCCATATTCAACTGAAAAATATGAGAAGATAAAATTAGACTACAAAAATCTTGTCATTTAATAAAGAGATCCAATAAAATATAGAAAATGTCTTGGAGCTCAGAAAAATCCGCAAAAATGTCCGTTGGAACTGGGAGATCGCCATCGTCAATTGAAAAATAAGAGAAGAAAAAAATTAGCATATAAAAATCATATTATTTACTATAAAGATTCTTATCTTCCATAAAGTGTACAATACAGCCCCTAGCTCAGAAAAATTCGCAAAAATATCCGTTGGAATCGAGAGATCGCCATCTTCAATCGAAATATAAAAGAAGACAACATATCATTTAATAAAATGATACTTATCTCCAAAAAAGTGGAAAATAGTACGGAGCTCAAAAAAATCCGCAAAAAAAGTCCGTTAGAACAGAGAGATCGTCATCTTCAACCATAATATAAGAGAAGACAAAATTAGGCCAAAATATCATATCATTTAATAAAATGATACTTATTTTCCAAAAAAAGTGGAAAGTAGCCCGGAACCCAGAAAAATCCACAAAATTGTCCGTTGGAACCGGGAGATCGACATCTTCAACTGGAATATAAGAGAAGAAAAAATTAGGCAAAAAATCATATCATTTAATAAAAAGATCGCAATCTTCAAGTGGAAAATAAAAGAAGACAAATTTAGGCTATAAAAATCATATCAATTAATAAAAAGATACATATCTTTCATTAAACGTAGAAAATAGAACCAAGCTCAGAAAATGATATATAAAAATTTTATCAGTTGAAGATGGCAATATCTCGGTTACAACAGACATTTTTATAGATGAAGATGGCGATTTCCCGATTTCGAATTTTGTCTTCTCTTATATTTCAGTTGAACCTGTCACACCCCGCTACCACTAAAACCTGTCACGCCCCGCTTCCCAGAACTACGGAGGCGAAGCGTGACTAAGGCCCGCTTGGGCCGGAGCTATGAGGCTCGGGCCCAATAAGCATCTGTAGGGGTACCCTTCAAAAATTTCAAGTTCTTGCATATATATAATCCAGAACAACAAAAGTACAGAAAGAAAAGGATGCATTCATTTTTAGATAGAGATAATATCCAGCATATGACAAGACAAAAAAGAGCCTAAGCATCGCAACAAACTGCAGAAAAGGAAACTAATAGTGCGAAGCACCCAACCTAGGCAGAGAGTAAAGTGGTGCTACTCACCCAGACTAAAAAGTAGTAACCTCTGGAGTCCGCAACGGTAGGGACCGTCTAAGTCTGGTCCTCGTCAGGTACGTCCTCCGGGTCGACGTCTTCGGGCTCCACGTACTTCGGTAAGTCTGCCTCGTCCACGAACTCCGGCTCAACACCTGACGTACAACACCCAAGAGAAAAGGAACTGTACGTCAAGTAAAGTCTACAAAGAAATGTTAGACTCTACCGCAAGTGTACCGTAATTTAAAGCAACAATTTACTTGTTTATTAACATGTTGGGGTTATAACAAGGCAGCTAAAAAAAGTAAAACGGTGCAGAAAAATAAACACAACAAGCAGTAGCCATAGCGTGTGCTATCGACTACGGGACTAACCTAAACGGGGCAAGACAAGACAAGACAAGACAAGATAAGACACGTGTGACTCATAGGGTTCACGCCTTACGGTTCGAGGGGGATCAAACCCTCTCCACGTGCGCACGCTCAACCCTACCCCAAACCCAAGTGCTCAAGACAAGACAATATAGAACCACTCACTCTGTTAGGTGAGTGCCTCTATCCTACGGTCTGCGGGGAAATTTACTCTGCTAGGTGAATGCCGTGCATCCCGTAGGTTCTTCTATACCACTGTGTAGGCCACTCACTCTGCTAGGTGAGCGCCACTATCCTCACGGTCTGCTGGGTCACTCACTCTACTAGGTGAATGCCGAGCTTTCCGTTGGTGTTCTGTAATAAAGATCACCCACTCTGCTAGGCGAGCGTCTTATTGCCCGCAGGCTGTGTATCCGTACAAGGGATCACTCACTCTCTGGTGAGTGCCCTATTGCCTGCAGGCTGTGCATAATAAGACACGACATGACAAGTAAGGGATAGTTCTTCTAGGGGGTCCACACGCACTCACACACATGAAAGACCCTAAGGTGTCAAATGTTATTGTTGCGCTTAGACTTCGTCGTCAAGTCTAAGCTGTCAAGGGGGTCCCGGACACTATCATTTCACGTCCGGTTCTCTTTGTTTACATTTTAACAGTTCTACGAGTCTATGGCCTAAACACGGCCGAAAGTACAAGTGAGTACACTTGCCTGCGGTGGCGAGTGCGTCGTCTGTCCGGAGCGTCCCGTAAGAGCGTCACGTTGGCGATAATCCGTCTGAAACAGAATCACGGCGATGTAAGATCGCGCTTTTTGTCAATCCTATTACGGTTTGTTTCTAAATTTGGCGGGGACTATCTTAACAGTAAAAAATTCACGTCTTTTGATGATTCATTCAGTCTAGATCGACGTCTACCCTATATGCACAGAAATTCAGTTCGTTCGTCGATTTTCTACGGTGGACAACATTTTAAAGATGCAGAAATTAACTTTAGTTTACGTTGATAAATTTTAGATTAGGTTCTATGTTTTGCTACGGGTGGGTTCTTACTACACGTTAGAGGACTAACCTTTTGACGTCGTTCAAAAAGCGGATGTCGGGTCTGAACGGCGAAGAGTCGGCGTCGTCTGGAACCCCTCGGCTGCGGGTAGCACAGCGGGGCACCTCTGGACAGCGAGATGATGGCACGAAACATCGAGCTAGTGACGATCCTCCTCCCGTTGTGGGTAGCGCAACGGATCTTCACGACAACGACGACGTCGGCTAAAAACACGTGTGGCCGGTGACGTACGTGAACTCCGAGGGTCCAAGGGGGCTGTCGGTGATGAAGTAGGATCAGTGGAAGATGCTTGGCCCGGTGGGTGGCCGACGGCGTGAGCGTATGGCGGGGGTGGCCGTGAGAAGCCGGAGAGGATAGATTCGTGCAATGTTCCGTTGTCGCACATCTCAGCAGAAATCCAGTGACGAACAGCGACAACGGAAAATTGCAGAAGCTAAAGGACTTAAAGACGACGTCAACGGTGATGGAGTGGTTGCCAGAAGTGGTCGGAGGTGGTCGTGCGCCAGCGTCGAAATTCAGCGCATAGATCTGTCAAAAAACAGCAGCTGGGCTTGGTTTCGACGGATTTTTCAGGAGCTAGAGATGTGGGAAAAGGAAAAGGAAAATTGCAGTTGGTAGGAGGGTTTGATAGGAGTCCAACGGCGGTAGGGTGCTCATCGTAGTTTGCCGGATGACCGGTGGGTGTGAGTTTGAAGTGACGACGCGCAAACTGTCAAAAACAGCGGCTAGATCTGAGTTCCACGGGGGTTTTGAGGAGATCGAGACGTGGGGAAAAGGTTAGGGGAGTTGGAGATGATCGGGGGGTCAAAGGGGAGTTGAGTGGTGGTGGAGTTGGTCGCTGGAAGTCGCCGGAGAGCGGTGGGCGCGAGTTTTCCAACGAGCCGGGCTGTCGACAGATTTTCAGCGGCAACGACAATTTGTGGATGTTTTGAGAGGTGTTTGAGGGAGAGAAAGAGTGTGGGAGAGGGGGAGGATGTTGTCAAGGATTAGGGGAGGCCAAGGGCGGCTGGTGGTGGTCGAGGACGGCCGAAAAAAGGCTGGGCGCCGGCGTGGAAGGTGGCTGGGTGCAACCTGGGCTTTGTGTGCGGTTTGGGTTGTTTTGTGATGGGTTTAAGAGGAGAGAGAGTAGAGAGAGAAGAGAGGGAGGAGGGGGAGGATCACCGGAGATTGGGGGTGGCCGGAGGTCGTCGGCGGCGAGTGGAAAAGGTCAAGGAAGAAGGAGAAATGGCGACGGGCTGTCATGCGTGAATGCCCTAGGTTGATGAGGGTTTGGGTTAAAAGATGAAAACAAATGCTAAATACCTATTGGGTTAAGGGTTAAAGTGGGAGAGAGATAGAGATAGGGGGAGTGCAAAGAGGGGGAAAGGAAGGTGTGGGTAGCAAATGAAATCCCACAATTCATGCTACGTAGGGATTTCTAGGGATTAGATTAATGATTTGAATTTGAATGTTGATTAAGGCTAATTTGGGCTTGATTTTTGATTAGCGATTTGGGTGGGCTAGGAGTGTCCAAAAATTACGAAAAAAATATCGGAACGACAGTGACGAAGAGAGGCTCGGGGATACGGTGGTCAATTGCATGCTGGGTTCACGAAAAATGAACAGAAAAATAAAAGATCCGGTGACTACGTCTAAAGCTACGACGACTCAGCAATCAACCTCGATTTGTGGGGGAACGACCCATGAAATGACGTTCATTAAAAATCCCACAAATAACTACTCTTCCTTACGGTCACAACAACATATCACATCGTATAGTCCGGATCCAAGAAGAGGCCAAAAAAATACGCACAAGAAAAGAGTCGTACGCGCAGAAAATACGAATGGTCGGAAAGCAGCCGTTACATTCTACCCACCTTAGAAATGATTCCGCCCTCGGAATCACTTATACTAATAGTAATAATATCTATATACATTTATGCCCACAACTCTCATATCTACACATAATGATCGATAATCCCATAACTTCAAACATCGTTCCTCAGATAATTCGTCATAACTCGTCCTCCACTGGCTAATACTACCACTAGAATCACACCCTAACTCTTAACTATAAATCCACATTATCGTCTACCAGTCATCAATCATCTCGCCCCCAATACATTTTTCATCATATTAATTCATAAATTTATCCCCCGTAATCAATGAACCATCAAGCCACATCTATCCTTACCCCTATCATCTAATCTCCTAATCACACCAAATCCGCTTACCTAACCATCCATTCATATCAACACATCGTGTTACTTCCAATATCTTCTCACGTCAACTTAATAATCAAATCTTATTGCTTTAAATGTTCTGCTCACTCTCATGATCACTCTAACTCATACTATCTCGTCCCAGCTACCCTTATCTATCACTCATCTCCATATACATAATTTTTATCCAATCAGAGTTCTCCATTGGGTCCTACACACTGGTATTATAAATAAGTCTTGGACACATCGTTCTTTTCATCCGAAAGAAATCAAATCTAATATCTTTCTGTTCAAGATCAACCAATCACCGCTACGATATATCCCATCTCACTCTATGCTTACCCGCAACATAATCCTACAACAAAATAGCTAGTACTAACAATATCATAACAATAAAAAATAACACTTCCGAAGAGGAAAACAGAAGAAAGAAGTTTAAGGCCAAAGACAGATTTTAAAGCATTTGGAAAAACGTGTAGAGTTGTGGTGTTGGGTGAGGAAAAATAGGTGTGTCGTGAACTTCTGTGCTTGTTTCAAAACTTTAAAGATTTGCTTTAAAAGAAAACAAAATTTTTGATATAATCACATGCAGCCAAAGATAAGCTATTCTATAATGCAAAAAACTAAATCTAAGGAATTGCATGCTATGACGCTATTCATACCTATATGAATACCATCATTCAGACAACTCCATACGTATACCACGGACCACACTGAGTATACACACATGACACAAAAGACAATCATTAATATCCTAAGGATAGCACACTCATACAGGTCCACACACTCTACCTATATACATGCACCACGACGATATCACAAACCAAGGGCCCACTACTAAACTAGAGACGACACAAGCAACTGCAAGCACTAATGTCTAAACAATAGAAAGGAAACTGAAACCAAAAGTGAACGAAACAAGATCGGAAAGAACGATTTCGGATAAGGCGAGGATAAGAAGATAGCTAGTTGGGTGTAACAAAATATTGCTCAAAATAATTAAATAGATGAAAGAAGAATTAAGTGTAAAATATGGTATCATATACTTTTATACTTATAAAAATATGTAGAACAAGTGAGCAGCTGGTAGAAAATTACAATTCGGAAAAAGAGTTAGACGGAGGAATGAAGAGTATGACTAAAAGGAGAACTCTAGAAATCTAACATGGTCCGAGCCGGGTGAGAGATTACTAGGGTATCATAAGACGGGTATGACTAAATCTTAACCGAGGTGCCTGACTATCAAACCTGGATGTCTACCTAAGTCTTCCTACCGTCTACGACAAGAAAAGCCTAATTAGACTTGTACATGGATATTAAATGAATGCCGTACTCTTATTGTTCCGAAATTTTTGCAGGACATGCATCGACTACCACTAAAACCTGTTACGCACTGCTTCCCAGAACTACGGAGGCGAAGCGTGACTAAGGCCCGCTTGGGCCGGAGCTCTGAGGCTCGGACCCAATAAGCGTCTGTAGGGGTACCATTCAAAAATTTCAGGTTCTTGCATATATATAATTCGGAACAAAAAAAGTACAGAAAGAACGCGATTTCCCAGTTTCAACTAACATTTTTGGCCTAATTTTGTCTTCTCTGATATCATTTAATACAACGATCCATATCATCCAGAAAATGTGAAAAATAGCCCGGAACTTAGAAATTCTGCAAAAATGTTAGTTGGAACCGGGAGATCGCCATCTTCAATCGAAATATAAGCGAAGACAAAATAAGGCCAAAAAAAATCATATCATTTAATGAAAAGATCGTCATCATCAATTGGAAAATAAGAGAAGGCAAAATTAGGCAACAAAAATCATATCAATTAAAATAAAGATCCTTATATTCCAAAAAATATAGAAATTAGCCCTGACCTCAGAAAAATACGCAAAAATTTTCGTCGGAAACGGGAGAGCGCCCTCTTCAACTAAAAAATAGGAGAAGACAAAATTAGGCCATAAAAATCATATCACTTAAAAAGATCCATATCTTACGGAAAATGTAGAAAATAGCGTAGGGCTCAGAAAAATCCGTAAAAATATCCATTGGAACCGGGAGACCGCCATCTTCATCTGAAAAATAAGAGAAGACATAATTAGGTCATAAAAGTCATATCATTAAATATAAAGAACCTTATCTTACAGAAAATAAAGAAAAGTAGCCCGGAGCTCAAAAAATTCCGCAAAAATTTCTGTTGGAACCGGTTGATCGCCATATTTAACTAAAAAAGAGAAGACAAACTTAGTCTATTTAAATCATATCATTTAATAAAAATATCCATATCTTTAATAAATTGTAGAAAATAGTTCCAAGTTTATAAAAATACGCAAAAATGGCCGTTGGAACAGAGAGATCGACATCTTCAACTTAAAAAATCAGAGAAGACAAAATTAGGCTATAAAAATCATCTCATTTAATATAAAGATTCATATCTTATAGAAAAATTAGAAAATAGCTCGGAGCTCAGAAAAATCAGCAAAAATATCAGTTGGAACCGAGCAATCGCCATCTTCAATGAAAAATAAAAGAAGATAAAATTAAGCCTAACATAATATCATTTAATAAAAAGATCTGTACCTTCCCGAAAATGTACAAAAATAATCCAGAGCTCAGAAAAGCCGCAACAACATTCTTTGGAACCGGGAAATTGCCATCTTCAACTGAAAAGTAAGCGAAGACAAAATTAGGCTATAAATTCACTTAATATAAAAATCCATATCTTCAAGAAAATTTAGAAAATAGCTCGGATATTAGAGATATCCGCACAAATGTCCATTGGAAATGGGAGATCGCCATCTTCAATTGAAAAAAAGAGAAGACAAAATTAGGCCAAAAATCATATCATTTAATAAAAAATCCATAACTTCCCGAAAATAAATAAAAATAGCCACAAGCTCAGAATTATCTGCAAAAATGTCCGTTGGAAGCAGGAGATCGACGTCTTCTAGTGAAAAATAAGAGTAGACATAATTAGGCGAAAAAATCATATCATTTAATAAAAAGAGCCACATCTTCAATAAAATGTAGAAAATAGCCTAGAGCTCAGAAAAATCCATAAAAATGTCCGTTGGAACCGGGAAATAGACATTTTCAACTGAAAAAATAAGAGAAGACAAAATTAGGCTATAAAAATCATATCATTTAATCTAAATATATACATCTTACATAAAATGTAGAAAATAGCCCAGAGCTCAAACAAATCTGCAAAAATGTACATTCGAACCGGGTGATCGCCATCTTCATCAAAAAAATATGGGAAGATAAAGTTAGGCAAAAAATCATAGTATTTAATAAAAAAGACCCATATAATCCAGAAAATGTAGAAAATAGCCACAAGGTCAAAAAATCCGAAAAAATCTCTGTTGGAACCTGAGAATGCCATTTTCAACTAAAAAAAATAAGAGAAGCCAACATTAGGCCAAAAAATTATATCATTTAATAAAATGATCCATATCTTCCTTAAAATGAATAAAAATAGCCCCATGCTAACAAAAATCAGTAAAAATCTCTTCTGTAGATCACAATATACAACTAGAAAAAATAAGAGAAGAAAAACATAGGTTATAAAATTTATAGCATTTAATTAAAAAATTCATATCTTCTATGAAATGTATAAAATAGTACTGAGCTTCGAAAAATCCGCATAAAATTTTCGTTGTAACCGGAAGATCACCATCTTCAACCGAAAAATAAGAGTAGACAAAATTAATCCAAAAATCATATCATTAATAAAAATATCCATTTTTTTTAATAAAATTTAGAAAATAGCTCCGAGGTTAGAATAATTTGCAAAAATGTCTGTAGGAACCGGGAGATGCCATCTTCAACTGAAAAATAGGAGAAGACAAATTTAGGCCAAAAATCATATCATTTAATAAAAAGATTCATAACTTCACGAAAATGTAGAAAAATAATCCCCAGATCAGAAAATCTGCAAAATTGTCTGTTGGAACCGGGAGATCACCATCTTCAACTGAAAAATAAGAGAAGACAAAAAGTAGGCTAAAAATCATATCATTTAATAAAAAGATTCATATCTTCAATAAACATAGAAAATAGTCCCGAGCACAGAAAAATCCCCAAAAATACCCGCTAGAACAGGGAGATCACCATCTTCAACTAAACAATAAGAGAAGATAAAATTAGGTCAAAATGATATCATTTAATAAAATGATCCACATCTTCCAGAAAATGCAGAAAATAACCCCGAGCTCAGAAAAATCTGTGAAAATGTCCGTTGGGACAGAGAGATCAGTATCTTCAATTGAAAAATAAGAGAAGATAAAATTAGGCCAAAAAATCATATCATTTAACTAAAAGATGCATATCTTCCAGAAAATACAGAAAACTAGCTCCGTGTAACGACCTGGTTCTAAACGTACGTATTTCGTACGTATATCCATTAGTTGACTTGTTTGAATAATTGTCTTAAGAATTCATTATTATTTTTACCTAAACTTGATCTCGTGATCGGATTCCTTAATCATGATCCTCGCGACTTCACGACCGCATTGATTTCTTTTTTAGCTTGTGGTTGACGTTTATTGCAGGGACGAGATCATGATAATCCGATTATCTTAACTAAATGAATTCACCTAATGTTAAAGATCTTCATTAAAATGATCCCCTAAATCCAATCTGATCCGGATATAAATATCTTAACCAAAATTACATATTATCTCTATATCTTAATCAACTTGAATCTCCTGATCTATTTTAACAAGATCGATTTCCTAAAATCTAATTTAAATCTAATAAATCTAAATATTTTAGCTAATTGATTTTCCTAATCTCATCTAAACCGAAAAATCTAATTATTTTAACTATATTGATTTCCTAATCAAATATTATCTTAATCTTATCTTAATAATCCTAATATCTAAAAATGGATTAATTTTCTATAACTAAACTAAATTGATCAAAATCTTACTCTTAACAAGTCTCGATCTTAATACTAATCGAAATTAGATCCTAATTAAATCTGAACCTAACAAACTCATGCACGTGGTTTCAGGGCGATCTCAACTTAACAATTCCCACGTATATCCCGTTTGCATACGGATATTCCAACGAGAAGCTCACGCAATTTTCCTTCCCATGATTTTGTGCACGATTTGTGCAACAGTTCCCACGTTTTTCTTCATACTTTACGCAACTGCTTTTCCCCCACTTCTCAAAAGTAAACGAAGGGATATATATATATATACACACAAACTTATGTGCAAGTTGCAACCCACATTCATCTCTCTCGAGTTTCCCCTCTCTTCTTCAGAAAAAGGAGAAACCCATACAACCCCCTTCACCATTTCAACCCATACTCCATCGACTTCACCCTATCCCCTCTCGCATCACCCAAGCCACCCTCGCAACTCCGACACCTTCAGACCCCCGCCTTTCGATCACCTGCTCCTCACTCTCCCTCCTCGACCCCCCAAACATCTACCTCCTCCGACGACCATCAACTATGCTTCCCACCGATGCCCCAAACCAGCACCTCGCCTCCACTACCTCGCTGACGACCACCCTTTCTGTAGCCCACGTCGTCGCCTCATCCCTGCTCCTCCCAACACAAGCCACCAACCCAGCTCTTAAACGACCCAGAGCAAACCCAAGACCTCCAGCCACCCTCTCGACCTCCGCACCAACAACTCCGATGCCCTTCCACCCAAACCTTCCTCCATCGCCCTCCAGCTCCGATGAGAGCCGCTCCTCACCCTCTCTCACTCCGACGTCTGGTGAACGAAGCCCAGGCCTCGCCACACCCCTGCATCAACGAAACAAACTTGAGCGCCCCCTCAGTCTAACCACCAGGAGCCTCTCCCCAAGCCCCGCCATCCAACTTTCCCCTTCTGACCATCTCCCGCCCCAACGACACCCAAGCTCCCCTTCAACTCGCTGCGCCTCCATCTCTCCCTTCCACCAAACCTCTGTCAAAACCCCAGACCACTCTTTGACCCACCGCCAACATCATTTCTGTCAGGCCCTTAAAGAACACGCTAGCGCCACAACTCTCCCCGACCTCACACCGAAGCCAGCCCTTGCCACCGCCTCAAACCTCCTCCCTCTCTACCCCAACTCCGGCAGTCTCCCCTGTCGCAGAGCCACCTCAATCCACCACACTCTTCGACAGCCCGACACCGACGACCTCCTCCCCTCCCAATGAGCTCTCGACAACCACCCTCAACCACGCTGCCAGACGCAATGCCGGGTCCCCGTCGGAGAGCCTCCGAACCAGACGGTGCCACCGCCTCTACAGTCGCCGCATCGTTGCCCCACGCCACTGCAGCTCTGCTCAGACCCCCACCTACATGAACGATGCAAGGAAGAGCACGCCTTGGCGTTCGTTAACAGTATGTTATTTAATATCATGTCACCATCTTATGTTATATAAGAGTTAGTAATATTAAAAACATTAGTTTATTATAATATTAGTTTTTATATCAGTTTTATTATACTAGTTAGTATAATGTAATGTTAGTGGGTATAATTACATTATGTCAGTACGTATTATATATATATATATATATATATATATAACAGTTCATTAGTTAATTTATATATGTAACGGTTTAATTTTTAGTATAATGTTAGTATATGGACATATTAGTATACATTATTTGTATGTTTGTGGGTTATTGTTCGTTTAGAAACGTTTATACCCCGTTATTTTAAGTGAGATTCTTTTAGCTTATATTATAAATCCTACCTCGCAGATAAATTCACGCCAACCTAACGATCGCGTAGGCACCAAAATCGCTCCATTCCGGCAAGTATTATTACCCACAGGTTTTCAACTACATTGCTCAGATTTTTGTAACTAAAATTATGAAACGTTGCCAATAACAACTCCTTGTCGGTGTTGCTGATAATATTTGGAATACCGAACTTAGTAATGTGTTGATTGCCCTTAAAATGTTGTTGTCACTTTAGTAATGTACATGAAATGCCATTGTTGCTTGTTGTTTCAGAGTGTTTTCTCACTACAAAGCGTTGACCGTGGATAACCCGGTCAACGTGGTCAAGGGGCCCGTTTGGGTCCCTCGGGGGCTTTGAGTCGGTGCGGATGGAGCGAGGGGAAGCCTCGGCCCTGATTGAGACGCTCGGCCTCGGACGGTCGCGCACGGACTCGGAGGTAGGACAACGAGGGGTAGCCTCAGTCGTCCAGCTAGATGCGTGGTCGGCGAAGGGCGAGGGGAAGCCTCGGCCCTGGGCGAGACGCTCGGCCTCGGCGGGATGTGCTCGGCCTCGGCGGTCGGACGATGAGGGGAAGCCTCACTCGTCCAGCTAGATGCGCGGTCGGCGAAGGGCGAGGGGAAGCCTCGGCCCTGGGCGAGACGCTCGGCCTCGGCGGGATGTGTTCCTGCGTAGACGAGAACGCTCGTCAGGGGGCCGGACCTTGGTTCCGGCCAAATCCCCTCTGACGCCTAAGTCAGACAGTGATCTGAAAGAGGAGGCCCGGCGGAGACGGTTCGACTCGTGAGGAGATCTGAACGGCGTCTCACGGCACGGGCGGGGGAGGAAGGAGATGGAAAGGAGGAACTAGGTCGTTGATGGAGTACCTTGGCTTTAGATACCTGAGATGCGGTCCCCTTTCTTCGTCGTCTTCCTAGCCCTTTTGTAGAGCTCCCAGCGTGATTGCCTCGGGCCCACATCCCACGCCCGCCCTCGATCGTGCCCCATCAATCCTCCCCCTCGCCGCCGCTCTCTTCGCCATGCCAGCACCTCCCCATTACCGCCATTTAGTGGTCGCGCGTCTGGGGGAGCGGTTTTCGCAGGAGTGGGCGAGTGGCCGGCGGGTTATCGGGGCCGGGTCGGATTAACATTCGAGAGGATCCCTTATAGGGCCTTTGTTGAATGGGCTTGAGGATGCAGATGGGCTCCTGGGCTCGTGTCTTTTGGGCCTCGGTCAAATAGGCGTAACAATTGCCCCCATCGGTCGGGTTGATCGGCCTCGGCCGGTTCGGCTCGGCCGATGTGACTTCTGCTGATTTTGACAAGCTCGCCAGCCGATGCCGACTCATTTATTAGCCGTCATCATGAGTTGGCTCGTTCGATGTTTTTTAAGGTGCGGGTTCTGAAGCGTCGTCGGCCTTCAGATGCTGCCACGTGTACCCCCCCACTCGCGGGGTCGTCTTTAAGTTGAGAAGCGGAGGGGTTCGTGAGCCGCCCTTGGTGGGGTCGATCAGCCTTGGCTTGCTCGGATCGACCGCTGTGCCTCCTGGGATTCCGGGCGGCGCTTCAATTGAGGCGTGGTCATAAATGTAGGTCACAATGAGGCGGACCGATTGGACTTCCCCTGGCGCCGATTTCGAAACGCCGCCGGTCCTTCGAGTCTTGCCACGCGTTTTTGTCAGGCGCTTCGAATTCGTCCTTGTGTCCGATATATAAGCTCCCCGGCTGCGTTGATCTCCTCTCCTTTCTTGCTCTTCCCATTGCTCTAAGCTTCTACATCTCGGAGTCTCCCGTCGCCTTCGCTTCTTCTCCACCTTCAACCCAGCTAAAAGGTAATTTCTTTCTCGCTCTCGTATTATGGCTGCTCTTAGGATAGGCGGTTCTGGCCGAGTGGCGAGGGATTCTCCAGAGTCCAGGCGGAGTAAGCCCCAGCCAGTGGGATCAGGTTCCTCTCCCGGGAGTCGTCCCCCCCCAAGATAAGGGGAAGGGGAAGCTATTCCCAGACTACGCCTGCGATGACGTGACGTCGGCTGCCGTGCGTCTTAACGTGCCCCCGGTCATCCTCCGTACGCCGTCGAGGACTGCTCCTTCGGTGGTCTCGGAGATCCGGGAAAGGTATCTCTGCTTCCCGTACGATGTCCGTGTTCCGTTCGTCGACGAGCGGATTTGCCTTCCGAGGAGTAATGAAGTCGGCGTCTACGTCGAAATGTTTCACCTGGGTCTTCGCTTCCCGCTCAATCCCTTCCTTATCCAGGTCATGGAGTATCTCATGGTGCCGCTTTGTCAGCTTACCCCTTGCTCGATTGCGGTACTGACGGGTTTCGCCACGCTCTGCTGCACCCGCGGCCTGGATCCGTCCCTCCCCCTTCTCTTCCATTTTTTCCAGATCCAGACGGTCGGGCCGGGGTCATGGCTGCATCTCCGAGCCCGTTCGAGGAGGGAGTGTCTGATCGGGCTACCCCGCTGGTCGGGGGATTGGAGCTCGGATTATGTCTTTGTGGTCTTCTTGGGTGATGCCCAGATTCTAACAAGCTGGGGCGGTTCTGTCCATCCTCGCCCGTCGTTAGTTCTCTCAGACGCCGACCGGGCAGCCGCTGCGCTTCTGTTGGCTCTTCCTTTGGAAGCGAAGTACATCTGGTCTTTGTTGGACGACCTACTCCTGAAGGCCGTCTTGTGGTCTCCGGGTAGGTCGCTTTTTCATCCCCGGATCGCACTATGACTCATCCTGATTTCGGTCTCCTTTGCAGGGATGGCTGGTCGCGAATTCGTCCGTGACGTCGATGAGCTGATCCGTCGTGGAGCCGCTCGGAGCCGAGGTAGTACCTCTGGAAGGGCGCCTCGGAGGACCGTTGAGGAGGAAGTGCGCCGAGCCGAGCCTTCCGTGGGTAAGGTGGTGGCCGCGCCCCCCGCCTCTTCTTCTGGCGATCCCCTTCCGGGGGGTGAGGATGGTGCGAGGCGGAAGCGTTCCCCTCCGGCGCCTTCGGAGCCCCACGGAGGAAAGAAGAGGAGGGAGGACGTGGATCCCTCCAGTCCGACAGGTTCCGCGCTTCCCGTGGCGACCGCCGGGGATCCTTCGGCAGCTTTGTCTGCCACCCCCCACATAGCGTCTTCGCCCGTATCACCGGGGGTCGGGGCCTTGTTGGCGAGTGACTTGGCTTCGATCGTTGTCCCTGGGAGTTCGATGTTTGTTGACCGAGCTCTGGCCCAGCAGGTTGCCGAGGTCTCCGTCCCTCCCCGGGATCGCAACTTCCTCAAGAAGATCCCGGCCGACAAGATGTCGGATTCCTTGGTCTGGATCCTTCAACAGGTTCGGTTATCTAGCTATCCTCTCTTTCTCTTTATCCTCTTCTTAGCCCATGTCTCGTCTTTTCAGGGTTCAGCGCTTGCTGTGGAGTTGCAGTGTCGAGCCGTCCGCTTGAGGGAGCTGGAGGAGTCCTCCATGAGGGCTCAGGAGCGGGCCGGGGCGGCTGAGGTGGCTATGACGGAGGCCCAGATGGAGTCTCGGCGTCTCAACCTCCGCGTGGCCGAGTTGGAGGGACGAGTGGTTGACCTCCAAGGAAAGCTGGAGGATGCTCATCAGTCGGCTGAGGAAGCGGCGGAGTCGTTCCACCTGGAGAGGGAGGAGCTTCAGAGGGAACTGTCGGATCGGCGCCAGGTGATGCGGCTTGCAGAGGAGGTGGAGAAGGGCGTCGTCGAGACCCTGGGGAAGAGGATCTTCGAGGTTCTCAGGGAGGCCTTCGGTAAGTATGAAGACCTCATCGCCCCTCGGATCGTCGAAGTCGTCCAGTCTTCTTTCTGGGAATGTGCGGAGCGTGTTCGGCAAGCCCCACCGCCGGTCGATCCCCCTCGCTCCGAGCAGGGCGAAGTGCCCGAGGACGTGTCCTCCCGAGCTCGGGCTCCCTAAGCCGTCCCTCCCGGCCTTATCCTCAAATTTTTAAGCATCCGCTTCGCTTTGGGCCAGTCTACTTGAAATGGATCCCTGGCCCCGCTATCTCCTTCGGCTTCGTTATCGGCTCCGTGGCCAATAATTGCTGGTTGCATGGCTGCTAGCTTGGGCTACCTACTTCGGGTCTTTTGTCAACCAATTTTGCTCTGTCGGTGTCGATCTAGCTTCTGTAGGCGAAGAACTCTGTCATTCGTCATGAGTAGATTGTTTGTAGGGTGTTTCCTTCACCTCGATCCCCTGTAAATAAGACACATTTTTGTACTCTGGTTAACTATTATAAACGAAATTGACTTACTCGGACTTCTCGTGTACTTTGCGTTGTCGCCTTGTTCTTGGCCTAGGACTGGACGACGTTGGCGTCGGCTGGGGGGATTCTCCCCAGACTTATGAGTGTGGGAGTCGGTCGGCGAGGGCAAAAGCTTCTCGGCTTAGGACCGGTCGGCGTCCGTGTCTCGGGGGAGTTGCCCCCAGACTTATGAGTGCGGGATTCGGTCGGCGAGGGAAAAAGCTCCTCGGCTTAGGACCGGTCGGCGTCCGTGTCTCGGGGGAGTTGCCCCCAGACTTATGAGCTCAAGAGTCGGTCGGCGAGGGTAAAGCTCCTCGGCTTAGGACCGGTCGGCGTCCGTGCCTGCTGGGGGAACTGTCCCAGGCTTATGGGCGCGGAAGTCGGTCTGCGAGGGCCAAGCTCCTCGGCTTAGGACCGGTCGGCGTCCGTGCCTGCTGGGGGAACTGTCCCAGGCTTATGGGCGCGGAAGTCGGTCTGCGAGGGCCAAGCTCCTCGGCTTAGGACCGGTCGGCGTCCATGCCTGCTGGGGGAACCGCCCCAGGCTTATGAGCGCAGAAGTCGGTCTGCGAGGGCAAAGTCCCTCGACTTAGAACCGGTCGGCGTTTGCGCTGGCTGGGGGGATCGCCCCCAGACTTATGAGCGCAGGAGTCGGTCGGCGAGGGCAAAGCTCCTCGGCTTAGGACCGGTCGGCGTCCGGGCTTGCTGGGGGAATTGCCCCCAGTCTTATGAGCACAGGAGTCAGTCGGCGAGGACAAAGCTCCTCTTCCTCCTCCAGTGAGGTGGCGGTCCCCGTTCTTTTGCGCTATTTGGTGACATGTCAATTCCGTCGGGGATTTAAGAAAAGACGAAAAAGGGAATGCATTTGTACTCTCAAGAGTCCTGTCGGACCGGTACATTTGGAGGAAAAAGGGAAAAGAAAGGAAATGAAGCTAGACAGAGGGATGTAAACCTAGATAACTCCCTCTTACTAGGTTGCAACCGGGGGGAGAGACATCGCCCGCTCACTCTATGATGCGGAGGGGACCTTGGACGGTGTTGATCTTCTTCCCCTTGTCTGGCTGCGTGGAGGTCCCTTCTCCGTGGGCCGGCTCGTCCGCCTGGTTCCTGGCGTGCCCCCGGCTCATCAGCTTCTCAATGTCCTTCTTCAAATGCCAGCAGTCTTCGGTGTCATGACCATCGTCCTTATGGTACTTGCAGTACTTCTCCCTGTTCTTCCCACCTCTTCTAGCCTTCGGTGGGGGGCGATCAGCTCGCTCTTCCTTCTGTACTTGGGTGAGGACGGCGTCTGGGGTGGTGTCCCTTGCGCTTTCTCCCCGCTGCCTGTTCCTCGGCCTCTTCTCGGTCCGGTATCCTTCGGGGCTGACTCGTCCGCCGTCGCCGCGCTTGGTCCCTCGAGTGGCCTTTCCTGCATCCTCGGTCAGCATGAAGCGCTCGGCCCTCGCCATGATCCCGGGGAGGTCCTTTGGGGGATCGTTGTGAAGGGACTTCTTGAGGCCTCGGTGGCGAAGCCCTTTCTTAAGGGCCGTCTGGACCACCAGGTCGGGAGGGTTGTTCACGTTCAGCCTTTCCGCGTTGAAGCGGCGCATGAACTGTCGGAGCGGTTCGGCCGGGCCTTGCACTACGTTGAACAGATGTTCAGCACCAGGTTTGATCAGCCTCCCCGCCATGAATTGTTTGCAGAACAACTGGGTGAGTTGCTCGAAGCTGTCGATGGAGCGGCCGGGCAGGCTGTGGTACCAGGTCCTTGCCGCTCCCCTGAGAGTAGAATAGAAGCCCCGGCAAAGCAAGTCATCGTCAGCTCCCTGGAAGGCCATGTCCCCCTCGTAGTCCATCACGTGGTGTCCCGGGTCCCCTATTCCGTCGTACTTTCCCAGCACCGGGATCCTGAATCGAGAGGGGACCCGTGCGTCGGTTATTCTCCGTGATAAGGGACACCGGTCTCCGTGGATGCCCCCGAGGATGCGGTATTCGCCTGCCTCTGGCTCGATCAGGGGTGGAGGAAGCACAGGCGCCGGCGGGGCTGGCTCCGCGACCCTCGCCACGCTTGGGGTCAGGCTGACCCGACGTTCCCGACTCCTCCTGCGGGAGCTCCTGCTCCACCGTGATCGGTCTCTTGAGTGGTGTCGTTTGCTTCTCCTGCGGCGGGACGATCGCGACCGACGAGATGATGCCGTTATCGATTCGCCCTCCGTCCCTTCGGTTTCTCTTCGGCTCCTTTCGCGATAAGGGGAGGAGGCGCGTGACCTCGCCTGACGAGAGCCAGGCGGCATGAATCGACGCTCCGTGTTCGGTTTCAGGGTCCCGTGGTCGTCGACCACGGCGGACCGCAAGTGCGGGGGACCCCCCGCCCATCGATGGCTATCGTCTAACGTGCCTCCGTTGGACGGCACAGGGCCGACGAGCTGCTGTACCGTCGCGACCAATGTCTGGAGGCTCACGTTGGTCTCCTGAGCTAGGGCGCGGAGCTGTCCCTGCGTGGCCAGTTCTGAGCCGCCGGTCTCTTCGGTTGAGAGGGCGGGGTGGTCGCCGACGGGCGTGTCCTCGGGGTTGCCGTTTGATGCGCCATTCCCTTCCTCTGGGATGGGGGGCATGCGCTTCCTTCCATTGCTGGCTCGTGCCATTGTTGGTGTGGTTTGCTATTTCGTGGGACGGTTTTCGCTTCCCACAGACGGCGCCAGATGTTTCAGAGTGTTTTCTCACTACAAAGCGTTGACCGTGGATAACCCGGTCAACGTGGTCAAGGGGCCCGTTTGGGTCCCTCAGGGGCTTCGAGTCGGTGCGGATGGAGCGAGGGGAAGCCTCGGCCCTGATTGAGACGCTCGGCCTCGGACGGTCGCGCACGGACTCGGAGGTAGGACAACGAGGGGTAGCCTCAGTCGTCCAGCTAGATGCGCGGTCGGCGAAGGGCGAGGGGAAGCCTCGGCCCTGGGTGAGACGCTCGGCCTCGGCGGGATGTGCTCGGCCTCAGCGGTCGGACGATGAGGGGAAGCCTCACTCGTCCAGCTAGATGCGCGGTCGGTGAAGGGCGAGGGGAAGCCTCGGCCCTGGGCGAGACGCTCGGCCTCGGCGGGATGTGTTCCTGCGTAGACGAGAACGCTCGTCAGGGGGCCGGACCTTGGTTCCGGCCAAATCCCCTCCGATGCCTAAGTCAGACAGTGATCTGAAAGAGGAGGCCCGGCGGAGACGGTTCGACTCGTGAGGAGATCTGAACGGCGTCTCACGGCACGGGCGGGGGAGGAAGGAGATGGAAAGGAGGAACTAGGTCGTTGATGGAGTACCTTGGCTTTAGATACCTGAGATGCGGTCCCCTTTCTTCGTCGTCTTCCTAGCCCTTTTGTAGAGCTCCCAGCGTGATTGCCTCGGGCCCACGTCCCACACCCGCCCTCGATCGTGCCCCATCAATCCTCCCCCTCGTCGCCGCTCTCTTCGCCATGCCAGCACCTCCCCATTACCGCCATTTAGTGGTCGCGCGTCTGGGGGAGCGGTTTTCGCAGGAGTGGGCGAGTGGCCGGCGGGTTATCGGGGCCGGGTCGGATTAACATTCGAGAGGATCCCTTATAGGGCCTTTGTTGAATGGGCTTGAGGATGCAGATGGGCTCCTGGGCTCGTGTCTTTTGGGCCTCGGTCAAATAGGCGTAACACTTGTGATCCTATTAATTGTGGAATGTACACCCTAACGAATTGTGATACTGGGCCCTCGAGGCATATACAGACTATTGGGCCCTTGGAGCAATTTACGGAATATTGGGCCCTTGGGGCATTCATTGAACTATACAGAACACACATTAACACTTTGGGTGGGGTAGTCCATTGTAGTAAAGTGCGGAATTCGGGATTTCACCCCACCGGTAAATTCGACCGTCACCCGAATAGGGTCAGTGATTACAGATCCACATGTAGCTGTCGTTGATTTGGGTATAATTGTTGTTTCTTCTGCCCTCAGATAATGGGCTTGTCACTATATTAGGAGATTGAATGATGCACTACCTTATCCCTACTGATACTATTGAGAATTGTGTAATCTGCTCACTTTTCTTACCATGTGCTTATACAACTGCCATGTTTTCTACTCTGTACACTACCCTTGCCATGTTCACTACTTTGCACACTACACATTGCATGTTCACTGCTTTGCATACTACACATTGCATGCTCACTACTTTGTACACCACATCTTGCTGTACTTGTACGATTTCTTACGCTACCATTCTTTTCTTAGTTGTGCACAGTTTTGTTTCCCTCGCCTTTAAAAGCTTTCCAAACTATATTATTATCTTGTCGAGGGTCCATCTTCTAACAATTTAACTTACCGAGCGACCCTCGCTGACGTATATTTCCCTGTTGTCTATCTCGTGAAATATACGTCAGGTTCTGGGACAGATTCTACAGAGGAGCATAACCTGAGGCTGAACTAGTTGACCAGGAGTACCAGGACGCTGAGATCCACTATTGAGAACGACGTACTTTTGCAGCGCTGCAATAAATTAATATCTGTGTTGTATTTTATTCAGGGTATTTTTCTTTTGTGTAACTGTTGTAATGGCCAAGCTGGGCCTTATTTTGCGTACATGCAATCTGACATTAAAGTGAAATAATGAATCATGTGTTGTTCTAATTTTCGCATGCAAGAACCTGCCAAGCTTATTACACAGATGCTTAATGTGCTTAAGTCAAAGGAGGAAGAAAAAAGTACCGATGAAAAATCGAATCCCACCCCTAAGTGGTTTTGATGATGAACACACCAAATGATATTAGTGTACTAATTACACTATAACTTAAGTGTGCAGGTTGTGCGATCGATAGATTAATGTATACTCCGAAGAAGCTCAACCACACTCAAAAGACGGAGACGAATTTGCAAGCTCTACATCAAGCACAAGTATAGCTCAATGATGAAGCTCATGCAAGTGCTTAAAGCTTAATGAAAGAGGAGCTCAAATTCAAGAGAAGCGCACGTCTACTTCAAACATGTGATTGGCTTCCTGAAGGTCTCGTCTAAGTCTAGTGTGGGAGTTGGTTTCTTTAGGATTATGTTAAAGCCAAGTAATATTGCACATACACACAAATGATTTCGAAGAAAAAACATTTTTAAATCCTTTTAAACTCTAGAGAGCATTTGCTAGTTGATCTAAATCTCTGTTGTCAACCTCCAAACACCCAGGAGTTGATTACCCATTTTTCTAGCTGAGTTTCAGTGAAAAGGGCTCTGGAAGTCTACTACCAAAGGAGGGAGTCGACTACCAGCTGAGTAGAATTTTTCAATGAAATTCTCTGGGAGTCGACTACCTCAGTAGGGAGTCAACTACTTGCTGTCATTTCTTCTACGTTTTGACTTCCTGATTTCACTCCTCTTCCTTATTTAATGGACCAAAAGTCAAACGGTTTTGAAATTTGAATTCACCTATGAAACTCTATAAATAGAGCCCTTGAGATCATTTCAAAAATACAATTAATCTCTCTATTATTTCTTGAGCTAAAATTCTTTTATTAAGATCTCATCGCTCTCATCGGTCTCATCGCTATAGCTAATTTATGTTTCTATTTTCTGATCTCAATGTTCTAACTCTGATTTCTATTAAGATCCATTTTTTATTTTGGCTATTTTTAAATTGTTTTTTGAAAATCCATTACTCTTTATTTTCATTCTTGAAAGGATTTTTGAAAACAAGAGATTTAGATCACATCGAATAACCTCATATTCTTTGTGTGATCTAAAGACCTATTTAAATTCTTTTAGCCACTTAAACGCACAAATTGCAATATTTATCTTGGCTATAGAATTTCCGGTGTAAACCAATCTCCATCAAATATTGTGGAGAATTGGATTTTTATTTGTTTTTGGATTCCCCTTTGAGACAAGGGATGGTGTAAATCCTAGATAAGTCTAGGTGGTTGGAAAAACCTAGTTAAGGCTGGGCCATTGGAAATCCTAACAAGCGGAGTTAGGTAATTGTATTGCAAAGGCAATAGTGGATTAAATCTCATTCTGGATTGGTCGGGGACTGGACGTACCCAGGTTGCAGGGAACCAGGATAAAAATTGGTGGTCTCTGCGTTTGTTTTTCTGTGATTGCTTATACTCTTTGTACAAGCATTCTTTTATTATTTGTTGATATTATCATCTTTGTAATTCTTCATGTATATAATTACAAAGATCACCTTTTTAATTTTGCTGTGTAAAGATTTACTTGTTTGTAATCTTATTCGCTTATCTTTTTATATTAACTTGTTGATTAAGAACCAAGCATAGATCACTCTACTTGGTTTCTTAGGCAACATTAGAAGGGTTATAATTGTGCTATTGTTAACGATCGAAAAAGTTTATTATTTGTACAACACTATTCAACCCTCCTTCTAGTGTTGTTTGCCATCCACATGATCCAACACTTGGTATCAGAGCGAGGATTAAAAAGCGATGGCGTCAACATCATTCGACTCTGAAGGTCTCAATACAATACGAACACCGTTGTTCAATGGAACGAACTACGGAAGCTGGAAGATCCGTATAAAGACCCACTTAGAGTCACTAGACATTGAAGCTTGGCCCGTCACCAAGAACCCTTACAAAGTACCTACGGAAATCGACACCGGAAAGTGGTTTGTCGACGAAAAGAAGAAGGCCAACCTCAACACTAAAGCGATGAACGCATTATTTTGCACAGTGATAGGTAATGAATCCAATCATGTCTCTTAATGCGAGATGGCACATCAGATATGGCCTACTCTTCATGTAAGTCATGAGGGAACCAAAAAGGTAAAAGAATCATGTATTAATGTTTTGCACTCTAAATTTGAATCCTTTAAAATGGAAGAATGAGAGAGTATCACCGATGTGAATAATCGTTTTACTAATATCACCAATAAGCTCGCAGACCTAGGTAAGAAATTATCTGAGTATGATCAGGTAATGAAGATACTCAGATCTCTCAAACCCGAATGGCAGGAAAAGACAACAGCCATTCGAGAAGCTCACAACATAAATGATCTCACCATTGAAGAGCTGATGGGAAACCTCATGGTGTATGAGATAGAACTTGAAGAAGACAAGAAGCTAGATGAGAAGCCAAAGAAAAAGAACCTAGCGTTCAAAGCTCAAGAAGAAGACTCCGATTATACCGACAAAGAAGACCACATTGCTTTCATCTCAAAGAACTTCAAAGATTTTATTACAAGTTAGTATGGTAAACGCTCATTTCGTCCTACTAATAGTATTATCTATTTTGGTTGCAACAAACCAGGGCACGTGAAAAGAGATTATTCCTTGGAGAAGAACAACCGATACTCCAAAGATCATATGAAGAACAAAGAGAACAATGAAAGAAGGAGCGATAGAAGGAACAAACTTCGACGACCATGGAAGGATACTTATGTAGCCTTCGATCAAAGTACATCAGACGAATCTTCATCAGATGATAAAGACAAAAGAAGAGAAACATCCCATATATGTTTCTTAGCCTCCACGTCATTAAAGGGAAGTTCGTTGCATGACTCATCATCTGGCAATAGTGATTCGTCATCAAGCGATGATGAAGACATGGATTATAGAGGAGCACATAAGGAGCTGTGCTCAATGCATGAAAAGCTCATTACAGAACATAGAAGAACACTTAGAATAGTTAAAAAGGATGCAAAAGAAAAAGAAGAGCTTATTAAAGAAAATACTGTTTTGAAAGAAAAGAATGATTTTTTGGAAAAAGAAATTCTTTCCTTGAAGGAGAAAATTGAAAGTTTGAATAATCTTCTTGTTTCTGTTAAAGACACATATGATTCCACGATAAAGATTGTTGAAAATTTCAATAAAGGGAAAGGGAAGCTAGATAGCTTAATAAATAGCCAAAAAGCATTATCTAGCAAAACCGGACTTGGCTATGATTCTAATTATACCAAGAAAAAGGTTAAGTATACTAGGATGCATCATACGAACCAAATTTTTTTGAGCATATGGATACCAAAAAATCTGACAGATCAAACGCGAAAAAGGTACGCAATTAATTTCTTTCAAAAAGTTCGTTTGAATAAAGATTACAAATATGTTTCTAATGAAGGAACTAAACCTTATTGGGTTTGGTTTCCTAAAGGCTAACCTCTTGGACTCAATGAATAAAGAGTACCATAAACGATCATATTTTCGGGTACTCTAAACCAAGGAGGATGAACAAAGTCATATCAACGCATTGTGATGAAAATTGAATTGCTTCCCAAAACTTAATTATATGAATATTTAAAATGTTTGTTTTATATATTTTTTCTTCATATAAATGCTTATAAATGCTTATTATGTTTTCTTGTGAAATATTTTCTGTCGAACACTCAAACCAGTACATCAAAACCCTCGGGATGAGAAAACAGCTCTACCCAGCAGGGAGTCGACTACCACCCATAGGAAGTCGACTACAAGAGTGCTGTTGCGAAAATCTGGGTTTGATTTCTGATTTTTTTCCTTACTAATATTGGGTTTCATTAAGCTTATTGGGTTCATATCCAAAGAATGACTTAAACCCATTAAGGGAATTGATCTCAACTCTTCATCCTCTTGATCCAATGGCCACACATCATCACTTATCTTCATCCAAAACATAAAATCCCCCCAAGCCCAAACCCTAAGATAGCCGACTACCTCCTTGCATTCATCTCATTGAAATTCCTCGTGGGTACTTGATCTCTCTTGGTAGGAATCCTCTTTCTCATCATCCTTCTAAAGAGAAACATCATTTCAAGGTATAATTGTTCTTAAACCTCGTGATTACTACATCTTATCACTTTGAAATCTTGCATATCTAGTTCTAGAATTCTAACTTACTATCTACAAATGCCTTTCAAGAAAACTATTGCTAAGAATAGAAAGGTAACCAATGAATCAACTCTTACAGAGAAGGAGATCATTGAACCGTATCTTTTCAAATCCCCTAGTTTTGAGAAATTTCTCAACATATCAGAAAGGCAAATTCTTCATGAAAGTTTGTCAAGATCGAGGATGTTGAACATTACGGCATTGATAGCATTTTAGAGTTTCAGAACTTATCTAATCTGTTTTCCTATGATAAATCATATATATGTTATCCAAGTCTAGTGTATCTGTTTTATGCTAATATGGACTTTGACCTTGTCAAATATCGCTTTGTTACAAAATTCCTTGTAACCAAGCTGGCTATTACCGTCAAATCATTATGACATGCCCTAGGAATTCCTTTTACAGGAAAACTGCTAGATGAGATCGAAATGACCAATGGGGATACATTGGATAAAGTGTATCTGCCTGGAAAATTCTTCTTAACTAAACTATAGTGTGGGGATCTTCGTTATCCCGGTAGAATTCTAACAAATATTTTATCATACAATATAACCGAAAAGTCTGGCAGTCACTCTGTTCTGTCTGAGAAACAAGCCAAGTGCATTTATGCTATGCTTGGAAATATTCACGTCAATTGGTCCAGAGTTATCATGGACTTAATTCTGTCATCTGCTGCTTCCAATAGAATTGCATCTCCACTAGCTCATGGTCATTTTCTCACCATCCTCTTCAATGCATGTGACATTCCTTTGGATAATGAAACTACGGTTCTGGGACCTGCCCATTGTTTAATGTGCATGCTCTCGGCCGAATGGGTCTTCACAGAGACCTCGACCAAAATATTCCAGAAGAGAAGCTAGTAGGAGAAGCTAGCTCAACCTCAAGGAGGAAAGGTAAGAAAACTGTTGTGGTTGATTCAGATGAAGAAGAACATGAAAGTGAAGAAGAAGAAGAAGAAGAAGAAGAAGAAGAAGAAGCACCACCTGAGGACGTACCTGAATACATCATCGAACTTCAAGAGATACTCTTGAAGAAGATTGAGAAATTAAAGATTTATCAAGAAAAAGGATTTGAAGAACTCAACCAGAAGGTGGATGATCTTAAAGACTTTGTGGCAACAAGCAATGAAATGACCGAAAAGACTCTGATGTTGATCCTTGATGAGATCAAGGAACTGAAGAAGGAGAAGAAGAATGGAGGAACATCTTGAACTCGTTTGAATTATTTGGTTTTAAAACAATGGCTTTATGAAAACAATGTTCTTGGTCTGTAATAACTCTTATTGTGGTGTGACGATTTGAACTTATGCGTATGGTATAACATGCTTTGAATTACTAGTATATTATTCATGTCAAATATTTACTAACTTTGTTTTGCAGAAAGTTATCCTGAATTATTTTGAAGTATCTTGAATGAAGAATTTTGCGTCTATCCTACTCTTAATGTGTGATTTGCTTGTTAAATAAACTTAACTATCTATGTTCAACATATTTTTTGTCATCTTTTTGATGGATGACAAGGGGGAGAAAAAGAGTAAATGCAAAAATGAGAATGAATATCTTGTTATGCTAACCGGCGTTGATGCAGGGTGAGTACATCATCTAAAGAAGGGGGAGTAAGTTATCGTACTCAGTATTTTATTGATCTATTTATTCACCTTATTTTTCATTTGGGTGTCATCATCAAAAAGAGGGAGAGTGATGGGAAATCGAATCCCACCCCTAAGTTGTTTTGATGATGAACACACCAAATGATATTAGTGTACTAATTACACTATAACTTAAGTGTGCAGGTTGTGCGATCGATAGCTTTATGCATACTCCGAAAAAGCTCAACCACACTTGGAAGACGGAGACAAATTTGCAAGCTCTACATCAAGCACAAGTATAGCTCAATGATGAAGCTCATGCAAGTGCTCAAAGCTTAATGAAAGAGGAGCTTAAATTCAAGAGAAGCATGCGTCTACTTCAAACATTTGATCAGCTTCCTGAAGGTCTCATTTAAGTCTAGTGTGTGAGTTGGTTTCTTTAGGATTATTTAAAGCCAAATAATATTGCACAAACACAAATGATTTCGAAGAAAAAACGTTTTTAAATCTTCTTAAACTCTAGAGAGCATTTGCTAGTTGATCTAAATCTTTGTTGTCAACCTCCAAACAACCAGGAGTTGATTACCCATTTTTCTAGCTGAGTTTTAGTGAAAAGTGCTCTGGGAATCGACTACCAAAGGAGGGAGTCGACTACCAGCTGAGCAGAATTTTCCAATGAAATTCTCTGGGTGTCGCCTATCTCAGTAGGGAGTCGACTACCTGCTGTCATTTTTTCTGCGTTTTGACTTCCTCATTTCACTCCTCTTTCTCATTTAATGGACCGAAAGTCAAACATTTTTGAAATTTGATTCACCTATGAACTCTATAAATAGAGCTCTTGAGATCATTTCAAAAATACAACTAATCTCTCTATTATTTCTTAAGCTAAAATTCTTTTCCTAAGATCTCATCGCTCTCATCGCTATAGCCAATTTCTGTTTCTATTTTCTGATCTCAATGTTATAACTCTGATTTTTATTGAGATCCATTTTATTGTCTATTTTAAAATTGGTTTTCAAAATCCATTACACTTTATTTTCATTCTTGAAAGGATTTTTGAAAACAATAGATCTAGATCACATCGAATCACCGCATATTCTTTGTGTGATCTAAAGATCTATTTACATTCTTTTAGCCACTTAAATGCACAAATTGCAATATTTATCTTGGCTATAGAATTTTCAGTGTAAACTAATCTCCATCAAATATTGTGGAGAATTGGATTTTTGTTTGTATTTGGGATTCCCCTTTGAGATAAGGGATGGTGTAAATCGTAGACAAGTCTAGGTGGTTGAAAAAACCTAGTTAAGGCTGGGTCTTTGGAAATCCTAACACATGGAGTTAGGTAATTGTATTGCTAAGGCAATAGTAGATTAAATCTTGTACCGGATTGGTCGGGGACTGGACGTACCCAGCTTGCGGGGAACCAGGATAAAAATTGATTGTCGCTATGTTTGTTTTTCTGTGATTGCCTATACTCTTTGTACAAGCATTCTTTTATTTATTTGTTGATATTATCATATTTGTAATTCTTCATTTATATAATTGCAAAGATCACCTTTTTAATTCCGATGTAGACAAAATTATGCCAAAAAATTATGCCAAAAAAGAAGACAAAATTATGCCAAAAAATTATCACTTAATAAAGAGATTCATATCTGCCATAAAATGTAGAAAATAGCACAAAGCTCAGAAAAATCCGCACAAATGTCTATTGGAACCGCGGGATCACAATATTCAACTGAAAAAAAGAGAAGCCAAAATTAGGCCAAAAATTCATATCATTTAATAAAAATATTTATATCTTCCAGAAATTGTAGAAAAAAATCCCAAAACTGAGAAAAATCTGCAAAAATGTCCGTTGGAACCTGGAGATCGCAACCTTCAACTGAAAATATGAGTAGACAAAATTAGGCTAAAAATCTTATCATTTAAAAAATAGATCCATATCTTTAATAAAATGTAGAAAATAGCCTGGAGCTCAGAAAAATCCGCAAAAATGTCCGTTGGAACATGGAGATCGCCATCTTCAACTAAAAATAAGAGAAGAAAAAATAGAATATAAAAATAATTTAATTTAATAGATTCTTAACTTCCAAAAAGTGTACAAAATAGCCCCGAACTCTGAAAAATCGACACAAATGTCTGTTGGAACCAGGAGATCGCCATCTTCAACTAAAAAATGAGAAGAGAAAATTAGGCCAAAATATAGTATCCTTTAAAATATGATACTATCTTCAAAAATTTGGGAAATAGACCTGATCTCAAAAAGCTGTAAAATTGTCCGTTGGAACCGGGAGATCGCCATCTTCAACTGGAATATAAAAGAAGACAAAATCAGGCTTAAAAATTATATCATTAATAAAAAGATCGTCATCTTCAACTGGAAAATATGAGAAGACAAATTTAGGCTATAAAAATCTTATCAATTAATAAAAAGATATATCTTACATAAAATGTAGAAAATAGCACTAAGCACAGAAAATGATATATAAAAATCTTATCAGTTGAAGATGGCGATATCCCGGTTACAACAGTCATTTTTATAAATGAAGATGACGATTTCCCAGTTCTGAATTTTGTCTTCTCTTATATTTCAGTTGAAGATGCCGATTTCCAGGTTTCAATAGACATTTTGGCCTATTTTTCATCTGTAATATCATTTAATAAAACGATCCATATCTTCCGGATTATGTGAAGTAAGTTTAGAAATTCCGCAAAAATGTCCATCGGAACCGGAAGATCGCCATCTTCAACCAAAATATAAGAGAAGATAAAATAAGGCCAAAAAATCATTTCATTTAATAAAAAGATCACCATCATCAACTAGAAAATAAGAGAAGACAAAATTAGGCAACAAAAATCATATCAATTAATATAAAGATCCTTATCTTTCAGAAAATGTAGAAAATAGCTCCGATCTCAGAAAAATATGCAAAAATTTCCGTTGAAACCGAGAGATCACCATCTTCAACTTAAAAAAATAAGAAAAGACAAAAATAGACTATAAAAATCATATCATTTAATATAAAGATATCTTACAGAAAATGTAGAAAATTGCCCGGACTCAGAAAAATCCGCAAAAATGTCCGTTAGAATAGGGAGATTGCCATCTTTAACGAAAAATAAGAGAAAAAAATTAGTCCAAAAATCATATCATTTACTAAAAAGATACATATCTTCTAGAAAATGTACAAAAATTGCCCCAATATTAGAAAAATCGTCAAAAATGTCTGTTGGAACAAGGAGATCGCCATCTTTAACTAAAAAAATAAGTGAAGACAAATTTAGGCTATAAAATCATATCATTTAATAAAAATATGCTTACCTTCCATAAAATTTAGAAAATACCCCCGAGATCAAAAAAATCCGCAAAAATTCTGTTGGAAACGGGATATCACCATCTTCGACTGAAAAATAAGAGACGACAAACATAGTGTATAAAAATCAGATCATTTAATAAAATGAACAACAACATCAATAAACTGTAGAAAATATTTCCGAGCTCAGAAAAATCTACAAAAATGTCCGTTGGAACAATAATCTGTAGAAAATATTCCCGAGCTCAGGAAAACCTAAAAAAATGTCTGTCGGAACAGGGAGTTCGCCATCATCAAATAAAAAATAAGAGAAAACAAAATTAGGACAAAAATCACATCATTTAATAAAAGGATCCACAACTTCCCGAAAATGTAGAAAATAGTTTCGAGCTCAGAAAAATCTGAAAAGATTTCCGTTGGAACCGGAAGATCGCCATGTTCAACTTAAAATAAGAGAAGACAAAATTTAGGCTACAAAAATCATATCATTTAATTAAAAAATCCATATCTTCAATAAAATGTAGAAAATAGCTCCGAGCTCAGAAAAATATGCAAAATGTTCGTCGGGAGATCTTCATCTTCAACTGAAAAATAAGAGAGGACAAAATTTGGATATAAAAATCATATCATTTAATCTAAAAATCTATATTTTACAGAAAATGTAGAAAATAGCTCGGAGCAATGAAAAATCTGCAAAAATGTCTGTTGGAACCAGGAGATCGCCATCTTCATTTGAAAAGTAAAAGAAGATAAAATTAGGCCAAAATCATATCATTCGATAAAAAGATCCATATCTTCCATAAAATGCAGAAAATAGCCTCGAGGTCAGAAAAATCCGCCAAGTTGTCCCTCCGAAGCGGGAGTTTGCCATTGTCAACTGAAAAATAAGAGAAGACAAACTTAGTCTATAAAAATCATAACTTTTAATTAAAAGATCCCTATCTTCCAAAAAATTATAGAAAACAGGCCCGAGCTGCGAAAAATCCGCAAAAATGTCCGTTGGAACCGAGAGATCGCCATTTTCAACTGAAAAAAAATAAGAGAAGACAATTTAGGCTATAAAAATCATATCATTTAATATAAATATTCACAACTTTCACTGAAAAATACGCAAAAATTTCAGTTGGAATCGGGAGATCGACATCTTCAACAAAAAAAATAAGAGAAGATAAAATTAAACCAAAAAGCCATATCATTTAATAAAAAGATACATATCTTCTAGAAAATGTATAATTAGCTCTGCGCTCAGAAAAATTTGCAAAATGTCTTTTGGAACCAGGAGACGGCCATTTTCAACTAAAAAAATAACAGAAGACAAAATTAGGCCATAAAAATCATACATGTAATAAAATGATCTATATCTTCAATAAAATCTAGAAAATAGCCCGCGCTAAGAAAAATCAGCAAAAATTTCCGTTGGAATCGGGAGATTGACATATTCAACTTTAAAAAATTAGGCCATGAAAACCATATCATTTAATATAAAGATCCATATCTTCAATAAAATGTAGAAAATAACTCGGAACACAGAAAAATCCGCAAAAATGTCCGTTGGAATAGGGAGATTGCCATTTTCAATTGAAAAATAAAAGAGGAGAAAATTTGGCATTAAAAATCATATCATTTAAAATAAATATCCACATTTTCTAGAAAATGTCAAAAATAGCCCGTAGCTCAGAAAAATATGCAAAAATATCTGTTGGAACCGGTAGATCGCCATTCGCAATATAAAAATAAGAGAATACAAAATTAGGCCAAATATAATATCATTTAATAAAACGATCCATATCTTCCAGAAAATGTGGAAATTAGATTGGAGCTGAGAAAAATCTGCAAAAATGTGTGTTGAAATCGGGAGATCACCATCTTCAACTGAAAAATTAGAGAAGACAAAATTTAGCTAGAAAATCATATCATTTAATAAAAAGATATATCTTTCAGAAAATGCAGAAAATAACAACGAGCTCAGAAAAATCCAAAAATAATGTCCGTTGGAACCAGGAGATCGCCATCTTCAACTTAAAAAAATAAGAGAAGGCAAAATTAGGCTATAAAAATCATACCATTTAATATAAAGATTCATTTCTTACAGAAAATTTAGAAAATGGCCCGACGTTCAGGAAAATCATCAAAAATGTTTGCTGGAACCAGTAGATCACAATCTTCAACTGAAAAATAAGATAAGACAAAATTAGGCCAAAAATTATATCATTTAGTCAAAAGATCCATATCTTCCAGAAAATGTAGAAAAATAGTCCTAACCTAAGAAAATTCTGCAAAAACGTCCGTTGGAACCGGGAGATCGCGATCTTCAATTGAAAAAATAAGAGAAGACAAACTTATGCCATATCATTTAATGAAAAGACCCATTTCTTACATAAAATGTAGAAAATAATTCTGATCTTAAAAAATCAGAAAAATGTTCCTTGGAACCGGGAGATCGCTATCTTCAACTGAAAAAAAAGAGAATACAAAATTATACCAAAAATCATATCATTTAATAAAAAGTTCTATGTCTTTTAGAAAATGTAGAAAATAGTCTTGTGGTCAGAAAAATCCGCAAAAATATCCATTGGAACCGGGAGATCGTCATTTTCGATTAAAAATAAGAGAAGACAAACATAGTCTATGAAAATCATATCATTTAATAAAAATATCCATAAAACATTTATTGGAAACGGGAGATCGTCATCTTCAACTAATAAATAAGAGAAAAATTTACGCTATAATAATCATATTGTTATAAACGGAATTTTATAGGCCCATCTGTGTATTGGGTATCCACTCATGATGTAACCATACTTCTATAAATACAGGGCTACAGGTTCTGTAGCCACCAAGTTTTCAACACGTTATCAGCACGCTCGAAACTGAGCCGAACTTCTGCCGACAGACGAATGCGATGCGAATGGGCTTCCTTCACCGAACGTCGCTAGATCCGGTGGGTAGGATCTAAAGGTAAGTTTTATTCCCTAGATCTAAATTTTTATGCGCATATGATTAGATCTAAATGTTTGGATCGTTGTTTGGATTAGTATAGATCGGATTTTTATCTCAGATCTGCATGCTAAATCAACCCTTAAATGAAAAATCGATGTTTTTATCAATAAAATCAAATTTTTACGATAAAAAACGTCGTTTTGAAGACTAAAAATAGTTTTTTTCTGATAAAAATCATGTTTTTATCATCTTCTTCCCCAAAAATTTTCAAACCCTAGAGGGATTTCTTCATCTCCACACGGCCAGAAGCCGCTCACACAAAAAATCCCCCCTCTCGATCACCGCACCGTTGCCGTTGCTTACAGCGGCGGCCGTTGTCGCTGCCCACAGCGACGGCCAACGAGGCCGTCATCTGCAGCGGCGGCCCCCGTCGCCGCCTACAGCGTCGGGCGGACCCCGTTGCCGCCTGCGGCGCCCCCCGCCGCCTGCAGCGGCGGACAGCCCCTGCCACCGTCGTACCGCCAGAAGCAGTGGTAGCGACGACCCCCCGTGCGCACGTGCATCTGAAGCGGTAACACACGCGACTGAAACCCTAACCGTTTGCACGGGATCGCACGACAGATCGAATCTAAAAACCCTAACTAGGGTTTGGCCACAAAAATTTTGTTTTTTCCAAATTCTTTTTTCGATTTAATTAAGATTTTTCTTCGTTAAATTCTGAATTATTACATGCTTTTTAGTTCATTGCATTTTGAATTATCTGATTATTATATGTTTAACAATTAGGAAGATCATGCGACCGCTCTGCCGTTAGTCAACTAACCTAACAGTGTATGACGTTTCCCAGTGGTCCAATAATTATTAAATGAAAAAAATTTCATTTCCATTATAAAATACATGTGATGATTAATTGCCTGTAATGATTAATTGTTTGCAATGTAATAAAATGCCTGCTGCATTTTTCTGCGACGTATGTTTATATTTGTTGTGATTTTGGATCGGCTAACTATCACCATTATTTTCCTCGTATTTTTTCTATTTTTTTTGAAAGAAATTGTAGTGAGTATATTATTATATAAACTCTAAGACCGACGGACGTCCCACGCAGATGAAGATATATTCCAGAAGAATAGGGGCCACACGTGGGTTCCTGAGTTGTATTTTCAATTTTATGGGACTGTATGGACTTTATTTAAAATGGTGATTAGCCGATCCACACAACAAATATCTGTGTCTGAAATGCATAATTACTTGTTTTACTTTAAAAATATCTAATTATTGCACATTTTAACATGCTAGAGATAATGGCTAAAATTGCGAGCATCGACTTTGACGTATTGGATGCTAAGGAAAAAATTTTCTGAGCTGGTAGTTGGATATAAAATTCCACATGCGCTCACATGGACTGAGCCATGCCATCGCTGAAGGCAATAAGGTTTCTGACATAGATAAAACGAAAGAAATTATCTATATCAGACGCCATATCGATCGGACCCTGAAGGCCAAGTATCTCACGGTGGAAGACTCTTATGAGTTATGGACCGCCCTCGAGGATAGATACAAACATCAAAGAGATGTTATCCTTCCCCAAGCGCGATATGAATGGGAGAACCACCGTCTCCAGGACTTTAAATCCATCACCGAGTACAACTCGGCACTTTTAAGTATCACCTCACGGCTGAAGTTGTGTGGTGAGAAAGTGACGGAGGAGCACATGCTAGAGAAGACGTATACATTCTTCCACGAGAAGGATGTCATACTTATGCAACAGTATCGTGAACAAAAGTTCAAGAAATACTCGGAGCTTCTCTCATGCCTTCTAATGGCAGAACAGAATAGAGACCTCCTTCTGCCCACCCATAACTCACGACCTACTGGTACTGCTCCTGCGCTTGAAGCGCACCACATCTCCTCCCAGAAGAAGAGGAACAACTTCAAAGGTAAACCCCAGAAGGGAAAGGCAATGAAGAAGCAGGCTAGAGGACCCCCTCTAAGAACCAACAATGAGGGAAAGAAGAAAAATGTGTGGAAGAGAAAAGACAATGGCCAGACATCTGCCCCCAGAAAAGAATGGGAAGATAAATACCACAGGTGTGAACACTGGTCCAGACTCCACGCCACCTACAGGACTTGTACAAAGCTAGCCAGAAGCCAGCCGAGACAAACCTGGTGGAACATGAAGACCTGGCACCAATCAGGTTCATCGCTGAGGACTTCTCAAACGATGACCTGCTCGACTGAAGCCTTATCTACTTTCTGCTATGCATTGTAATTTGAAACAATTTACTCTCTAGTTGTTTGATTCCTAGCATGTTGAATGATTTTTCAGACGTTGAATGTTATTTGGTTACCTTTTGTGCCTTATACTGCTAAGTTTATTTTTCTCTCTCATTATAGATGGAATATAAATCCTAGTGGACAATGTCTCTACGCACACGATCCTCCAAGATATTTGCTTTTTCCAAAGCATAAATAAATATGATGGAACCGTGAATACAATTTTCGATCAGTCAGAAATAATTGAAGGATCAGGGGAAGCATACTTTCTGCTCCCCAACAAAACACAACTACTAATAAAAGATTCTCTTTTTTCTCTAGCTCTCATAGAAATCTGTTAAGTTTTAAAGATATCCGTTTAAACGGATACCACCTAGAGACGGTGAACAAACAAACCAGAGAATTTTTGTATGTAACGACTCAGAAAAACGATGCTAAAACCATCGTCGAGCGTTTTGAGGGACTCCCGTCAGGTCTCTACCATACAAAGACAAGAGCAATGGAAGCAAACACACTTGAGCTCCAGAAGTGCGATAATAAACCAGAATTACAACTCTGGCACAATAGACTCGGACAACCTGGAAGGAATATGATGCGTCGTATCATATCCCACTCGCGTGGAATTAATTTTAGGTATGCTTCAGGATCAATTTTACCTTGAAATTACAGAATCTTCATCTTAATACCACCCAAGTTGTTATCTTCCCTATTCATTGCTTCTCTAAACTGCCTTCCATGACTCCTATGATTAACAACTGAATACCGCGCTTCATCTTCATCAAAACCAGTCCCATAAGATGCTTCATCGTCAACATTTACTGTCTTGGCTGAAATCTTTCCCGTCAATGCATATTAGGAGCATTTTGTGGCTGCTCACTAATTTTATCCACCATCTATCTAGCCATTCATGAACTTACTCGAGCTCCAACTTCATCACACGCTTCATCTCACTCATTATAGCATCCACTAGCAATTTTTGATCAGGCAAATCTGTGGTACCTTCATTACTGTTCTTAGCACTATTGCGAGACATGTTTGCTGCAAAACAAAGTTAGAAAATAAAGGATCTCACAATTCTCTCACTTACATGTTTACACGCAAGAATGGGAATCACTCTACGCTCGTGTTTTCACTCAAAATTTGTGGCATTTAACCCTCTATTGTTCTCACCACTCTTACTTCTCTTACTCTGTAATTTCTCTTTTAGTTCTTTTGGAACTAAAACAAACAATACACAAAATTTCCAATAACAATTCACTAAGAACTCATAAAAGAATTTCGGATCTGAAAGGAAGATTACAAGAAACATGGTGACTAAACTTTTGAAAGTCTGAAATTATCAAAATTTTCACACAAGAAGATTGGTCTTTGGAGGGAGAATTTTCACACACACAAAAAGATAGATCTTTAGGGAGATGTGATTTGTTGTACTGATTATAACCAAAATGAATGATAACAAATTTTTTGAGTCAGGTGTACTTTTTTTTGGTTTCTTTTTTTCCTTCTTCTTCTTTTCTTCTTCTTATTTTTTTTGCTTTTATGAACCCTTATTTGGATAATCAGCAACGATATTTTTGATAGTAAAGGAACGATATTTCGAAACAAAATACAAACGAGAAATGGATAAAGAAATTCGGCTAAACAATGGTATGTAAACCAAATTTAGAGACTAAAAGAATATGGAATAAAGAAAAGAAAGGTATTTTTGATATAAAAGATATGCAAACCTGATCTAGACTCAAAGCTCTGATACCGATGCGAACCCCGTCAGGAATGATGAGCTCCGACAACGAAGAGGAACCCAAGATCGTTTTATAATCAAAATTTGGATGGAGACCTCGACTCGTTGTACGACAAAAGCAAGAATCTCGGTATATATGACCTCGACCCGTTGCTTATTGCGACCAAGAACCTTGGTTTAAGGAAGACGCCACAAACTGTGGCAGGAATTTGTTTGATAAGTCGATGGTGAATGCCACGAAAAACTCCGGTAAGTTCGAATAGTTATTCGAAGAACCGAAGAGAAATTCTCTTAGAAATTTTAGCGAAAAATTAACTTCTTTTTTCCATTGCTTAGATGCATTTTAATAGGCTCAAAATCGCAAGGAAAGTTCCTTATTTTTAGGCTAAAATTATGGCTACAAATCAGCCCATTAATTGGCTGATCACATGCCAACAAATAGAAAAGGAAAGTAATTATCTCGACATGCAAGCCTTCCAAAAATAGAAAAGGAAAGTAATTTCTAGGCATGCAAGCCTTCCAAACATAGAGAAGGAAAGTATTTTCTACACATTCAAGCCTTCCAAATAGAGTATTTGGCATGCTAGCCTTCCAAAAAGAGTATTTGGCATTCAAACCTTCCAAAAAGATTAATCCTCCACATGCCAATTTGCTTGCTGAATTTAAGCTAGTTGTAGTCGGATTCTTCTAGAACTTGCATCATGTTGATCCATATTTGTTGAACACATGGCTCATGCTCAATGGGCCTCCATGAACTTGCTTGAGCCCAAATCTCTTCAATTAACCCGTTGAGTACATCTTTGAACTTCTTCGCTCGCGGTTGCATAACTGGTCCAATTGGAACTTGAACTAGATCATTTGTAGTTGGGCTTTGATTTACATCAAATTCCATACGGCCGTGTGAAGACATTGGTTGCTCATCATTTGGGTTTCAAGATTCCAGCTCCCACTCTAAGCTCTATCATGCTCCAGCTATCATCCTTCCAAGCTCTTCTTCAGAAATCATCCCTCCAATCTCATCTTCCCCTTCATTGATGTGAAGCCCTCCAGGAACGACGAGACCCGATAACGAAGAGGAACCCAAGATCGTTCTATAATCAGAATTTGGATGGAGACCTCGACCCGTTATACAATAAAAGCAAGAACCTCGATATAGCTGACCTTGAATCGTTGTTTATTGCGAACAAGAACCTCGGTTTAAGGAAGACGCCACAAACGATGGTGGAAATCCGTTTGATAAATCGATGGTGAACGCCACAGAAAACTCCGATAAGTTCGAATAGTTCTTCAAAGAACCAAAGAGAAATTCTCTCAGAAATTTTACCAAAAAATCAACTGCATTTTCCATTGCTTAGATTTATTTTAAGAGGCTCAAATTTACAAGGAAATTTCCTAAAATATAGGCTAAAATTATGGCTACAAATCAGCCCATTAATTGGCTGATCATGTGCCAATAAATAGAAAAGGAAAGTAATTATCTCGGCATGCAAGCCTTCCAAAAATAGAAAAGGAAAGTAATTTCTAGGCATGCAAGCCTTCCAAAAATAGAAACAGGAAGAGCCTTCCAAATAGAATATTTGGCACGCGAGCCTTCCAAATAGAGTATTGTGCATTCAAAACCTTCCAAAAAGATTAATCCTCCACATGCCAATTTACTTGCTGAATTTAAGGTATCCATAGTTGGATTCTTCTAGAACTTGAATCATGTTGAGCCATCTTTGTTGTACACATGTCTCATGCTCAATGGGCCTCCATGAATTTGCTTGAGCCCAAATCTCTTGAATCAGCCCGTTGAGTACATCTTTGAACCTCTTTGCTCGCGAATGCGTAACTGGTCTAATTAGCACTTGAACTGGATCCATTAAAGTTGTTTATATGATTTGTATCAGTTGCATCCTCTTGAAAAGTATTTGTACTCAAATCATCACCTACATCAAAAGGACTCAAATTAGTAGCACTAAATGTAGCGCTTATATTGTACTCATCAGGTAGATCTCGCTTGTAAGCGTTGTCATTGATGCGCTCTAGCACTTGGAAAGGACCATCTCCCCTTGGAAGCAATTTTGAGCGTCTTTGTTATGGAAATCTCTCCTATCTCATATGCAACCATACCCAGTCTCTGGGTTCCAAGATCAGCTTGTGACGCCCCTTGCGTATTGCTCCTTTCTTCGTTAAATGTTAAGCCTTTCTTTCTGATGAATTTGTTTGACAAAGTCAGCCTTCTTTTTGCCATCTAAATTATCACGCTCAGGCAATGGTAAAGGAGATAAATCCAATGGAGTTAAAGGATTAAATCCATATACAATTTCAAATGGTGAAAATTTAGTAGCAGAATGAACAACTCTATTGTAAGCAAACTCAACATGTGGTAAACAGTCTTCCCATGTTTTGATGTTCTTTTTAATGATTGCCCTTAACAAGGTAGATAGTTATATTCACTACTTCGGTTTTACCATCAGTTTGTGGGTGACAAGTAGTAGAAAACAACGGCTTAGTACCTAACTTACACCATAAATTCTTCCAAAAATAGCTCAGGAACGTAGCATCTCGATCTGAAACAATTGTTCTTGGCATGCCATGTAATCTCACAATCTCCCTAAAGAACAAATCAGCAATATGTGAGGCATCATCCGTTTTGTGACATGGAATAAAGTGTGCCATCTTAATCTATCCACAATCACAAAAATTGAGTCTCTTCATCGTTTAGTCCTAATCAATCCCAACACAAAATGAATTGAAATATCAATCCAATGCACACTAGGAATTGGTAAAGGGGTATACAAACCATTGGGCTGAACTCTAGATTTAGCTTGCCTACATGTGACACATCTCCCACAAATTCTCTCAACATCTCTTTTCATGTGTGGCCAATAGAAGTGAGAATGCAAGATAGCTAAAGTCTTTCCAACTCCAAAATGTCTTAACCCCCACCATGAGATTCCTGCACTAACAACTCTCTCAATGAACAATTAGGCACACATAGCTTATTCTCTCGAAATAAGAACCCATTATGTCTAAAGAACTTACCATAAGGGGTTTTCTCACAAGCACGGTATTCCTCACAAAATTCATGGTCATTAGCATATAAATTTTTAATGCACTCAAACCCAAGCAGTTTTGCATCAAGTGTAGAAAGTAATGCATACCTGCGAGAAAGTGCATCAGCGGCCACATTCTCTTTACCTTTCTTATAACGGATGACGTTTGGAAACGTTTCGATGAACCCCCACCCAACAAGCGTGCCTTTTGTTCAGCTTCTATTGTCCCTTTAAGTGTTTCAAGGACTCATAATCTGTGTGAATCACGAACTCCTTTGACCATAGGTAGTGCTGCCATATCTCTAAAGCTTGAATCAATGCATACAGCTCCTTATCATACGTTGGGTAGTTTAAAGCTGCCCTGCTTAGTTTTTCGCTGAAGTAAGCAATTGGCCGTCCTTCTTGCATAAGAACTGCTCCTATGCCAATTCTTGAAGCATCACATTCAATCTCAAATATTTTTTAAAAGTTAGGTAAAGACAATAAAGGAGCGTTGGTCAACTTCTCTTTGATTAGTTGAAATGCCTCCTCTTGTTCTTGTCCCCATCTAAATCCAACGTTCTTCTTGATCACTTCAGTAAGTGGTGCTGCTATGCTACTAAAGTCTTTCACGAACCACCGGTAAAAACTAGCAAGTCCATGAAAACTACGAACATTACCTACACTTGTGGGACTTTTCCACTCTTGTATTGCACGTATCTTCTCTTCATCAACCTGTATACCTTGTGCACTAACAACAAATCCAAGAAATACAAGCTTATTTGTGCAAAAAGTACACTTCTACATGTTAACAAATAACTTTTCTTTTCTAAGAACATTTAAAACAGATTTCAAATGTACTACATGATCATCCAAGTTTTTGCTATAAATGAGTATATCATCAAAGTAAACAACAACAAATGTGCCTATAAATGCATGCAAAACATGATTCATAAGTCTCATAAAAGTGCTCAGAGCATTAGTTAAGCCAAAATGCATAACTAACCATTCATATAAACCATATTTTATTTGAAAAGCAATTTTCCATTCATCTCCTTCTTTCATTCTAATCTGATGATAACCACTTTTTAAATCAGTTTTAGAAAACACACAAGAACCATGCAGCTCATCTAACATATCATCTAGGCGAGGAATAGGATGACGATACTTTACCGTTATGTTGTTGATGACTCGGCAATCAATGCCCATTCTCAATGTCCCATCCTTCTTAGGCACAAGTAAAAATGGAACAGCGCATGGGCTCATGCTTTCCCTCACGTGCCCTTTCTTCAACAACTCATATATCTGTCGTTGAAGTTCCGTTTTCTCCTCTGGATTGCTCCTATAGGCTGGTCGGTTTGGAATCACCCCACCGGGAGTAAAATCAATCTGATGTTCAAGCCCTTGGATTGGAGGTAACCCATGTGGTATTTCTTCAAGGAAAACATCCTCATATTCCTGCAAAAGTGAAACAACAGAACTAGGAAAAACAAGGTCAAGTTGGTTAGTATTTAAAAATACCTCTTTGTACAACAGTACAATCATCGGCTGATTTGATAACATTGCTCTCTTAAATTCACTCATTTTTGCATATAAATTCTTTTGTTTTCTCTCTGATTTTCTCTCAATGACCGAATTTTGATTTTTCTCTCTCTCATTTTCCCGGCTTCTCTCTGATTTTCACTCTTTTCCATTTGTTCACTCTCTTTCTTTTGGTCACTCTCTTTCTTTTGATCACTCTCTTTTTGCAATCTCACTTGATCCCTATGAACTTGCTGTGGCGTCAATGGTACAAGAGTGATTGGTCGTTGATTAAGTACAAAGGAGTATTTGTTCATAAAGCCATCATGATTCACACACCTATCAAACTGCCATGGATGCCCTAGGAACAAGTATCCAGCTTGTATTGGTACTACATCACATAATACTTCATCTTCATATTTACCAATCCAAAATGCAACTAACACCTGCTTGTTAACCCTTACTTCACCACTATCATTTAACCATTGCAACTTGTATGGTCTAGGATGATTTAATATGGGCGGTCCCAATTTATCCACCATTGTTGTACTTGCAACATTAGTACAACTACCACCATCAATAATCATACTACATAACTTGTCTTAGATGTAGCACCTAGTGTGAAAGATGTTCTCCCGATGCACTTCTTCAACTCCTTTTGCTTGCATGCTCAATGCTCTCCTTGCCACCAATGACAAAGCATCAGGGACTAGATATTCCTCCTCGAGATCATCCTCTAATGGTGGCATGTCATCATGGTCTGAATCATCATTGTCGGTGACAATTTCACCATTGTCTTCTAACACCATGACCTGCCTATTTGGGCATTGACTTGCCATATGTCACCTGCCTTGGCATTTAAAACATTTACTGTCATGATTTCTAGAGGTTGAAGGGTCTGATTTACCTTGAGAAATATGACGGATATTCTCAGACTTAGGCTCAGGTTTGGGCATTTGTGGCTTGTCCATCTTCTTTGTATAACTCAGTTTCCAAGATGTAGAACCTGAGTTATGGGCTGTACTTGATCCACCACCCCTTTTGAGTTGTTTCTCCACTTTGATGGCCATATGCACCATGTCTTCCAAACTCCACATAATGCTGCATCTCTACCTTATCATGGACTTCTCTATTTAATCCATGTAAGAACCTAGCCATTGTAGCCTCTCTATCTTCATCAACATTAGCCCGGATCATAGCAATCTACATTTCCTTGTAGTAATCTTCTACGATGCGACTTCCTTGCTTAAGACCTTGAAGCTTATTGTATATCTCTCGATATTAGTAACTAGGAATGAACTGCTTTCTCATTACCGCTTTCATCTCCTCACATGGCTCTATTGGTCGTTCTCTATTTCTTCTCCTGTTTGTAACAAGCTGATCCCACCAAGTACTAGCATAGTTAGAAAATTCAATCACAGCTAATCTTACCTTATTTGCTTCAGAATAGTTGTGGCAGTCAAATATGAATTCCATCATCTTCTCCCACTCAAGGTATGCTTCAGGATTAGTTTTACCTTGAAATGAAAGAATCTTCATCTTAATACCATCCAAATTGCTATCTTCCATATTCCTAGCTTCTCTAAATCGCCCTCCATGTCTCCTATGATTAACAACTGAATATCGATCTTCATCTTCATCAAAACCAGTCCAATAAAACTCTTCATCTTCACCCTTTACTGCCCTCGGTTGAACTCTTTCCCTTTTATGCATATTAGGAGCATTTTGTGGCTGCTCACTAAGTTTATCCTCCATCTTATCTAGTTGTTCATGAACTTGGTCGAGCTCCAACTTCATCACACGCTTCATCTCACTCATTATGGCCTCCACTAGCAATTTCTGATCAAGAAAATCTGTGGTATTGCGAGACATGTTTCCTGTAAAACAAAGTTAGAAAAAAAGGACTTACAATTCTCTCCCTTACATGTTTACACTCAAGAATGTGAATCACTCTACTTTTGTGTTTTTCCTCAAAATTTGTGGCCTCTAACCCTCTATTGTTCTCACCACTCTTACTTCTCTCACTTTGTAATTTCTCTTTCAGTTCTTTTGGAACCAAAACAAACAATACACAGAATTTCCAATAACAATTCATCAAGAACACATAAAGAAATTTCGGATCTGTAAGGAAGATTACAAGAAACACGTGTGACAAAAATTTTGGAAGTCTACAATTATCAAAATTTCCACAAAAAAGATAAGTCTTTGAAGGGAGAATTTTCACACACACAAAAAGATAGATCTTTTGGGTGATCTGATTTGTTGTGCTGATTATAACCAAAATGAATGATAACAAAAACACTTTTTTCTTAAGTCAGATATACCCTTTTTTGTTTTGTTTTTTCTTTCTTCTTCGTTTTTTATTCTTCTTTTCTTCTTCCTCTTTTTTTTTGCTTTTTTTGAAACTTTTTTTGGATAATCAGCAACTGTATTTTTGATAGTAAAGGAACGATATTTCGAAACAAACTACGAACGAAAAATGGATAAAGAAATTCGGCTAAACAAGAATATGTAAACCGAATTTAGAGACTAAAAGAATACGAAATTAAGAAAATAAAGGTTTTTTTATTTAAAATATAGTCAAACTGATCTAGACTCAAAGCTTTGATACCAAATGATGTGAACCCCGCCAGGAACGACAAGACCTGACAACGAAGAGGAACCCAAGATCGTTCTATAATCAAAATTTGGATGGAGACCTCGACCCGTTGTACGACAAAAGCAAGAACCTCGTTATAGATGACGTCGACCTGTTTCTTATTGCAAACAAGAAGCTCGGTTTAAGGAAGACACCACGAACGGTGGTGGAAATCCGTTTGATAAGTCGATGGAAAAACTCCGTTAAGTTCGAATAGTTCTTCAAAGAACCAAAGAAAAATTCTCTCAGAAATTTTACCGAAAAATCAACTGCATTTTCCATTGCTTAGATGCCTTTTTATTAGGCTCAAAATTACAAGGAAAGTTCCTAAAATTTAGGCTAAATTATGGCTACAAATCAGCCCATTAATTGGCTAATCACTTGCCAACAAATAGAAAAGGAAAGTAATTATCTCGATATGCAAGCCTTCCAAAAATAGAAAATGAAAGTAATTTCTAGGCATGAAATAGAAAAGGAAAGTAATTTCTATGCATGCGAGCCTTCCAAATAGAGTATTTGGCATGCGAGCCTTTCAAATAGAGTATTGGGCATTCAAAACCTTCCAAAAAGATTAATCCTCCACATGCCAATTTACTTGCTGAATTTAAGCTATCCATAGTTGGATTCTTCTAGAACTTGAATCATGTTGAACCATCTTTGTGAACACATGGCTCATGCTCAATGGGCCTCCATGAATTTGTTTGAGCCCAGATCTCTTGAATCAACCAGTTGAGTACATCTTTGAACCTCTTTGCTCGCGAATGCATAACTGGTCCAATTGGCACTTGAACTGGATCCATTGAAGTTGTTCTATGATTTGCATCATTCATATTCAAGCTAAATCTATGAGCCCCATGCCCAATCAATTCTCCATTTAAAAACTCTAGCTACACTCCAATGCTCCTAACCCAACACTCCAGCTCAAGCTCACCACTCCACAACTAGCTCACCACTCCACAAGATGGCTTTACAACATAAGACCAAAGCCAGCATTAAAGAAATCAAGCTCCATGTGCCAACCTTCGCTCCAAAACCCGAAAATCTCGCTCTTTAGCTCCAAAAATCTCCAATTTCACCTGAAAAGCACCAGGGAGACAAAAAGCGTAAAAAGGAACAAAAGAGGGTAAAAATGTCATGGAAAACGAGGTGCAGTGGAGTGAAACATGTGTGAAAAGAAGGTGCAAACCATGTATGAAAACTAAGTATGTTTAAAATTATTTTAAAACATATTTTAACTCTTATTTTGGGTTATTTTTGTTATCATTATCTACAATTGGTTATTGTGGTCTCAAACTCTACCAATTGATATTGCCAACATTGTATATGCTATATTCTCTCTTGGCAATGTCATTTGTATCAATGATGCTTGATTTTTCTATATCCATGCATTGATACAATTTTGGCACATGGCTCCAATTAATTGGTATTAGATCATAGGAGTCAACATTTTGACCCTTTCTAAGATCTAGGGGTCATGGGATAGTGATTGCTACCCACATAAGATTTAATATTAGGTATCATTAATATTAGGTATCATACATCTCTTAATCTCTTGGATTTTGTCACATTTCTAAAAGGAAATCAATGGCAAGAGTGATTTGTTGTGTCCACCTTTTTGACAATGACAAGGGGAGAGAGAGATGGATTATGTAAATCATATATGAGGAATATATGGGGAGAGAAATTTCATATATATGGAGAGAGATATGAGAGATATGGTTTATATAAGCTTTGCCTATTATATGTCCTGATTTGTAGTTGTATTGGTTTATTTATTTTCAATTGGTGCATATAAGTATGGGAAGCTCATTAGCATTGTACTATATTTATTTATCTTTTATATAATGTGCATCATCATCAAAAAGAGGGAGAATATTAGGTATTGGATTTTCAGACCAATATAGTTTTGATGATGATCACAACGTTATGTTGTTGCTAATGACTCTCAATGTTTTAGTTTCATGTTTAATAATTGAAGAATAGTATTTTGGAGAATAAAAGCTTGGTGAAAGGATGGACAATCAAGAGGAGCATTGCCATAGCTTGGAGCTTGATGAACGGAAGCTCATCAAGAGGTGCCAAAGCTTGGAATATGATGGGGGAAAATCAAGGCTACTCAAGCTTGAAGAGTAGTGCACTTAGAAGTAAATGAATGAAATCCATGTAATATTTACATTTATGTCTTTTATTTCTTTGTGTGAGTTAGGTTTCCTTGATTAGATGGTTATACTCTTTCTTGCATATGCATTAATCATCTTAGTGAATCTTAGGATCATCATAGAATCCAATCTAATAGGTTCCCCTTGCCAAGAACTCAATTGGAGTCTCGGTCTTCCAACAGGCGCCTGCTGAAGGCATGACAAGTGATTGGTGGTTCACCAGGCGCCTGGCCATCATTCTACATGCAGCTGTTATGCACTAGCTCAAGTCAACATTTCTTGACTCTTTGCTTGAGCTTTTGGCATAGACGACTGAAGTACAAATGACATGTGCTTGTCAACCAACAGGCGCATGGACATTGTTAAACAGTCGCCTAGTGAACCAATATGCGTAACTTGGTATTTTAAGCTCCAATCCATCTTGTAGGACCGTCGACTAAAGTACAATTGTCATGTGCTTGTCATTCATCAGGCGCCTAAACTTTATTCATCAGTCGTCTAGTACAGAAGTGCGTAAGTTGTCATTTCTCAGTGTTGAGTATTGGTGTTTCATATCAATGTTATTTTGATGATGATCACAACATTATGTTGTTGCTAATGAATCTCTTGATTTAGTCTCATAATTAACATTTCAAGAATATCATTTTTGGAGACTAAACACTTGATGCAAGGATGGACATCAAGAGAAGATATGCCAAAGCTTGGACTTAAGGGATCCCAACGCTCAGAGATGATGGAGAGCATCAAGGCTTTCAAAATTAAAGCCATAGACTCTAAGGAAAGCAATGTAATCCATGTAATATTTCATTTTTTGCTTTTCTCCTTTTTAAGTTTAGGATTAATGTAATGCCTTGATAGATGGTCTACTCATTCATGCATTTGCATTTAGCCATCTTAGTGAGCCTTAAGATTATCATAGAATCCAACCCAATATGTTCATCTTGCCCAAAGACTCAATTGGAGTCTCTGGCTCTCCAACAGTTTCCTGTTGAAGGTTTTACAGTCGACTGGGTGATTCCAATCATCTGTCGAGCCTTCTACAGTCGACTGTGGTGCATGGCTCAAGTTAACCTTTCATTGACTCTACTTGAGCTTTTCGCATCAGTCGACTGATGAAATATTTAAATCGTCTGTAAAATGGTCAACAGTCATCTGAAAGGCGTAAGTGCGAATGTTACGACTCTCTGTTTATTTCCATCCCCTGAAGCAGTCGACTGATGAAGGATAAATAGTCGCTTGTCTATTTTATAGTCAACTAACATTTGTTCATCAGTCACATGTATGCATACCGGAGTAAGTTGCAACTCTCTGTTTTATTCCATCCCCTGCAGCAGTCGCCTGATGAAGAGGAATTGAAGGAGAAGGAAGGAGATAGAGCTTGAAGTTCTTCAAGGAGAAAAATGGCCAATGACTTTTTATGTTATAATATGCCAATTTCACTTTAGTAGCTTATTTCTAGTATGCTACATGTTAGTATGCTTTCCATATGTGGTAACTCATAAATTATGTTATGTGTTAGCATATGTAGTAACCCATTTTAGTGTATTCATGTTAATCTCAGGTTGGTTCTTATAGCTAAGTTATGTTTCATGACAAATCCCTTCTATGTTTCATGTTTATGACCATGCAAATTTCAAGTTAGTTCCATGGTTATGATTAGTTCCCATGGTTATGAATGTTGTATGTAAAATTCCTTCATGTTTCATGATTAGTTTATGATTATAACCAAATGCGAGCTTAGGTTAAGTTTAGACATGTTAGTTCCAAGCTAATAGTTATGTACTATGTCCATTGAAAGGCAATATCTTAAGTTTTTTGTTATGTTAGCTCCAAGTTGTTATATTGGATGTAATGAGGATGGCCTAGACATGGCAATTGATGTAAGAAATGTCCTGATGAATTATCGTGATTAGTAATGTGATGATAGTCGTTACATCAAAATCACAATTCTTATGATGTGTATGATGGTAATGAAATGATGTGAATGTGGTAATTGAGACCGCCGAATAAAACATGAGGAGTTTATTCATAAATTGAGAATGAGAAAATGAGAGTAAATAACAACATGAAATTCTCGGTCTATCTCGAGATAGGTGAGATTCGAGGTAGTGGTTTTTGGGGGAAAACACGGGTAAAAAGTAGGTCTTAAGGAGTGGACACAGCTGAGGCTCCCACTTGCACTCCTGAGCGAGGGAGTTGGCTAATTGTGGACATAGCTTGATTCTCACTCGTGCTCCCGAAAGGGGGAGTTGACTAGAGTTAGAGAGGCCGGTGGTGCACTCGTGATGCACCATTCAGTAATTGTTGGTTTTCTCTGTTTGTCCCGATAAAAACCAAGATTTATATCACTCTCGTATCTTATTCTGTTCGGGTGTGGAGTTACGAGAGGCCCCTCTAGTGCCCGTGTCGCTGGTTAATGTACCATTTTTCACCCACCCTGGGTGAAGTCCATCTCCTTAGGGTCCTACAATTTACTCGGGTTTTCGAATCACACTTATAATTCAAAATTCCTTGAAGAATAATTTTCAAAAAAAAGTTTCCTTAATTTAATATCTGTGGATTGTTCATTTATTATATGTCTGTTTCATGTATGAATATCAGTTTTGCAGTATTTACCTTTACGCTCAGTACATGCTTGGGATGTTCCTGCTTATTAATTATGCATTTATTTTGTTACCATCATTATTATATTTAGTCAGACCCTTGGTTAGGTAGTATAGTTCTAAGACTGGCCCTCAACCTAGTATTGTTAGAATTCCTACCGGGTCATGCGTTGACGTGCCCCATTTACTTTTCAGGTTTATGAGCAGTGCAGCCAGTGCAGAATTGACTCAGGAGTTGCCTAGGGTTCGAGGTAGAATTGGAGCCTAAGAGGATGACTTGTACAATTGTTTTTCTAGTGGTAGTTTAGAGAGTAAATTGTACGATGCATGGATTCTTTGTCTTTTGTGTTATTTTTCTGGATTTCCCCTTTGTTCCCTTTGTACCCCGATACAGATGATGTATGATGTACTCCTTGTAATAATGTAATAAATTGAATGATTTTATTCTTTCTATAGTGTGTTTCTTTGTGGTGTTAGTGTGTTGAGTTTGGAGCATCGTCAGTATTTCCCGGTACGTGTGCAGTGGGCTGCAGATTGTTTTTTGTTTCGTTCAGTATTTCTCTTCTCTCATCGTCTTTCTTCTTCACACCAGTAGTTTCAGGAATACCTGATACGGATTCGTACTTAACCGGTATCCTGGAGAGCGGGGCGTGATAGGTGGTGGCTCATGCAGGTCTTGCCACTGCGGCGTGTGTAAAAATAGAGCAGATAATGCTTCATAGGGGTAGTTGTGTCCTAATGTTGGTAGGTGATCTGCCTTAGGATAAGGCCCTGGTATTAGGAGACCTAATGTACAGAGCTTCCTGAGGGTAAGCATGGATATTCGTTTGTATACATACATATTTATGTGGGTGGTTATGTGTTTGCATAGAAATATAAGTTTTGTAAGTATATTGGCATGTATTCCTATAGGAATATATCTATAGCTATATCTGTATGTAAGCTACATTATAGATACTTGTATGTCTGCTCGTGTGTATCCTTATAATTCATAGTGTAAGTGTTCGTATATGGATGAACTATGAGGTGTTTGTATAGAAATGTTATTTATATGAATTAAGGAGTAGATAATATATGATGTGTAAATCCAAGTGTAAGGCATACTATCTGTGTACTGAAGTATTGTGTGCCGTATATAAATATGTGCTAATATATGTTTTATCTACATTTGAGTGTATATGGATGCATATATGATTGTATGTAGAGTTGTATGTATAGATACTGAATTATATATTTAAGGGATGTAAGGAGATATATTTGTATTTGGATATTTAATGGATGTTTATATATATGAAGTATTTGTGTGTATAAATATGGGTTTTTAAATAAATTCATGATATTTGTATTGGTATATGAATGTTTTCTTGTACGTCTAGGTGTAGGTATACTTGGATGAATAAGAGTGTATGATGGTATACATAGAGTAATTATATATTTATGCATACTATAAATATGATTGTGTGAATTGATGTAGTAAGATATGTACATATATAGCTACATTTAGATATGGATCATAAGTAGTATGTGAAATTTATTGGCTTACTAAATGGTGTGTATAGGTATACATAAGTAGGTATACCAAGTTATACGATATTGATGTGTATTTATATGTGTGTATATATCTGTGAAGATATGTGAATATATCATGAGAATAAGATTTATTTATGGATATGTCTTGTGTATGCAAGTGTGTGTGTATATATACTGTATTGACATAATTCTTATGTTGTAGTATACATATAGTGTTGTATGTATATATATACTGAACTAAATATATTCTACGTGATATAAATATATAAATAATTGACTGCTTGTATGTCAGTATACTTGTGCAGGTATATATGTGGTTAAATATAGAACTGCGTAAGTAAATATTGGATGTGAATACATATGTATATATCCTTGCATAAAGTAAGTGTGTACTGAAATGTTGATATACTATACATATATCCTAACAGAAATATTTACTATAGCGATATATATTGGTATTTAGTACCGACCCCCTGTGTTTTCTCCGAAATTAGCAACACCCCCCTATGGTTTCAATAATTAGTAAGACCCCCCTATGGCACCCAATTTTGGACCCCCCTCCCCCTGTTTAGGGGGGGTCTTCCTATAGGAGGGGGAGTCCAAATTGGATACAATAGGGGGGTCTTACTAATTATTGAAACCATAGGGGGGTGTTGCTAATTTCGGAGAAAACACAGGGGGTCGGTACTAAATAACCCCGATATATATTGTGACATATTTGTGTGCGAACGATATATATAATTGTCTGTATAGTTGTAAGTGTTTATACTTATGTGCTTAGGTGATATATTTGTGTATGGTTACACACTGGATATGTGGTGCATCATATCAGTGTGTATAAGTATTGGTGTATGACTATCTACTATAAGTATATCAATATTTGGATATACCTATTTACATATGTATGTTAGCAAGGTTGTATGCATATTCGATGTGAAGTATATAGTAGTATGTGTATCTATAAATGGATGTATTCTTGGTCTATACTTGGATGTATCTATGTATGTGTGTGTGTGTGTGTGTATGCGCGCGCTAACTCGGTGACTTATGAGTATTGTAGGTTTAAATATCGTGTGCGCATGTATGTATATGAATATATATAATTATAAGGAGTGTGTGTAATTACATATAAATGTGTATGTTTTTAGATATATCTATATGTGTATCCATGATGTAGCATATATCCTTGAACGCATACTTGTATGAATCTTTATGTAAGTACATATGTATGGATAAAGTAAGTGTATAAATGTGGGTGTGTATATTGATGCCTTGGTGTATCTATATTTCTACTTATTATTGTGCACATGTATTGATATATATGTCTATATGTATAGGTGTACTAGTATGTGTGAGCATATGTGTGTATAATCTATGGTATAGTGCGTGTATATATGAATGTATAATATGTATACATATATCATTGTTTGTATTTCATGGGTGGGGAGACCATTTGACCTAACCAACCTCCGATTAGACTCTTAGTTTTAAAAAGTCCGAGGACGGACTTTGTTTTTAAGGTGGGTAGAATGTAATATTCTGTTTCTGTATATATGAGTATAATGTACGTTTGTTTTTGATGTATTTGTATGTATGAGATTTTTGGGTATTTTCATGAATTTTCCATAATTTTCTAATAAGTAAATTATTTTTAGAATAAGTTTAGAACATCATTTAAATTATATAAATGAAGTATTTGGATGAAATACTATGTATTAGGATGGTATGGAGTATTAATTCATGTACTCTCATTTATTTAGAAATTAAATTCCTAATTTGCCATGCCACGCCACCTCCTTACCAGGAGTCATTTAGAGAGTAATTTTCACCTAACTCTTTACTATGTGTCATTAGGAGGATGAATCCCCGCCTAACTCCAAGCTAGGTGGCAAAAGGAGAGGAAATTAAGGGATGATTCATCCATGGAATGCGATTTAAAAGAAGGAAAATTTGAGAAAAGAAAAAAAAAGAGATTTTTTTTCATGATTTTATTCTCTCTCTCCCTCTCTCTCCTTTGGGCCACACCCTCCTCCTTTCTCCTCCCTTATTTCCACCTCTCCCATCATCATATATTCCACCACCTCAACCTCCTCTCCTTCCACCTCCAAAAACAAAACAAAGAGGAGATTCTCGTTACAACCATAAACCAAAAAAATCCTCATTTCACCAACAACTTTGAAGAGGAATTGAAGGAGAAGGAGTTGAAGGAGATAAAGCTTGAAGTTCTTCAAGGACAAGAAGGGCCAAGGAATTTTTGAAGGACTTGTTAAGATACGGTTCTAACAATCCTAGTTAGGAGGTAAACTTAGAATGGTGTAGGAATTATTAATGCATGCTCTAGCCTTTAAGTCTTTGCAAAAAGAAAATTAGTGTTCATGCTATGAATTAATGTTGTAGCTTATTGATTGATCTCAAGTCAAATTTCATGTTTATATCAAAATAGGTTAAATTTGGTGTATGTTTAAAATTAGTGGGATGTAGACTTGATGTAAGTTGATTGTTAAACTTGTTACAAGATTAAACTAATAGCAAGTCAAATTAGCACATATGTTAGCATTTAATGTGTAACATGTAAAATTAGTATGTTATGATGGTGTAACGAATTGGGTTGTAACATGACTAAATTATGTAGAATGCTAAATGATATTCATTTGTAACATGTGAATGTTGTAGTAAGTTTTCAATATCCATATTGCAATGATTTTTCATGCTCTCATGCTCTAGTACTATGCATGTATAAATCAAATATGCTCAAGTGTAGGTTAAAATGAAATGCCTAGGAATTCATGCTTATTTGCTAAATGTTCATCTTAGAGGTCTTGATAAGAATATGTGGATGATAACAATGCTATATTCTAATTGACATATTCAAATTGACATAGGGCTTAACATAAAGATTCCATGTTCTTATTGCCATGCTAAGTATGCTATGTTAAATTCCATGTGTGCCATGTTTATGTTAAGACTAAGAGTGCTATAATCTCATGTTAATCTCCTCATGCGTTATGTTCATGTTGGTAGGTAAAATTTGTTAGTATGTCTCATTTTGTGCTCATGTCAAATATTATGTCATGTCACATGTTAGTATGTTAATATGATAGTATATCTCATTTTGTGCTAATATCACACATTATGCCATATCCCATTATGCTATGTTAATGTTAAGTTTCATTTAAAATGTTTAGTGCATGTTCTCAATATGTTGTAGCATAGTAGCATCTTAATTTTATGTTATAATATGCCAATTTCACTTTAGTAGCTTATTTCTAGTATGCTACATGTTAGTATGCTTGCCATATGTGGTAACTCATAAAGTATGTTTGTTAGCATATGTAGTAACCCATTTTTAGTGTATTCATGTTAATCTCAGGTTGGTTCTTATAGCTAAGTTATGTTTCATGACAAATCCCTTCTATGTTTCATGTTTATGACCATGCTAATTTCAAGTTAGTTCCATGGTTATGGTTAGTTCCCATAGTTATGAATGGTGTATGTTAAATTCCTTCATGTTTCATGTTAGTTTATGATTATAATCATGTACGAGCTCAGGTTAAGCTCAATGTTAATTCACATTCTTAGACATGATAGTTCCATGCTAATAGTTATGTACTATGTCCATATGAAAGGCCATATCTTATGTTTTTTGTTATGTTATCTCCAAGTTGTTATATTAGATGTAATGAGGATGGCCTAAACATGGCAATTGATGTAAAAAATGTTGTAATGAATTATCGTGATTAGTAATGTGATGATAGTCGTTAACATCAAAATCACGATTCTTATGATGTGTATGATGGTAATGAAATGAAGTGAATGCGGTAATTGAGACAGCCGAATAAAACTTGAGGAATTTATTCATAAATTGAGAGTGAGAAAATGAGAGTAAATAACAACATGGAATTCTCGGTCTATCTCGAGATAAGTGAGATTCGAGGTAGTGGGTTTTTGGGGGAAACATGGGTAAAAAGTGGGTCTTAAGGAGCAGACATAGCTGAGGCTCCCACTTGCACTCCTGAGCGAGTAAGTTGGCTAAGTATGGACATAACTTGATTCTCACTCGCGCTTCCGGAAGGGGGAGTTGACTAGAGTTAGGGAGGCCGATGTTCTACTCGTGATGCACCATTTGGTAATTGTTGGTTTTCTCCATTTGTCCCAATAAAAACCGAGATTTATTTCACTCCCGTACCTTGCTCCGTTCGGGTGTGGAGTTACGAGACGCCCCTCCAGTGCCTGTGTCACTGGTTGAGGTACCACTTTTTACCCACCCTGGGTGAAATCCAGCTCCTTAGGGTTCTACAATTTACTTGGGTTTCCGAATCACACTTATAATTGAAAAGTCATTGAAGAATAATTTTCAAAAGAAAGTTTCCTTAATTTGATAATGTGGATTGTTCATTTATTGTATGTCTATTTCCTTTATGAATATCAGTTTTGCAGTATTTACCTTTACGCTCAGTACATGCTTGGGATGTTCCTGCTTATTAATTATGCACTTATTTTGTTACCATGATTATTACATTTAGCTAGACCCTTGGTTAGGTAGTATAGTTCTGAGACGAGCCCTCTACCTAGTATTTTTAGAATTCCTACTGTGTCACACGTTGACGTGCCCCATTTACTTTTTCAGGTTTAGGAGCAGTGGGACCAGAGCAGAATTGACTCAGGAGTTACCTAGGGTTCGAGGTAGAACTGGAGCCTCAGAGGATGACTTGTACAATTGTTCTTCTAGGGGTAGTTTAAAGAGTAAATTGTACCAGGCATGGATTCTTTGTCTTTTGTGTTATTTTTCTGGATTACCCCTTTGTTCCCTTTGTACCCCGATACAGATGATGTATGATGTACTCCATGTAATAATGTAATAAAATGAATGATTTTGTTATTTCTACAGTATGTTTCTCTGTGTTGTTATTGTGTTGAGTTTGGAGCATCGTAGTACTTCCCGGCATGTGTGCAGTGGCCTGTAGAATTTTTACTGTTTCATGCAGTATGTCTCTTCTCTCCTCGTCTTTCTTCTTCACACCCGTAGTTTCAGGAATACCTGATCTGGATTCGTACTTAACCGGTATCCTGGAGAGCGGTGTGTGATAATATACGCACTAGAAATAGCTTTAATTTGATGGTTAAACATTGTATCTAACTTATACACATTGATCACTATTTCATGTCTATATGCGGGCCACCTATTTGAAGCACACTCTTCTCTTTCAGCGCAGCTCGTCGCCTCTTGACTCTGGTAACTGTAAGTTTATTCTCAAAGGCCGGGATGCGGCTTCCCTTGCCTTCATCGTATCATTGGTGATGGTTCTTCTACCTCTCTCTAGTTAGACCACAGGCTTCCTTGTGGCCCTCTTGCTTGCCTATGCCCTCCCGAGCCACATACTCGTCATCTTCGAGCTGCTGATTGTTGGGATGGTTCGTCCTTGTGCATACTTGGAGACTTGGCTATCCACATCGATCTCTTTAGACCATTATCACTGGACTCCACTCCTAACTCCTGGGAATGGGACTCAAGTGGGGGATGCACCCTCCAATCTGCCTTGTCCTCCGTAAGATCTCCCTCCCCCTCCCGGCTTCATGATATCGTCTGGTTCCCCAGCCATGTTCCCAAGTTCACCTTCCCCCTCCTCCGTTCCCTCTCCGACAAGCTTCCCACCATGACCCAGTTCATCCATAGAGGCTTGCATGTACCTCCGATTTGTGTGCTTTTCTCCTCTCATCTTGAGTCTGCTCGGCATCTCTTCTTCTATTGTGAGTACAACAGTTATATCTGGGCTGCTGCTAAGCTCAAGCTGGGGCTTCCCTCTCGCTCTGATCTCCCCTTATGGATGGCCTCATCCATCGATTCGGTGCGAAAGGGAAGACTCGTGTTATTGGTTGGCTATGTAGACTTATCCTTTCCACTATAGTTTGGCATATATGGAAGGAGAGTAACAGTCGCATTTTTCTCTCCAAGGCCCTCTCCAAGATTCAGATCGTCGCCAGAGTTATCTTCAACATTTCTACCCCCTTTTGATTGTGATGAACTCGAGCTGGATATCTCTGCTCTTTTTGATACGTGTGGATTAGTCTAGCTTCTTTTCCCTTTTTGATCTAGCTTTGTTTTAGACATATCTTGTACTCGGTGATTGCTTCCCAGCCTCTCCTGAGTCAGCCTTTGTCTTTGCATTCTGGAAACGGTTACATACTTGTACATTTCTACATAGTGTATATATACATACCCAATTACGTTTCAAAAAAAATTTATTGCGTGTGCATGCATGTCCTTCAATGCGTGAACATTATTGAATTTTGTTGAGTATTTGCTATGAACCATGTTAGACATCGTAGAAACATTAAAAATGATTTTGATGATGATGATGATCCATATTTTTGTAAAATCCACATTCTTGAATTATGAATGAAAGAGTGAAAGTTGTTAGCATGCCAAATTGTTTAAATCAGACATGTTGATTGAATTTTATAATCTATGTAGAAAATTGGAGGTACTTAGACTCTAAAGAATTCGAAACTTTAAATTATCTTTACACTTTTTGTACACTTATTCTCTATGGAAATTAACAAGAAGGAGTCGAATCTGTCGATGCCTTCATGCATCACTAGTCTGAGACACCAACATCGTAAGACAAAAAGAAAAGAGCAAAATAAAGAATATGTTGTGTTTAAAAAGAAATAAATATTTTTGGCAACACAATTCCATATATGCTACATGTTTTTTTGATACCGGCAGCTAATAACTGGATTTCGGGGGTTTATTGAGCCATGCGTATGAAATATGGTAGATGAACTAACTACTTAGCACACCTCAATTCCAAAGGACCCAAAATCTAACACCATGATATCCTTTGTTAGGTGTCTTCCTACACTTTTCTTATTGATTATTCCATAGAGATGAAAGCTCACAATTTGTTTAAGACAATTTTACATTTTACTTCTTGGTCTCCAGGCATCATTCAATTGTCAAAGTATTTTATAATATGATATCACCTTGTTATTTTCTTGTAATGAACATGTGTTTTCAATGATCATGACAATATTTATAATCTGAGACCGTGGGGAGAAAGCATTAATGTGATCATCGTCATCAATTTCGTGTTTCTTTGATATACTAATTTTGTCTCATGACTCACTCTTAACTATTTCAATAGTATTTATAGCCTTTCCATTAATGGCAAAAGGGTAAGGGTATAAAAAATGAAAATAAAATTATGATGCATTGATCAAGGGGGAGCGATACACATTGTGATGCACACCTTGAGGGGGAGCTTGTCACAATTCTTCATGAGAGCACATCAAAAGGGGGAGCTTGGTATGATGTTTCAAGATCATATGCACTATATGACTTGCTCTTTAAAATTATACCTCAATTTTTATAGGCTTGTTTGCCATCATCAAAAAGGAAAGGTTGTTGGCCTAGTTAGCCCACTAATAGGTCACACTTTTAATTTTCATGATGACAAACAAGTCATGTGGTACTAATGATTTTATTAAGTGATTTCAGGGACAAATGTGCATGGAGAAAACGAGGGAAATTTAGTAATATTATAATGGTCAAATTCTTCTAGAAAGTCAAAGGAAGAGAAGATAATGCATGAAATTCAAAAGAGTACTAATTCATCAATTTATGCATCATGATGATTGAAGATTTGACTAGTCAGAGATTGGATTCAAAAAGGACTTTTATCTCAAGAGGAGTCCTATCTTCAAGAGAAGTTTGAGTGCTATTGGGGTTTCTCCTATTTAAACCCCACATGCACAACTCCTATTCGTGGAAGGAGAGGAGAAATTTGAAAACCCCTAGCCGGCCACCTACATCATTAAGCCTTTATCAGATCCCTCCTAGAAGTAAGCTTTATCTAAGATCCATCAACTCCTCATTGCCTCAAGTTTCATCAAAGACTCAAAAATTTGCAAATGCAACGAGCCTCTATTCTTCAAGTGGCGAAGAGCAAAGCTTTATCAAACCTTAGGGGCAAGCCAAGATCAAGTATGTGTTCATTCATGTTCAAGCAACCCATTGTCGCAAGCCTACGTCCATCCATCAAGAAGCTAACTCGCTGCCTTGGGATTTTAAGGATGATTCAAGCAAGCCTCAAGTCTTCGGTTTTGGTTTAGGGGCTCTTTCAACACCCTAGCATAAAGTCATAAGCCATAAAGCTCATCAAGCAAGCAAGTTAAATCATCAAGAGTCAAGAAATCATCTCGGGTTGGGCTGACAAGTCACGGCAAGGGTTCTGACCTAGTCGACAAGCAAGGAATCCATAGACTGATCCATTGAGCCACTGCATCATTCGCTTGTTGGTGCGTGTTGCTGAAGCCTACATTGCTGGCTCGATCGACAAGCAGTTCTCCACGAGCCAGGCGTGTCGGATTCCAGTGCCAAAACTATTATTGGCACATGAAGCTGGTGCTTACTTAGATACCAAGCAGCACTCCAGATGGGCAATTCTGATAGAGTGGAATCTAATTTTTCCTAGTGTCTGACCGCTGATTCCATCGAAACACAAGAGCCTTCTTTGCATACAGACCCAATTCAGATATATTTGCGCAATCAACTTCAAAAGTTTATATCTTTGGATTCAGACATCAGATTAATGAACGATTCTCACTTACCGACTATGATCTCATAGACTACATCACGGTGATATATTTTTGGTTTTTTACTGCAGTATTACATCAGTTAGAATTTATTTTTGTGAGAGTGTGTTGTGAGAATAGCTTCACTCGGAAGCTATCGTTGAGCATTATCCTCTTGAACATTATTTTTGTTCGGTTCGATCATCACCCATAAGCATGATCAAAAAATTTCCTTTTGGTTATAATATGGGTGAAATTCCCAAAGGGTTTGGGGTTAGAGTTTAGGCAGGGAGCCACTCCGTTAAATGAATTTTTTATTTGTGCCTGTATATCTCTGAATTTTTTATTTGTGCCATACACCTTATTCACCCAACAAGGTGTTTTCATGACTTAAATCCTTTGAGCACGTCGACCCTGTGCTCAGTAGGAAACTTGACTAACATGATAGATGGCATGGTCGCATTAAATTTAGGGTTGGCATCCATATAATAGCGTTAAAAGGCTTTTGGACAGTTGACCATGAGGAAGTTGACATGGCACACTTGGTTGCATGGCTTTGTGCCGACCTCTGCCTGAAGGGTCACCATCTCTTTCGAGATCACATGTGCCCATGTGATTCTAAAGAGATTAGTGTGGGTAGGTTATAAGAGGTCACCAAGTATACCTAGATTTTGAAATGTGTCCAGGTATAGGATGTTGACTGAGCTCCTGTTGTTAATTAGAACATGTCAGACCATGTAGTTAGCAATCAGGAGGTCGACCACAATGGCATAATTGTGGGGTGGTGAACCTTTCTAGCTTCTTCCTCAATGAAAATCAGGGTTTCATCAGTTAGCTTGAGCCGTTTTGTAGGCCTCTCAACGATGGCAGAATTGAGGTCTGTCTGGGGAAAGCGTGCTTGTCGAGCAAGGTTCTTCTGAGCTCTGTTAGACATATGGGCCATAGTGCACCCAACCATGGAGATAGGGCTGAATATAAGGTCGATCATGCCAGTCGAGATGACGATGCCTTTGCCTCTGTCCTGTTGGGTTTCGAGGGACCCTTAGGGCATACATCTATGCACGTCCTATGTCGGACTGACAATAAAAACAAAATGTAGTAGCAGAAAAATAAATTATTAAACACTTTAATAAAAAGCCCTAATGATATCATGACCCTAGCCAGGAAATATATTATCTTAGGGTGGGTCTGACCAGCACCAACGATAGATCTAAAACTAACTGCAACAATATAATTACAAAATTTTAGATTTGTATTTTATGAAAATTAAGAATACATAATGAAATACCTTTCGGTGTTACTAATGCACCAGCCACATTCATGAGGTCGATGAACCAAGTCTTCTATGAGTACTTGGATAAGTTTGTGGTCGTCTTCATAGATGATATCTTGGTGAACTCAAGGTCGTAGGAAGATCATACTGAGCATATGAGGATAGTCCTGGAGACTCTGAGGCAGCACCACTTATATGCTAAGTATAGCAAGTGTCAGTTTTGGCTGACCAAGGTTGCTTTTCTAGGACATGTTGTATCTGGAGATGGGATAGCTGTAGACCCAGAGAAGGTTGCTGCAGTAGAGAAGTGGCCAGTTCCTAAGTCAGTCACAGAAATCAGAAGTTTCTTGGGATTGGCTGGGTACTACAGGAAGTTCATCAAGGATTTCTCTAAGATTGTTGCACCGATGACTCATCTAACCAAGAAAAATGTTGCTTTCAGTTGGTCAGAGGAATGTCAGCGAGCATTTGATGAACTGGAGCATAGATTGATCACTGCTCCTATCCTGACGATTCCAGACCGTTCAGGTGGATATGAGATTTATTGTTGAGTATTGATTCTCCTGATTTGGTTTTGATGATGAACAAACATAAATATCGGGTACTAATTCTCTTTGAGCGCAGTTATGGAGATCGTCGTCAAATTACTTTGTAGATTTCAAGTGACGTCCTAATACTTCTTTAGAGAGCATAATCGTTGTGCCTGAAGCTTCATTGAAGCTCAAGGAGTTAATAATGAAGTCAAGGGATTCAGACTCTCCATGTTGAAGCTTTGAAGACGGTTTGTCGTGTTATTTATATTGTCTTCTAGCTTCATCTCATAGAATGTTAAGACTTGAGTAGTACTTGCCTAGTTATCCTCATATCAATCATATCTTATCCCTAGGATTGTCTTAGATGCCATTAGGAAGTGTTCCTTAGCTTATCGCTTCGTTTCATGGTTTTCTGTGCATCTTAGTTGGTTCAAGTAGAAGAACCAACCGACTAGATGACAATCTAATCGGTTGGAAATTCTTCTTGAACCGACTAGTCATCCTTGTGAATCTTGGCATTTTACCGTTGAACAATTAGTCGGTCCAAGAAGGTTCACCAACCGACTAGTTGTCAAACTAGTCGGTTAGTGTTTCTTCTTAGACCGACTAGTTTACCCTCCTTATTTCACTAAATTCTCTGTCGACCTTCTAGTCGGTCCAAGAAGGTTCACCGACCGACTAGTTCTCAAACTAATCAGTCAGTGATCCTTCTTAGACCGATTAAGCTGCTTTAATTTTCCAGCCGTTGGAGATTTTATTTCCACGATTTTTCTTGATCTGTTTTGATTCTTTCCATATCTGTTTGACTCGTTTCAAACATGGAAATTCCTCTAATATAAGAGAGATTTCAGATCTAATTTTCACGCAATCGACTATCAATTGCAAGGCTTTTCTCTCTCTCACGAAAATCTCTCTCTCCTTTGTGACCTAATTTCTCAAGGAGACCTTCAGATCTTGAGCGATCGTACTTCCGAACAATTGAATCACGATCAAGATCTTCAACCTAGCCATCTCCAACTGCTCATCCCGTTGTTGCTAGGGTTGCAATCGTCTTTCGTGACTGTTTCTCCATCTTCCTTCCTTGCCCTAATTTGTAAGTATCTCAAGGCATAGGAATTTGTGGTGAGTTCTGTTTATTTCATTTAAAACTATTTATTATAAGTTTATCTCTCTGGTTGTGAGAGAAGTTCGTGATCCCGGTTTGTGGGAGTCACGATTCGTTCATTGTATTGTTTTATCTTGTAGTAGTTTCTACAAGAAGTTGTTTAGTGGAAGCTTGAGTCAGTGGATTCTAACTCAAGTAGCTGGAAGGGATCCGGGTGTCTGGGACGTAGGATCACCGGGAACAAGTCGGGGAGACTTGGGTGGATCTGAACCCATTACATCGTTTGTTTGCATTGTGATTCTCTTGTTGTTCTTATTTATTCTGCATAGTTGTTTGTGATTGTACAATAATTAGGAATTAGACTCTTGATTATTTTAAAGTACTATTCAGCCCCCCTCTAGTACTTGTGCAGTAGCTACCAGGGCATTACATTTGGTATCAAAGCCAAGTTCATAGCTATGAAAAATAACGACAACAAGGTTGTTCGACCACCTTCCGACTACAGCACCTTCAAGAATCGTGAAGGAGCCTCTTCAGTGATCGAAGGACACTCCTCAACTAGGCCTCCTCATTTCAACGGTACCAACTGTGGGTACTGGAAATACCGGATGGAAACCTTCCTCCGGAGCACATCACTTTGGAGAGCCATGTTAACGGAGTATGTTGAGCCCACTGAAGAAGACTTCATGAAGTGGACTGCCGCAGAGGTCGCCGCGGAGGTGAGCAATGCCAAGGCAATGAATGCCTTACAATGTGCACTGGAGCCTGAAGACTTCAACAAGATATGCACCTGTAAGAGTGCATATTAGATTTGGAATCAACTCCTCATCTTACACGAGGGAACGAGCAGGGTAAAACACTCCAAACTCATTGTTGCTAACAAAGAATTCGAGTTATTTCACATGGAACAGGGTGAAAGAATTATGGAGTATTATGCTCGCTTCGTGGATATAACCAACGAGTTGGAAGCCCTTGGGAAGACCTATACCCAAGAAGAGAAAGTCGCAAAGATCATTGACGGACTTCCTTCGAGTTGGGAAAAGCGAACCTACTGATCGGAACCCCATGAGTGCGAACACGCAACCGGGGCACGCGACTCGCTAGTCTTACCGCAAGCGCACGATGTAGCGGCGAGCGGGTATCGAACACGAGGAGGGAAAATGACGGTGTCTTCTTCAATTCACCTGGCTATAAGAACAGTCGAGAAATATTCGCAATAAAGCGGTCACAGTCGTTCAATTGTATAAAGGAAATATCAAATTAATAAAGACGCCTAGGGGTAGGGAATCCCCGCTACAAACCGCATCTCGTCATTGTGATTCGTAGGTTTCACAATTGCTAGACTTGCAATTCAGGTGAACTAGTTGCAACTAAATGTAGAACCAAGCTCACGCTCTCGCGCTATTGCTGGTCTATAGCAAACCTAGGGTAGGGTCCAATCTCTTGCAAACCCTAACCTAGACAAGCTAGCGTGAAGAACAACATCATCGTTTAATCGTATCTCGAGCCCACTCTCGTACAAACTCGAGCTACGACCTAGGTTGGGATAGTTCCTACCCGTCCAATCTCTTGCAAACGGGTATTGGTATAGAATTGCAATCGAAAACCCTAGTTTCGGTCCAATCTCTTGCAAACCGATTCCGGAGAAATCCAATTGTAACCCAATTTGAATTTCTAGGGCTTCCTATCGAGTTGGAATCCAATCTCTTGCAAATCCCAATCGGTATGAATCCCTAGCTATTCGTATTAAATCAATCCCAAACTAACCCTAATCAATCCTAGCAATAATTTCACCAATTCATCACAAATTAGAAATAGGGTTCGTAGGGTTCATCCCTACGCCCTAAGACGATAGAACTACTCACAATTCATAATGCAATTCAATGGAAATTCACAAATAAAATCAATAGAATTCATTGCAATATTCAATATATCAATAAAAATGAGGTTTTTTGATGGAGAGAGAGACAGACCAATGAAGATTTAATAGCATCCAACAAAATAACACTTTTCTCTCTCCCCTAAAAGCTCAATCTAATCTCCTAAAAAGTAATTTAAAAAAGTCTGCAAAAAGTTCTGAAAAAGCTCTCTAAACTAGGTTAAAAACTGGGGTTAAATACCCCCCAAAATCGCCCAAAAAACTGTGACGAAAATGCCCATGCGCAGCCTCAAAATAGCAATTTACGCTACAGGCAGCGCGGCTCACTCGGTCGAGTGACAAATGTCATTCGGCCGAGTGATGAACCCTGTCAAATTCCAGTAACTTCGGACTTTTGGGGGTCGGCTCCTCGGGAGTCACTCGGCCGAGTGACTTTCTTTGCTTCGGCCGAGGGGACTTCTTCACTCGGCCGAGTCGGAACTCGGGAGTTGACTGACAGATTACAGTAAGTCTGGACTTTTCGTTGCCGTCGTCTTGATGCCACTCGGGCGAGTGGTGTCTCCGTGGTTCGGCCGAGTGGGCTGGCGACGGTCGGCCGAGTGCACGCTGATACTCAGTCTGTTGCGTGTCTGATTTGGCCGGCCGAGCGGGCTTTCGATGGTGGGCCGAGTGACTCCTTCACTCGGCCGAGTGACTCCTTCACTCGGCCGAGTGACATGCTGAAATGCCCAATCTTCGTATTTTTGCTCCCTCGTCGCTCCTACGACGTTCTTTCTTCTTCCACTCCTCTCCAATAGCAAAATTCCGCTCGAAAGAGTCACGGGTGACACTCCGGAGTGGGTGTATCTCAGAATCACTCCAAATCGCTCGAAATCTCCTGAAATTCGACAAAAACAAGAAATCGTGAAAAGCAGCGTAATATTGCCGAAAAATCGTGAAAAGCGCGATTCGAGCGATCAAAATGGCATGCAAACATGCAGAAAAAAGGTGTAAAATATGGAGTGATCAAAATCCCCCAAGCTTACCTCTTACTCGTCCTCGAGGAAGATGAGTAAAAAGCGATCCCGGTGGATAAAGAAAATAGAAACGATGGAAAAGTGGAAAATGAAAATAAAAAGAAAAACAAAATAGAAAACGAAGAGGGAAGCTGCTAGATCATTTTTCTCAGGACGTGGGTTTTGCTTACTCATATAGCACGCATCGAAAGTAAAACACAAGTCAAAGACTTTTATCTCGATATCATAGTATAATGATGCATTTGAAATAGAAAACCCAAGAATATCAATATAGCATGAAAAATGGAATAATTCTAGGATTAGCATCGTCTGAAGCATCTAAAGCGGTATACAATATCGTAGATCACACACTTTTCAATTGAATGCTTTCTATAAGGACTATAAGAGATATCACACAATAAAGTAGTAAGAATAGAAAAGTGTGGTTTTCATGAAATGAATGCTAAGCGTAGATTTCTGGATTTCGTGAAACTTTAGCAATCTCACCGAGTATAAAATATTACTTAGCCTAGGTTGTCATGCACCGTCAAGTATCTACTCTCACACACATCATTGGATCCTCTCCCCCAAGCTTATCCATAAGCGTGGTGGCATATACAAAACAATATTTACATTCCCCGTTTCTTATGAAGCTCCAAAAGTCAAAGAAATAAAAAAAGGCAAAAGAGGGAAGAAGGAGAGAAAGGGTATGAGATGGGATCGTCTTCGAACTTCTTTTCTCTTTTCTTTTCTTATTCTCAAATCTTTTTCTTTTTCTTTTTCTTTTTTTATCAATAAAAATCAATAGAAATATACACAAATGATCCCAAATCAAAGAGAAGGATATACGAGTATTTTTTTCTTTGGGTTTTGGGGAATTTGGAGCATGTGATATAATAACGGGGGAATGCCAATAATAGAATTGCTAAGGGGAGATTCACCAATGAATTTAAAATAGAGAAATAATGTTCAAGATATGTGGAGAAAGAAATAAATGTATCTCTCGGTTCACTCTATAGGACGTGCATGACAACTTCAGCAGGGTAATCTAATCTACTCAGTTTGATCTCAAAAAGTAAACTAATCCAGAATTATCAATGCTAGCAAACATTCAATCAACCTGAAGTGAAGCGTACTAATTATGCAATAAGAAGTGATATGAGGAAAGAAAGCAGTACTCCAGATATAAGCAATCGATGCGTGAATCTTGGTGTGTTTTCTACGATAGCATACATATGAATCATCAGACATCAGCTAATAATAGAATTTCATCCTTTTTCATACGGAAAAAGAAATGGGTTACTATTTCTAAATGCAAAACAGGACATAGCATATGATATCGGAAACAAAAGCTATGACATGACAAAATTAGCATGCATATAGAGAAAAGCTAACACCACGTCATCGTCAGCACAGAAAAATCATCTCTAGCAAAAGATGAAAGAAATAAAGATAAAGGAAAACAAAACTATTTTCAATGCAGCACACAAAGAAAATAAGAAAATACATGATGCATGGTAAAAAAATGAAAAAGTGATGAAAAATGGGTGCAAAAGCGAAAAAAAAAACGTGAAAAAACTAAAAAATGTGAGAACTCACTCCCCCAAGCTGAAGTGCACAGTATCCTCAATGTGCAAAGTGTGGCATACCAAGAGACATGAAATGGGTGGGGAGGGTGGAGATGCATGCATGATAAAAAGGTAAAAAATAAAAATAAAAATATGATGATGTGAATGAAGCATGCAAAGATCGGAGTGATGCAGGTAATGTATCACCAAAAATAACTCTCCCTCTCTCCCAAAAAGATATAGAATGATGTGAACTGAACAGGGACCAAAATAGTGAGGGGAGGAGGGGGGGCAAAAAATATCTCCAGGACCAACAGAGAATGGGCAGCATAACGACAAAAGAGATCAGTGGCATCAAGGGTGTGCCTAAGCTGGTGGTGCTGCACCATCTCCGTCCTGAGGCGGGGGTGGTGGTGGTCATGGAGGAGGTGTCTGCTGGGTGGGTGGGTGTAGTGGAGGCAGTCGCGCCAGGATCTGATTCAGGCAAGCCTGAATATCGGGAAGCATGGCGACGCGAGACTGCACATTACTGACCGTGGCAGAGAGAGCCCTAAAATCGCCCCTGAGTCCACTCACCGCCCCCTCAAGAGCACGAATGCTCTGAAGTAGGGCGTCAGGGGGTGGTGGAGCGGAGGGATGAACAGGTCTAGGCTGTGAAGGTCGGGGCTGCCGCACACGGGTGGAGTAGGTAATCGGGCCAGCATGCATGTGTGGAAAAGGTGTTGTGCTCACTAGTGGATGCCTAGCCTCAGTGTGAGGCTGTGACGCAGGCAGGGACGAGGAGGCAGCAGCAGTAGTGGTGGAAGACAAAATCGGCGACGAGGCAACAAGAGAGGTTGGCGACACAGGTGTGAGGACAGACGTCACAACACTCTCGGATAGGACAGCTACGGTGGAAACAGAAGGGTCAACCACTAGGGAGGAAGTGTAAGGACCAAAAGGTGACACCCCAGCGGACAACAAGCTAGATAGGGACCGTACAACAGCAGGGAAGGAAGACTCGCCGCTCTCTAGGATAGTGGGTGGACGCTCAGGAAGAAGTGAGGAAATAGGCTCAACTGAGATAGGCACAGAAGTGGTGGGGGTGGTGGTGGGCGACTCAGCAATGGTACTCCCGACACTGACAGAAGTGGGGACAGCAGTGTCGGGAGGTGCAAACAGTGCAGGCTCGGGCTGAGGGATCACAAGATCAGCAGGAGGTGCAGGGGGTGCAAGGGGTGCCTGCTCAGCGCCCTCAGCCTCAAGAACGTAAGCATCTAGGATGAGGAGATCCATCGCTGGGATCCAATCCTCGTGGGCCGGTCCTATATGTGTCCGAGCTAGGCTCGGGAGGATCATGTAATCTGCACTAAAAGGACCGTGCAACCACACCAAGTGCCGCTGGCCGTGGGGACGAAGCATCTTCATCCGGGCCATGACGTCTATCGAGAGTGCAGTGGGGCCCGGGGCTCGTCTAAGGTCAGCAGTTATGTCCATGCTGGTCATCAGGGCTAGCAGAGTAATCAGACCGCCGCAGCAAATAGGTGAGCGAGTGCCAACCGAAATGATGATGCGGTCTAAGAACCAGCTAGAAATATCAATCTCAACGGTGGGGAGCAGGTCGTCGCTATCCCTATCGAGAACTCTGGGGCGAGTCATCGCGTAGAGCATATACAGCTCAGGCGTAGACATCGTCCCAGGCTCGTACCTCACCAAGAAAGTGGTCGCCATGAGGCGCTGGGCTATGTGGAGGCAGGGGTGCAGGATGGCTGAGGCCTTGGCCCTACTAGGGTCAAAGCCATGGTGGGAGCCCGTGATACGTGTCCAGAACGTGGAAGTGTCAAACGACGGCGGTGGGATGTGAGTGGGTGCGTAGGCTCGGTCGGGGACGGGGACATCGGGCCACTGGAAGAATGCACGAAGCATGGCGAGAGTGGCCTCGCACTCTCGATCCATAAGGCGGAATGTGCATCCTCCAGGGGTCTGGGCTATCGAGCTAAGTACCTCAAGTGTCGGACGGACGTATGTGTCCGCCGACACTGACAAAAAGTCGCGCCAACCCACGTTGTCGTACAACGTGAGCATCCCCTCTAGTACCCCTAGGCGGTCAAGGTCTGCTAAGTGTGCGAACCTAGAGGGCACTATAGATCGCTGGGTGATACGCTCAAATCAGACGCGCTGTGCGTCGTCTCTGAACGTGATCCCCAGCGGCTCGACAACGGGAGCCAGTGGTGGGATAGGATCGGTGGGGACAGGCTGTGCGTAGATGGGATAGGCGGGAAGCAGCTGTGTTGGTGGTGGTGGCTGTGGCGGGCTAGGTGGAGGGGAGTCCTCCCTAGCGTGAGAGGGACCGGCGTCATCGGTCCTCTTCCGATTGGAAGAGGCTCCCCGCGTGCGTGGCCTAGTGCGGGGCGGCATGTGTGCCGCGAGTGCTCACCCAACAAAAATATAATGCGGCGTGCTCAATAAAAGGAACGAGTGTACCTGTACATGCCGCGAGAGCAAGTCAGCAAGTGCGTGCGAAGAGCACCGCATCCGCAAAGCTAAAAATGCATCCTGAAGCTCCCCTAAGCTCCCCCAAGATAGCCTGCAAATCAAACAACGATATCAGCGGGTAATATTCAAAATACATGGGGGAGATGGGGTATAATAGATAGATAAATAAATTAATTTGGGTTAGGGGCTCAACGGGTCTACGGATCGAGCAAAATAGGAGAAAAATAGGATTTTGGGGGCAAACCGAGGCGATAGGGGGTCGGCCGACGGCGAGAGTACTCGCTGGAGGTCGGGGCGTCGGTGGTTGGATGATCGCCGACGGTGGTCGGGCGAGTGGGCCGGCGACGAGGCGATTCGGGCGAGGGGGGTGCGGTCGCAGGCGAGGGGAGGGGAAAAGTCGTTGGGCTCGGGCAAAATTGGGGATTAGCTGCGTTGGAATTCGTGCCGAGCCCGCTGCGACTTATATAGTGGTAGTTACGACTCGGCCGAGTGACTATGTTGCTTGGCCGAGTGACGTAACGATAAAAAAATTTTAAATTTCTCCCCACCACTTACGACTCGGCCGAGTGGCTTTTGTTCACTTGGCCGAAGGGAGAAAACTCCTTCGGCCGAGTGACACAAGCTACTCAGCAATATTCAGGCTAGGAGGGTATCCGTTTCCCTCGGCCGAGTGACTAAACATACTCGGCCGAGCGACAGTTAATACGAAATGCACAAAAAAGACAGAGAGTTGGGTTCAGCAGACTTCCCTTGTTGGTGCCCCACTCGGCCGAATGGGGTCCTTTGCTCGGCCGAGTCGCATATGATACTCGGCCGAGTGACGTGCTGTTTTTTGCTTCGGGGCTCCGTTTTCGCTCTACTCTCTGTTTTTCTTCCTCTAGTTGGTTTCTTCATCCTCCCAAGGCCTGAGCGCATTCCTGGAGCGCTCTTCCTTGTCTCTATCTTCCTCCATATGAGAGATCTCCTTTTCTCCTCTCCTGTCATAGAAATAAAGGCCCGTTGTCATGATTTTTATGGGCAAAAAGACTCAAAACACTAATAAAGTCTAAACTAAAAATGAAAATCAAATAAAAAATAATGCAAAAACCGTCGGGTTTCCTCCCGACAAGCGCTTGTTTAAGGTCTTGAGCTCGACCCCTTTGGATTTTCAATTAACGCTTGATGTTGGGTGCATAAGAGATGCACCTGTCGAACTTGCCGGGAAGACCGCTCGGATTTGGATCGTGGTGGTGCGTGGCCTTCCTCAGCGCCCCTTCATCATGAGCAATGTTGGGGGATGGCTCCCCCAAGCTTGAGCTTGTTCCGGTCCTTGGCTTCGTCGGTAACACCGATCTTCGAATCGGTGGAGCTTTCTTCGGATTCTTCAATATCGAGAGCTTGCAAAGCTCCCGTATTCTCGCGACATCAGTGTCGCCATCATCATTCGCCGTGGAGCTATTGGGAGATTCCTCCATCTTCTCTTCTTCGACCAAATCTTGGCCTTCTTCGAAGCCGTCATCGTGGAGCGCACCGATGGAGTAGGGGATAGCCTCTTCAATGACATCGTCAAGGAGGTCCAAATAATCTAGCTCCTCATGATACGACATGTGCTTCATAGCCTTTGGTATATGGAGCTCGACTTCAATGTTGCCGACATTCAAGGTAAGAGTTCCTTCCTGCACATTGACTATTACACCGGCGGTGGCGAGGAATGGGCGTCCAAGTATGAGTGATGTGTCACCCTCTTCCTTGATGTCCATGATCACAAAATCACAAGGCAAGCATATGCCTCCCGGAACTTAGAGTGGGATATTCTACGCGATCCCAACCGGCCTTGTAATCCGACCGTCCGCGAGTTGAATCCTCATGTCGGTTGGCTTTAAATCCGTGCCGGTATTCAACTTTCGGAACATGGTGAGAGACATGAGGCTCACACTAGCGCCCAAATCAACCAATGCTTTTTGTAAGGGGATGCCTCCGAGTGTGCAAGGAATCCGGAAACTCCCGGGATCTTTAAATTTGGCAGGCTCCTTCTCCTTCCTAGTGAACCACGTTCCTTGTTCCACGAGCATGATCTTCTCCTTCCTTTTCCTTCCCGTAATCAAGTCCTTTAAGAACTTCGCGTAGGACGAGATTTCCACTAAAGCATCAAGAAAAGGGATATTGAGGCTCACCCCTCTCAAGTATTCGAGGAACTTGGCTAGCCTCTTCTTGATCTTGGCTCTAGCTAGCCGTTGAGGGAAAGGCACCGGTGGCATGAATCGGCGCTCATCAATAGGTTCTTCCTCTCTAGATTTTGCTCCTTCTTGCGGCTCCTTCTCTTTTTCCACCTCAATTACCGGCTCGCTCTCTTCTAGATTCTCCACCACGTGTTCCTTGATTTGAGTCATGGGGGGGGGGTATCCTTCCCTCCCCTTGTAGTAACCGCAACAACTGCGTTGATATGGCCGGTGTTGCCCCGTGGATTCGGCTCGGGTTGAGTCGGTAATTGTTGGTTGTTTCTATTGAGCAACGCAAGTTGCTCCCCGATTTGAGCGACGACGGTGTTGAGAGAATCTTGTCCCGCTTTCAACGTGGCATTAATCTTTCTCTACTCCGCCATAAATTCCTCCACCTTAGCTTCAAAATCTAAACACAGTTGAGCTTGCAGAGGGTTCGGATTTCTCCACCCTTGATTATACCCGGGTGGCCTATAAGGTCCCACTTGTTGCCTTTGTGGGAAGTTTTGTTGCGGTGGCCCCCTTGGTTGATAATTCGGTTGTGGTGGTGGAGCCCGAGCTTGAGGAGGTTGTTGTGGCGGGGGGTTCAAGGCACCATCATTATTAACATAAGAAAAACCCGGATGGTTTCTAGCGGCCGGGTTGGCCCAATATCTGGAATTCCCCGCAACATTCTGAATTTGCTCCAAAGCTCCTTCTCCTTGCTCTCCTCCTACATACATGGCTTGGGATTGGTCTTGCCAATCACTCATATGGTTTGTCAGTGCGGATGTAGTAGGGGCTCCTTGCGGCTCGGTAATGAATTTCTCCAACCTCTCCACTACTTTGTGGAGAGAGTCAAATTTTCTAGCAAGCTCCGCCACGGCATTGTCCACATAAACACTCGTGGGCTTCAAGGAGGATGAAGAATATCCTCGCTCGTCCCCCCATTGTTGGTAGTTGGAGGCCATTTCCTCTAGCAAGGCCGTAGCTTCATCGGGAGTCTTTGACAAGATGGCTCCGTTTGCGGTAGCATTAATAATCTGTTTTGTGCCCGGTTGGAGTCCATTGTAGAAACTGTGGACAAGCTCCCAATCCTCAATGCTGTGATGGGGGCATTGATGTTGCAAGTCCTTGAAGCGCTCCCATGCTTCATAGAGAGTCTCCTGCGGTCCTTGCTTGAAGGACATGAGAGCACTTCTTATCTTCACCGTCTTGGAGGGCGGGTAAAATTTGTCGACGAAGGCACTCGCCAATTCATCCCAAGTGGTGAAGATTCCTTCAGCTTGCGTCCTCAACCAATATAAGGCCTTGTCCTTGAGTGTGAAGGGGAAGAGGCACAGTCTGATAGTATCTATGGAGACGCCCTGCATTTGGAAGGTGGCACATTTTGATAGGAAGAGCTGGATGTGGTAATGAGGGTTCTCATGGGAATTCCCATGAAAAGGGTCTTGGTGCATCAGAACTACCAATCCGGTCTTCAATTCGAAATTTTTGTCGGCCGCCAACTCCGGCATAGCTATGGACGAGGTCGTGGAAGAAGTCTTAGGCCGAAGCCTATCTCTAATGGAAATGATCCTCGCCATTCGCTCCGCCAATTCTTCGGGTGTCTCAGGATGGGTCATAAAACTCCCTTCCGTATCAAGTCTCTTCTCCGCTCGGATCCTCCTCAATGTACGCTTGATCTCCGGATCGTATAGTATTTCTTCGGGGTTCGCTAAGGATCTCGTGTACATGCAAGGGAGAACAGAGTTTCAAAGAAATAGTTAGCATAAAGGAAGGGTAAAATAAAAATAGAAGTAATAGAACGAAAAAGAAAAATAGCTAGGTAGGTAGAATCAAACACTATCGCCTCCCCGGCAACGGCGCCAAAAACATGATCGGAGCCCCGGGAGTGCGAACACGCAACCGGGGCACGCGACTCGCTAGTCTTACCGCAAGCGCACGGTGTAGCGGCGAGCGGGTATCGAACACGAGGAGGGAAAATGACGGCGTCTTCTTCAATTCACCTGGCTATAAGAATAGTCGAGAAATATTCGCAATAAAGCGGTCACAGTCGTTCAATTGTATAAAGGAAATATCAAATTAATAAAGACACCTAGGGGTAGGGAATCCCCGCTACAAACCGCATCTTGTCATTGTGATTCGTAGCTTTCACAATTGCTAGACTTGCAATTCAGGTGAACTAGTGGCAACTAAATGTAGAACCAAGCTCACGCTCTCGTGCTATTGCCGGTCTATAGCAAACCTAAGGTAGGTGATCACTCCGTATTTTAAACCTTTTTTCCGCATGTTTGCATGCCATTTCGATCGCTCAAATCATGTTTTTCACGATTTATCGACGATATTGCGATACTTTTCACGATTTGTTGTTTTTGTCGTATTTCAGGAGATTTGGAGCGATTTGGAGTGATTCCGAGATACACCTACTCCGGAGTGTCACCGACGACTTCCCCGAGGGGTATTTTAAGATTGGAGAGGAGCAGAAGAAGAAAGAACGTCGTAGGAGCGACGAGGAGGCAAAACCACTCAGAATGGGCATTTTTAGTGTCTCACTCGGCCGAGTGAAGAAGTCACTCGGCCGACCAGCGAGATCCCGCTCGGCCGGTCAGATCGGACACGCTCCAAGTGTGCACTCCGCCGAGCATCAGAAGCCACCTCGGCCGAGTGACGTATCCCGTCCGCCCGAGTGGCACTCAGACGACACCCCTCAAAAAGAGCCAACTTACTGTTTTTCGTCAGTCTGAGCAGCAGAAGCCCGACTCGGCCGAGTGGCAATTGCCGACCGCCCGAGTGAAGATAATCCCATCGGCCGAGTGACGACAACTCACTCGGCCGAGTGACACCCGAAGTGAAGACCCCCAAGACCCCGGACTTACTGGAAATTCTCAGGGTCTCTCACTCGGCCGAGCGACTTTTGTCACTCGGCCGAGTGAGCAGCGCTGCCTGTAGCGGAAATCACGATTTTGGAGCTACGCATGGGCAGTTTGGTCACGAATTTTTGGGCAGTTTCGGGGGGTATTTAACCCCTGATTCTAACCTAGTTAGGGGAGCTTTTGAATGCTTTTGGCAGCCTTTTTTAGATTAGACTTTTTAGAGTTTTATTCTTGTGATTGGAGAGGAGAGAAAAGTTTTATTTTGTTGGATTCTTGGAAAGCTACATTGGTTTGTCTCCCTCTCTATTAAAAATCCTATTTTTATTGTTATTTTGATTATTGCTATGAATTCCATTGCTATTTCTATTGATTATTCTTTCATTAGCAATATGATTTGTGAGTAGTATTAACGTCTTAGGGCGTGAGGATGAACTCTACGAGCCCAATTTCCGATTTGTGATGATTTGGTAGAACTATTGCTAGAATTGCTATTAGGGTTAGTTTGGGATCGATTTATTACGGATAGCTAGGTGTTCATATCGATTGGGATTTGCAAGAGATTGGATCCCAATTCGATAGGAAAACCTAGAAATCCAAATTAGGTTGAAATTGAGTTTCTGAAGTATCGGTTTGCAAGAGATTGGGCCGATACTAGGATCCTCGGTTGCAATTCTATACCGATACCCGTTTACAAGAGATTGGACGGGTAGGAACTATCCCAACCTAGGTCGTAGCACGAGTTTGCACGAGAGTGGGCTCGGGATGCGATTGAACAATGACGTTGATCCTAATGCTAGCTTGCCTAGGCTAGGGTTTGCAAGAGATTGGGCCCGAACCCAGGTTTGCTATAGACCGGCAACAGCGAGAGAGCGTGAGCTAGGTTTTACATTCAGTTGCAACTAGTCACCTGAAATACTACCCTAGCAACTGTGATACCGATGAATCACCTTGACGAGATACGGTGAGTAGCGGGGATTCCATATTCCCTAGGTGTCTTTATTTGATTGTATATCTCTTTACATTATTTGACGATTGTGACAACATCACCGAAAGGCAAATTCCTACTTTTCTGTCCCTATAGCCAGGTTGTTCGGAGAAGGCACTATCATACGTCCTCCCTGTGTTCGATACCCGCTCGCCGCTACACCGTGCGCTTGCGGTAAAACTACACGGTCGCTCTTTAGGGTGTACGCCCGGGCACGATCAAGTTTTTGGCGCCGTTACCAGGGAGGCGATTGTGTTTGATCCTACCACCCTAGCTATTTCTTTCTTTTCGTTTTATTTCTTTATTTTTATCTAACCCTTCCATTGTGCTAATCACTTCTTTGAAACTTTGTTTTCCCGTGCATGTACACGAGATCCACAGCGGACCCCATCGGTATATTGTTTGATCCTGAGATCGAGTGTACATTACGGAGAATCAGAGCAGAGAGGAGACCCGATACGGAAGGGAGGTTTATGAACGTCCAGGAGATGCCTGAAGAGTTAGCGGCAAGAATGGCGAGGATTATTTCCATTCGAGATAGGCTCCGGACTAAGACTTCCTCCACGACCTCGTCGATAGCCATGCCAGAGTTGGCTGCCGACAAGAATTTTGAGTTGAAGACTGGGCTTATGGTTCTGATGCAGCCGGATCTATTTCATGGGAACGCCCATGAAAATCCCCACTACCACATCCAGCTCTTCCTATCAAAGTGCGCCACCTTCCAGATGCCGGGCGTTACCCTAGATGCCATCAGACTGCGCCTCTTCCCCTTCACATTAAAGGATAAAGCTCTTTATTGGTTGAGGACGCAAGCTGAAGGAGTCTTTACCACATGGGATGAGTTGGCGAGCGCGTTTATCGACAAGTTCTATCCGCCCTCCAAGACGGTAAAGATTAGGAGTGCTCTCATGTCCTTCAAGCAAGGACCTCAAGAGACACTCTACGAGGCTTGGGAGCGCTTCAAAGACCTGCAGCATCAGTGCCCCCACCATAGCATTGAAGATTGGGAGCTAGTCCATAGCTTCTACAATGGTCTCCAACCGGGGACCAAGCAGATTATTGATGCCGCGGTAAATGGGGCCATCCTATCGAAGACTCCCGACGAAGCTACGACCTTAATTAAGGAGATGACCTCGAACAATCAACAATGGGGCGACGAGCGAGGACACTCTTCGTCCTCCTTGAAGCCATCTAGCATCTATGAGGCCAAGGCCGTAGCGGAGCTGACCAACAAGTTCGATTCTCTCCACAAGGTAGTGGAGAGACTGGAGAAATATATTACGGAGCCCCAAGGAACCCCTTCCACATCCACACCAACAAATCAAATGTGTGATTGGCAAGACCAATCCCAAGCTATGTATTTGGGAGGAGAACAAGGAGAGGGATCTTTGGAGCAAGTTCAATACGTCGCGGGGAACCAAGGATATTGGGCCAATCCGGCCGCTAGAAACCATCCCGGTTTCTCCTATGCAAACAATGATGGAGCATTGAACCCCCCGCAATAACCACCGTACCAAGCTCGACAACAACAACAACAACAACAACAACATTATCCACCGAGGGGGCCTCCGCAACAAAATTTCCCTCCAAAGCAACAAGTGGGGCCCTATAGGCCGCCCGGATACAATCAAGGGTGGAGAAATCCAAACCTTCCACAAGCTCAACAACGTTCCGACTTTGAAGCTAGAGTGGAGGAGTTTATGGTCGAGCAGAAGAAGACTAATGCTTCCTTGAAGGCGAGCCAAGATTCCCTTGCTACCGTTGTAGGCCAAATCTCGGAGCAACTTGCGTTGCTAAATCGAAATAGTCAACAGTTGCCGGCTCAACCCGAGCAAAATCCACGGGGCACCACCGGGCATATCAACGCCGTGGTTGCAGTTACTACGAGAGGCGGGAAAGATACCACCCCCGTCATGATCCCAACCGAGGAGCCCGTGGTGGAGAGAGTAGAGCCAAGTGAGCCGGTCATTGAAGTTGAGAGGGAGAAAGAGCCGCAAGGGGAAGAAAAGTCCAGAGCGGAGCAACTGATTGAAGAGAGGCGTTTTATGCCACCGATCCCATTCCCTCAGAGGCTTGCTAGAGCAAAAATGGAGAAACGGCTAGCCAAGTTTCTCGAATATTTGAGAGGGGTAAGCCTCAACATTCCTTTCCTCGACGCTATCGTGGAGATCCCGACATACGCCAAGTTCTTAAAGGATTTGATAACAGGAAGAAAGAGGAAGGAGAAAATCATGCTCGCTGAGGAGGGGTCTTGGTTCACCAAGAGAGAGAAGGAGCCCGCCAAATTCAAAGACCCGGGGAGTTTCTGAATTCCTTGCACCTTAGGCGGCGTCCCTCTACAAAAGGCGTTAGTGGACTTAGGGGCTAGTGTTAGCCTCATGCCTTTCTCTATGTTCCGAAGACTAAACACCGGCACAGAATTGAAGCCTACCGACATGCGGATACAACTAGCAGATGGTCGGATTACAAGGCTGGTAGGGATCGCAGAGGACATCCCGTTACAAGTCCCGGGGGGGGCATATGTTTGCCATGCGACTTCGTGATCATGGATGTCAAGGAGGAGGGAGATACGTCGCTAATACTTGGACGCCCGTTCCTCGCCACCGCCGGTGTCATTGTCGACGTACGAGAAGGGACTCTAACATTGAACGTCGGCAACATCGAGGTGGAGCTTCATATACCCAAGGCAATGAAACACATGCCTTATCATGAGGAGCTGGACTATATGGACCTCCTTGACGAGGTTATTGAGGAGGCGATCTCCCATTCCATCGGCGCACTATTCAAGGAAGATTTTGAGGAAGAGCCGGACTTGGGCCAAGAAGAAAAGATGGAGCATTCCCCCGACCCCTCCATGGAAATTGATGAAGGCGACGCTGATGTCACAAGGATTCGAGAGCTCTGCAGGCTCTCATACCTGAAGTCTCCAAGGAAAGCTCCACCGATACGGAAATCGGTGTCTCCGGTGAAACCAAGGCCCGGAGCAAGCTCAAGCTTGGGGGAGCCACCCCCAACACTAACCGAGGCCAAGAAACACCGAGGAAGAACACGCCGCACCAACATCCAAATTTAAGCGTTCTTCCCAATAAATTCGACGGGTGCATCTCATATGCACCCAATATCCCGCTTTAAATTGAAAATCAAAGGGGGTCGAGCTCAAGACCTTAAACGAGCGCTTGTCGGGAGGCAACCCGACGGTTATCGCTTTATTTTTACTTTTTCCTTTATTTTTGTTTTAGAAATTATTAGTGTTTTGAGTCGTTTGCCTAAAAATTTCGTGATAACGGGTCCTATTTTTCTTTGACAGGAGAGGAGAACGGGGGGGGGGGTACCTATCATTAAGAGGATGAACGAGGCGACGAGGAGTGCTCCAGGGATGCGCTCGATGCTTAGGAGGAGGATGAAATCGACTGGAGGAAGAAAAACAGAGATTAGAGCCCAAACGAAGCCAAACAGCAGAAAACAGGATTCACTCGGCCGAGTATACTAGTCACTCGGCCGAGCACATAAGCTCGTCCGCCCGAGCGGTACACGAACGAGGGAAGTCTGTTGTACCCAACTCTCTGTTTCTTTTCTTGATTTCAGTAAAATTGCCACTCGGCCGAGTATAAATCTTCACTCGGCCGAGTGAAACTGATACACTCCTAGGGCGAGTATTGCCGAGTAGCTTGAGGCACTCGGCCGAATGGACTTTTTTCCACTCGGCCGAGGGTGGCAAGGTCACTCGGCCGAGTCATAAGCGGGGAGGAATTTTCAAAAATATTTCAGTTATTATCACTCGGCCGAGTGATACTTCCACTCGGCCGAGTCGTAACTTTTCCTTTATAAGAGGCGCGGGCTCGGCGCGGAATTCGAAGCGACGCAAATTCTCATTCGCCCGAACCCGCGCCCCCTCTTCTCTCCCGAACGCTTCCACTCACCCGATCTGAGCCGCCCCGCCGCCGCGCTCGGCCACCCACCGCTGGCCGACGCCACCGCTCCTCCGCCCGAGTCGCCGCCGGCGATCCCACCGCCGGCCGAGCTCCGGTAACGCGATTTCGCCCTATTTTCTCCTATTTTGTGTATTTTTCGACAATCCGTGTGTTTAACAAACCCCTAAACCAAATTAAATTTGATTTCTATCTATTATACCCCTAACCCCCCATACGTTTTGAATATTACACGCTAATATCTCTATTTGATGCGCATGTTATATTGGGGAGCTTAGGGGAGCCCAGGGGAGCTTCCGGGGAGCGATTTTGGCTTCGTGGAGGCGTCGTCTTCGCACGCATCCACTTCTTTGCTCTCGCGACGTGTCACGGTATACTCGTTCCATTTATTTTTGCACGCCGTATTTTTACTACTTTTGGTGAGCACCCGGGGCCCACATGCTGCCCCGGACAAGGCCGCGGTCGAGGAGAGCTTCCGCCAAGCGGAAGCGGCCGGATGAGCCCGGCCCCTCCCACAAGGTGGAGGACTCTCCTCCGCCTACACCACCATACCCCGTTCACCCCGCACAGCCTGCAGACCCCGCACACCCCGCACAGCCTGCAGAGCCCGTTCACCTCGCTCAGCCACTCCCTGCCGACCCACTACCACCACCGGCTCCACTTGTCGGGCCGCTGGGGATTACATTCCGGGACGACGCACACCGCGTCATTTTTGAGCGCATTTCCCAGTGCTCGATTGTACCCTCCAGGTTCGCACACCTTGCAGACCTAGGACGCCTGGGGGTACTTGAGGGGATGCTCACGTTGTATGACAACATGGGCTGGCGAGATTTTTTCCAAGTGTCGGCGGACACCTTCGTCCGTCCGACGCTTGAGGTGCTTAGTTCTATTGCCCGAACCGACGAGGGATGCTCGTTCAGGTTTATGGACCGGGAGTGTCAGGTCACTCTCGGTATGATGAGAGCATTCTTTTCGTGGCCCGATATCCCCGGGGCCGACCGTGGTTACGCCCCCACTCACATTCCCCCACCTTCCTTCGATTCCCACGCTTTCTGGGCCCGGATCACGGGTTTACCAGCTGCCTTTGACCCTAGTAGGGCCAAGGCCTCAGCCATCGTCCACCCCTGCTTCCGCATAGCTCAGCGCCTTATGGCGACTACCTTTTTGGCGAGGTATGAGCCTGGGACGATGTCCATGCCAGAGCTTTATATGCTCTATGCGATGACGCGTCCCAGAGTTCTAGCTAGGGAGAGTGACGATTTGGTCCCCGCCGTCGTGATTGATATCACGAGCTGGTTTTTGGACCGCATCATCGTATCGATGGGCGCTCGCTCACCGATATGTTGCGGTGGTCTGATCACCCTCTCGCCCTGATGACCGGCAAGGACCTTCCGGCTGACCTCCGACGAGCACCGGGCCCCACTTCACTGTCCATAGACGTCATGGCCCGGATGAAGATGCTTCGTCCGCACGGCCAGCGGCACTGGGTTTGGTTGCACGGTCCCTACGGTGCTGATTACATGATCCTTCCGAGCCCAGCTCGGACACAGATAGCACCAGCACAGGTGGACTAGCTTCCGGCGATGGATCTCCTGATCCCCGCCGCCTACGTGCTTAAGGCCGAGGAGGCTGAGCAGGCTGAGCAGGCCCACGCTGCACACGCTGCACCCGTTGACCCCGTGGCCCCTCATCAGCCTGATATTTCTGCTGCTCCCGACACCTCTGTCCACACTTCTGTCGGTGTCGGGAGTACACTCGCTGAGACCACCTCCACGCCCACCACCACTCCCACCACAGCTGGCCCTCTGTCCGTTGCGCCCCTTTGCTCCGCACTACCCGAGCGCCCACCTACTTTTGTTGAGAGTGGAGATCCTTCTTTCGCTGCAGTCATGGAGACCATGGCCAGTATGATCTCCGCTGGGATTTCACCTTTTGGACCCCACACTGCCTCCCCAGCGGTTGTCACCTCTGTCTCCACCGCAGCCGTACTATCTGAGAGTGTCGTGACGTCTGTTCCCACGTCTGTGTCACCGACCTCTCTGGCCGCCTCATCGCTACTTTTATACTCCACTTCCGCTGCTGCTGCTTCCACCTCACACCAGCCTGCGCCCCAGCCTCGCCCTGAGGCTAGGCCCCCACTTGTGAGCACATCACCCTTCCTCCATATGCCTGCTGAGCCCATCCACTACACCACCCGAGTTCACCAGCCCCGTCCTGCACAGCACAGACAGGTGCGTCCCTCTGCACCACCTCCCCCCGACACTGTACTTCAGAGCATTCGTGCTCTCGAGGGGGCGGTGAGTGGCCTTAGAGGTGACCTCAGGACCATGTCTGCCACCGTCACCGCTATGGCCAGCCGCTTCGACCTACTTCCGGGCATTCACTATTGCCTCACTCAGATTCTCGATCGGCTTCCTCGCGTACCGACCCTACCCACACCCACCCAACAGGTACCCACCCCCACTCCTACACCCACCCAGCCTGCTTCCGTACCCACACCCACACCCACCCAGCAGACTGTTCCACCACCACCACCTCCGCCTCAGGACGGAGACGGCGCAACACCACCCTCTTAGGCACCCTTGATGCCATTGATCTTTTTTGCCGTCATGCTGCCCGTCTCTGCTTGGTCCTGACCATTTTTGCCCACCCCCTCCCCTCACTGTTTTGGGTCCATATTTTGATCATATCTTTCTATATCATTTTTGGGAGAGAGGGAGAGATTTTTGGTGTCACACTCTTATATCTGATTCACTCTTATATCTACATGCATCATGTCTGCATCATATTTTCACATTGTTATTTTTATTTCTTTTTCATCATGCATGCATCCTCACCTTCCCCTCACATTACACGTCTCTCGGTGTGCCACACTTTGCACATTGAGGACAATGTGCACCTTAGCTTGGGGGAGTGAGTTCTCACGTTTTTTCGATTTACCACCTTTATTTTTAGTTTTTTTTTCACGCCATTTTCCGCATTTGCACTCATTTTCATCACTTTTTCCTTTTTTTACCACACATCACGTTTTTCTTATTTTCTTTGTGTGCTGCATTGTAATTAGTTTTATTTTCCCTTTTTATCTTTACTTCTTTCATCTCATGCTAGAGATGATTTTTCTGTGATGATGATGACGTGGAGTTAGCTTTCTCTATATGCATGCTATATTTGTCATGTCTTAGATTTTATTTTTGATATCATATGTTGTGATTTGCCCTGCATTTAGAGATAGTAACCCACACTTTTTCCGCATGAAAATGGATGAAATTTTATTATTAGCTGAGTCTGAATATTCATATGTATGCTATCGTAGAAAACACACCAAGATTCACGCATTGTATGCTTATATCTGGAGTACCGTTTTCTTTTCATATATCACTTCTATTGGCATGACTTGTACACTTCACTTCAGGATGATTGAATGATGTTAGCTATGATAAATCTGGATTCGTTTGCTTTTTTGTGATCGAAACCGAGTAGATTAAATTACCCTGCTGAAGTTGTTATGCACGTCCTATAGAGTGAACTGAGAGACATATTTATTTCTTTCTCCACATATCTTGAACATTAATTCTCTATTTTAAAATCATTGGTGAATCTCCCCTTAGCGACTCTAGTATTTGGCATTTCCCCCGTTATTAATATCCTAGCTCCAAACTTCCCAAAACCAAAAAAAAAGGAAAAAGAAAATTCTTGTATAATCCTTCTCTCTTTTTGATTTGGGATCATTTGTGTATATATGCTATAAAAAAAGGAGAAAAGAAAAGAAAAGAAAAGAAAAAGATTTGAGAAAAAGAAAAGAAAAGAGAAAAGTATCTCAATAAACGATCACATCTCATATACTCTCTCTTTCTTCCCTCTTTTTGTTTTTATGTTTTTATTTTCTTTTGCATTTGGAGCTTCAAAAGAAATGGGGAATGTAAATACAGTTTTGTATATGCAACCACGCTTATAGATAAGCTTGGGGGAGAGAATCCAATGATGTGTGAGAGAGTGACTACCTGACGGTGCATGACAACCTAGGCTAAGTAATATTCTATACTCGGTGAGATTGTTGTAGCTTCACGAAATCCAGAAATCTATGCCTAGCACTCATTTCATGAAATCCACGCTTTTCTATTCTTTCTATTCTATTGCGTGATATTCTTATACTCCTCATAGAAAGCATTGAATTGAAAAGTGTGTGATCTGCGATATTGTATACCGCTTTAAATGATTCAGACGATGTTAATCTTAGAATTATTCCATTTTTCATGCTATATCAATATTCTTGGGTTTTCTATCTCTATTTGCACCATTATACTATGATATCGAAATAAAAGTCTTTGACATGTATTTTACATTTGGTGCATGCTATATGAGTAAGCAAAACCCATGTCCTGAGAAAAATGATCTAGCAGCTTCCCTCTTCGCTTTCTTCTTTCTTCTTCGTTTTTCGTATTCCGTTTTTCCATCGTTTTCATTTTCTGAATCCACCGGGTTCGCCTTTTACTTATCTTCCTCGAGGAAGAGTAAGAGGTAAGCTTGGGGAATTTTGATCACTCCGTATTTTACACCTTTTTTCCGCATGTTTGCATGCCATTTAGATCGCTCAAATCACGTTTTTCACGATTTATCGACGATATTGCGATACTTTTCACGATTTGTTGTTTTTGTCGTATTTCAGGAGATTTGGAGCGATTTGAAGTGATTCCGAGATACACCTACTCCGGAGTGTCACCGACGACTTCCCCGAGGGGTATTTTGAGATTGGAGAGGAGCGAAAGAAGAAAGAACGTCGTAGGAGCGACGAGGAGGCAAAAACACTCAGAATGGGCATTTTTAGTGTCTCACTCGGCCGAGTGAAGAAGTCACTCGGCCGACCAGCGAGACCCCACTCGGCCGGTCAGATCGGACACGCTCCAAGTGTGCACTCGGCCAAGCATCAGAAGCCGCCTCGGCCGAGTGACGTATCACGTCCGCCCGAGTGGCACTCAGACGACACCCCTCAAAAAGAGCCAACTTACTGTTTTTCGTCAGTTTGAGCAGCAGAAGCCCGACTCGGCCCAGTGGCAATTGCCGACCGCCCGAGTGAAGATAAGCCCATCGGCCGAGTGACGACAACTCACTCGGCCGAGTGACGCCCGAAGTGAAGACCCCCAAGACCCCGGACTTACTGGAAATTCTCAGGGTCTCTCACTCGGCCGAGCGACTTTTGTCACTCGGCCGAGTGAGCAGCGCTGCCTGTAGCGGAAATCACGATTTTGGAGCTACGCATGGGCAGTTTGGTCACGAATTTTTGGGCAGTTTTGGGAGGTATTTTACCCCTGATTCTAACCTAGTTAGGGGAGCTTTTGAATGCTTTTGGCAGCCTTTTTTAGATTAGACTTTTTAGAGTTTTATTCTTGTGATTGGAGAGGAGAGAAAAGTTTTATTTTGTTGGATTCTTGGAAAGCTACATTGGTTTGTCTCCCTCTCTATTAAAAATCCTATTTTTATTGTTCTTTTGATTATTGCTATGAATTCCATTGCTATTTCTATTGATTATTCTTTCATTAGCAATATGATTTGTGAGTAGTATTAACGTCGTAGGGCGTGGGGATGAACCCTACGAGCCCAATTTCCGATTTGTGATGATTTGGTAGAACTATTGCTAGAATTGCTATTAGGGTTAGTTTGGGATCGATTTATTACGGATAGCTAGGTGTTCATATCGATTGGGATTTGCAAGAGATTGATCCCAATTCGATAGGAAACCCTAGAAATCCGAATTGGGTTGAAATTGAGTTTCCGAAGTATCAGTTTGCAAGAGATTGGGCCGATACTAGGATCCTCGGTTGCAATTCTATACTGATACCCGTTTACAAGAGATTGGACGGGTAGGAACTATCCCAACCTAGGTCGTAGCACGAGTTTGCACGAGAGTGGGCTCGGGATGCGATTGAACAATGACGTTGATCCTAATGCTAGCTTGCCTAGGCTAGGGTTTGCAAGAGATTGGGCCCGAACCCAGGTTTGCTATAGACCGGCAACAGCGCGAGAGCGTGAGCTAGGTTTTACATTCAGTTGCAACTAGATCACCTGAAATACTACCCTAGCAACTGTGATACCGATGAATCACCTTGACGAGATACGGTGAGTAGCGGGGATTCCCTATTCCCTAGGCGTCTTTATTTGATTTTATATCTCTTTACATTATTTGACGATTATGACAACATCGCCGAAAGGCAAATTCCTACTTTTCTGTCCCTATAGCCAGGTTGTTCGGAGAAGGCATTGTCATACGTCCTCCCTGTGTTCGATACCCGCTCGCCGCTACACCGTGCGCTTGCGGTAAAACTACACGGTCGCTCTTTAGGGTGTACGCCCGGGCGCGATCAGTAGGGTCCAATCTCTTGCAAACCCTAACCTAGGCAAACTAGCATGAAGAACAACATCATCGTTCAATCGTATCTCGAGCCCACTCTCGTGCAAACTCGAGCTACAACCTAGGCTGGGATAGTTCCTACCCGTCCAATCTCTTGCAAACGGGTATTGGTATAGAATTGCAATCGAAAACCCTAGTTTCGGTCCAATCTCTTGCAAACCGATTCCGGAGAAATCCAATTGTAACCCAATTCGAATTTCTAGGGCTTCCTATCGAGTTGGGATCCAATCTCTTGCAAATCCCAATCGGTATGAATCCTTAGCTATTCGTATTAAATCAATCCCAAACTAACCCTAATCAATCCTAGCAATAATTTCACCAATTCATCACAAATTAGAAATAGGGTTCGTAGGGTTCATCCCTATGCCCTAAGACGATAGAACTACTCACAATTCATAATGCAATTCAATGGAAATTCACAAATAAAATCAATAGAATTTATTGCAATATTCAATATATCAATAAAAATGAGGTTTTTGATGGAGAGAGAGACAAACCAATGAAGATTTAATAGCATCCAATAAAATAACACTTTTCTCTCTCCCCTAAAAGCTCAATCTAATCTCCTAAAAAGTAATCTAAAAAAGGCTGCAAAAAGTTCTGAAAAAGCTCTCTAAACTAGGTTAAAAACTGGGGTTAAATACCCCCCAAAATCGCCCAAAAACTGTGACGAAAATGCCCCTGCGCAGCCTCAAAATCGCAATTTACGCTACAGGCAGCGCGGCTCACTCGGCCAAGTGACAAATGGCATTCAGCCAAGTGACGAACCCTGACAAATTCCAGTAACTTCGGACTTTTGGGGGTCGGCTCCTCGGGAGTCACTCGGCCGAGTGACTTTCTTTGCTTCGATCGAGGGGACTTCTTCACTCGGTCGAGTCGGAACTCAGGAGTTGACTCACAGATTACAGTAAGTCTGGACTTTTCGTTGCTGTCGTCTTGATGCCACTCGGGTGAGTGGTGTCTCCGTGGTTCGGTCGAGTGGGCTAGCGACGGTCGGCTGAGTGCACGCTGATACTCAGTCTGTTGCGTGTCTGATTCGGCCGGCCGAGCGGGCTTTCGATGGTCGGCTGAGTGACTCCTTCACTCGGCCGAGTGACATGCTGAAAATGCCCAATCTTCGTATTTTTGCTCCCTCGTCGCTCCTACGATGTTCTTTCTTCTTCCACTCCTCTCCAATAGCAAAATTCCCCTCGAAAGAGTCACGGGTGACACTCCGGAGTGGGTGTATCTCAGAATCACTCCAAATCGCTCGAAATCTCCTGAAATTCGACAAAAACAAGAAATCGTGAAAAGCATCGCAATATTGCCGAAAAATCGTGAAAAGCACGATTCGAGCGATCAAAATGGCATGCAAACATGCAGAAAAAAGGTGTAAAATATGGAGTGATCACCTACGCTATCGAGGAAGGTAATAATAAGTCCAAATATACTGTTGTTAAACTAATGGGTACCTTAATGTCTTATGAGGTACGAAAGGACATCAAGATCAAGATGCAGGACAAGATGAAGGCGTTCTTGAAGCAAGAAGAGCCGAAGAAAAAGGCGATTGCTTTCAAGGTCGCCCCTACCACACCTACCGATAGTGAAGAATCGGACTCTGAGTTGGACATGGAATCTTTGGCCCTCATAGCAAAGAAGTTCAACCGGTTCTTTCGAAAAGGTAAATTCAAGAACAAATCAAAAGTTAGTTCTACTAATGCCTCTGCTCCTTTGTGTTTTAAATGCAATACGCCAGGACACATCAAGGTCGATTGTCCTCTCAACAAACAAAAGGAGAAGTGGAAGGCACCCAAGTTCGATAAGTCACGAAAGTACAAGAAGGAGTACAAGAAAGGGATTGTCTGTACATTCACCTACTCGGAAGAGGACTCTTCAAATGGAGAGTCAGATGAAGAACAAGTGGAGAAAGCACACATGTGCTTCATGGCAAGAGAGCAACATGATGAAGAGACCGCTTCAGATGAAAGCGAGGATGAAGGTGAAGAGGTAACTATGGATGACCTAAGATTAGCTAATGAACAAATTTGTTCTAAGTATTCTAAATTGGTAAATAGATATACTAAGATCAAAGATGAGTTAACTAGTCTTCAAACCACACCTAAGCCTATCATCACCAACAACGACACCGTTGTTGAAGCCTTGAGAACCAAGATTGTAAATCTCAAATCTCAACTTGAACATGTTAACATTGAGGATTCGGATGAACACGAGATATCGGATTTGATTTCTCGAAACTCAACTTTGAGCATTGAGAATGAGAATGTCAAGTCTCATGTTTGTGAACTCACAACACAAGTGTCCACTTTGGATACTAAAATACTTTCTCTCACTGAGAAATATGATTCCACAATAGGCCGAATTGAAAAATTCAACAAAGGTAAAGACCATTTGGATAATATTCTGAATAACTTACTTCCGGCCAATCATCGCATTGGTTTGGGGTATAAGAAGGAAAATTCATCCAAATCTTCCACCACCTTTGTAAGGCCATCCTCCGATGCCTCAACTAGTGGGAGTAAACACCCATGGGTAGTGACGTGCGTTTATATTTCATATATTTGCGCACGTTTTCTTCCGTGTTTTTCCGTTATTTACCGCAGTCTTGTATTCGTTTTCTCGTGTTTTCTTGTTTTCTTTCACTTTTCCATGTTTTTCATATTTTGCAGGAATTTACCGGTGTAGGGGACATAAAACAACGATATCATGAGTCCCCGGAGCAACGAGAGGAGTCACACGTGATCCAGGGGGTCAAACGACCAAGATTTCCACTTTTCAGCCCCCACCCGATCGATTGGACACAGCCAATCGATCGGGTGATGCACGTGTGTCCGACCCGGACTGAAGCTGGAGCGAAGCGCAAGGTCAACCGACCGGTTCACCGACCGGTTCATCCCAACAGAGTTCTCGGGAATTTGGAGCTTAATTCCAACCGATCGGGTGATATATCACCCGATCGGTTCATCTGAAGCTGAAGTATCCCAAACGACGACCCGGTCACGCCACCCATTCTCCTCAGTGACCGGTTGAAGCTCCCGAAGCCCGATGGCCAAAGCAACGAGCGGCTCACCCGATCGGTTGATGTTTCAACCGATCAGGTGGCCTTTTCTTCCGCTTTTGTGCGCTGCTGATGCACTCATTGAATATCTGCTATCATTCCAGAGGGATTTTGGGTGATCTCTTATTTTTCTAAAGTCGGCATCGTCGTTAGCTTTCCAACGATAGGTCGCATGCCCAAATCCGATTTTTCTACATTTTTCTGGAATTTTCTGAGCGCAGCTATGTGCTGAAACTGGCAGCAGTCTGAATTTTCATTTCACCCGATCGGGTGAGTTACCACCCGACTGGGTGATCTCATTTTTTGCGGATTTGAGCTCTCTGTTTATTCCACCCGATCGGGTGAACTTCCATCCGATCGGGTGGGCCTGTTTTGACAGTTTTGCTGGGCTTTTGGACCCAAAAAGTGAGGGTTTTGAAAGGGGTTTATTAAGAGACTTGGGGGCACGACTTGAGGAGTTCTTTCCACTATTTTTTCAGCAAATTTTCCTCCCCTTTCTTGGGAGTTTTAGATTAGGTTAGATTAGGTTTTCTATTGTAATAAATCTTGTATTGGATTGAAGATTCAAACAAAAGATAAGTATTTCTTCCTCCTATTTTCTATTGTTTTGTATTGAGTTTATTTTGCTTGATGGTGAACATTTGTATGTCATTTCTTTTGCTTGTTTTTATGTTCTTCACCATTGAGTAGTGTTGATGAACCCTAATACGGGTTAGAGTAGGATTGATGCTTGGGTTGTTTCATTTGGCTTGGTTGCATGGCACGTGTTCGATGAAATGTGTCAATGGGGATTTCTAGCAATCTGAGTCCAATTCGTACGGCAACACACTAGATGTGTTGGGGATTGGGGTCCGGTGCCTTGTCCAGTCAAGATCCGATTTGATGTATTGCTAGAAATCACATTCGACCTATTTGGCCATTAGGGTTACGCAGGGGCATTTTATTGTCATTGGCGGGAGAAAGACCGCCTCTGACCGTCGGGCCAAGGGGGAATAAACTTGGCGGTTGGCTCCCTAGCCATAGCTCACGCCTCTAGTGTCGACATCGAGTCCTCGCGCGTGGGAACGGCTTGGACGAAATGTTGGGAGTTATCATTGTGGCCTTAATGCTCCCGGTTGCGGAAGGTGTTAATGACATGGGAATGCCCACCGTCCGGAACCGGGTAGGCCTAGCATACTAGGCATCGACCGGAATATCGGGCCATGGACGCTAGGTACCACCATTTGGGGCAATGTCTCACCCTGGGTCAAGTCAAATACCAAGTGTCATGAATGATCTAGCCCGTGTTAGCGGGGATTCTTTGCGTGTCTTTTTCATTTCTTTCTTTTATTTCTACACTTCCACCCATATCACCCACGTAGCTAGCACACAACCTAGGCGAGGCTAGTAGCCATTCAAGCCATCCACCTCCCTGAGTTCGATAAACCCGCACCCTACACTAACCGTGCACTTGCGGTAAAACGATACCACGCCCAAACCGTAAATGGGGCGCCGGTCAAGTTTTTGGCGCCGTTGCCGGGGAGGCGTTCGGTTTGATATTAGCTTAGCTTGGGTTCGTTAGACTACGCATTAAAAAAATTTTTTTTTAAAAAATATTCAATAACCAAGAAATTTTTCCCCTACCATTATATTATCTCTTTGTTATTTTCTTGTACTATTGACGCTCCTCTCTAGTTTTCTTATTTTTGTTGTCCATGTATCTTTGATATTACCATGTGGAGATCAAATTTCGATGCTCAGATGGGAGGATACGATCCTTATTCAGTCGTGTTTTGTGAGACTTGTGGGATGGTTGGGCACATGTATTATGATTGCCCATTTACGCTTGAGAGCCTCCCCCTACACCAAGGTCATACATTTTCCCACAACCATTGCCCAAACACCTCCCATCTATTTCCTCAACCTTATATCCCTCCACCAACACAAGAAGAATCAAGCCTCGTGTCTCTCCTTGAAAGTGCCATGTTTAACCAAGGCCCAGTATTACAAACCTTGATGGTGCCAATCACCGAGCCTACACCAAGGAGAGGGGATGAAGGATAGGATATACCCACTTTCATGGTTGAGACCACCATGCCATCGGCCACCATAGACACATCTCAAGCCGATACCCCATTTTTCCATCACTACCACTCGGATGACGAAGGATTTTTTGATGATGATAGTGATGATGGGGTGATTTCTATAGGATCTGTGGGAGAGACTTCTTGTCTTGATTTGGATACCCCGCATGAGTCCTATGAGAGCACTGAGGAGTTTACAGAGATTATGCATACCGGGGAGGAGGATGTGCGTAAGGACGAGGACACCACGACCACATACGAGGGGTCCGCTCTACATCCACCTCCACATCCATCTCTGTCGTAGCTTCCTCCTTGGTCTGTGGTCAACCATGAGGATGTCATTCAGGACATCGATCAGATGGAGGAGTATGAGCATACCGTCGAGGAGGATGTGCATGAGGGCTTGGATACGATGGTCCACTCCATGGAGCCCGAGTCACATCTACCTTTACCGTCGCTCTCCACTTCTTCTGCGGCTGAGCATCTACTTGAGCATATTGCCCCTATTCAGGGAGATTTTCATACTCACTCTCACTCCACTTTTGAGTCTCTCTTTTCACTTCCTATTTCTTTAGACTTATATATATTTGACATACCATACCTCTCGCAGGACACATGATCTACTTCCCTTGAGGTATGTTGCGGTATGTCACCACCTGGAGAGCAACTTCACATGGAGAGCGGGGATTTGATCGTCTCTAGCACAGAGGATAGCATACCATTTCCAGGGAGTGTTCGCCACATTTCATATATTTTACCATCATTTACCGGCGACTATCTCTGGGATACATTTATTTTGGGAAATAATTTCTTGCCATGGACTAATGCACGTCGTCCTTTGCAGGTCACATGTGGACACCTACGAGGGATGCTTGGAGGTGCATTGCTTGGGTCCATTGGCACACATGGCACAGCGCTTCTGGCGGAGCCACAGAAGGAGCAGTTAGAGCAGCTACCTGCCCCACTTTAGATCTTGGATCCGCCTATGCTCAGGTGTATCCTAATCCAGTAGTGTAAAAATTTACCGCTTTCTAGTTTAGATTTGAATAATCTCGTCTCCTCTCATTAGCGAGGGGAGCGTATCTAGGATTTTCTTTTGCATCATAATAACCATCATGGCGTGCCCTTCTATCACTTCTACCGCCCATACCCCACATCCTCTACCGAGGAGAATGAGCACACCATCTCTCCTGCATTCTGATTTCTTTCTTTTCCGATTTTTCCCCTAGCATATCTCTACATCACCACTGATCATATCATTTTGCTAGCATTGCCATGTTCAGCTTGGGGGGAATCGATTTGTGTGCATGTTTTTGCGTGTCATTGTTGTGTGTCTGTGTCTATGTGTTCTTTCGTCGTGTTTTATATCTTTTATTTGAGTGTTTCTTTTTCTTTATTTTTTAGTTTCGTTCTTGTGTTTTTCATGTTTTTCACTTTTTGTGTTGGTGCGCACCCCCCATTTTCTTTGCCCTCCCGTGTAAACTATTATTGCATTGAGGGCAATGCAAGTTTTATCTTGGGGGAGTCGCACTTCGTGCGTCATTTGTGTCGTTTTTCTTCGTTTTTGAGTCGTTTTCATCGTGTCTTTATTTTTTCTTTTCTTCTTTTTATCTCTTTCTCCTAGAGATGAACCCTATGATGAATCGCCACAAAAATCACACACACACTTAGCATAGCTACGATGATCACATTCACTAACCCTAGGAAGCCGAGTCCTATTGCATTTCATGCTTTGTGGGGTCACTTTACTTTTATGTGAGTCATGAGTCGTGACTAGCTAGGTGGGGTGCTTCTACTTTGTGATGTTGTTTTATATACCTACCCTTGGTTGACCCCTAGATTATCACACTTCGATTTGAATATGCGGTATTTGTTTCTCCTGTCTGCTTCTGCATGCTACATATATATATCGTATACTTCATTTCGCATGTGTCGAGATTCCACAACTAAGGACTAGGATAACCCATTTAGCCCATGCTCTAATTAGCGAGAATGGTTTCCTTTGCCCAAGTGTTTAGATTCCGATTTCTTTTTTGTTTTACTTGGTGCAAAGCCCCTCGTCGTGTACCGTTCTCCCACTTGGGAGAGTACACATGTATATTTTCCAATATCCAAAAAATCCAAAAAAAGAGAGAAAAGAAAAACCCAAAAAAGAAAAGAAAAGAGAAAATAAAAAATATGTATAGCCAAAAATCCAAAAAAAATTACAAATACCCAAAACCCAAAAATTTCCAGTGTGAATATTTTTCCTATCTACCGAGAATAAAGGGAAGGCGAGAATCTGCATCGAGCGTTCTACTCCACACCTTCTCAACCTCCATCGTTTTCGAAAACACTTGCATAGGGACCTTCTAGCGATTATCTAGGCTATAGTGTGGTGATTTCCCTGTCCCTAGCTGTGGATTCCCCGATGCATGATACGCTTCTATTCTTATACTCTTCTCATGCATGCTTGAGCTAATATTCGCCGCAATTTCAAATTGAATCGATATTTGGGTCTTTCTTTGGGTTTGTGTATTTGGAGCTTTATTGCACATCATAGATAGTGACACCGTCTGCTAGCATACGACCGCACTCACTTGCGCTTCACCGCGTGGGCCCACGGCACTTGTCTGGACTCGTATTTCTTGGTTTAGTGATGTGATTTGGCGTTTGCTTGCTTGGTGTGTCGTTTTTGATTTTGTTGGCCCTGACGGGCGATCTAGGATATAGAGTTCTCTTTTTCTCTCTTTCTCTCTATTTTCTCCCTCCGAGCTCCTACTCTCACTCGTCTTCCTCGAGGACGAGGAAGAGTTCAGCTTGGGGGATTTTGACGTGCGTTTATATTTCATATATTTGCGCACGTTTTCTTCCGTGTTTTTCCGTTATTTACCGCCGTCTTGTATTCGTTTTCTCGTGTTTTCTTGTTTTCTTTCACTTTTCCGTGTTTTTCATATTTTGCAGGAATTTACCAGTGTAGGGGACATAAAACGACGATATCATGAGTCCCCGGAGCAACGGGAGGAGTCACGCATGATCCAGGGGGTCAAACGACCAAGATTGCCACTTTTCAGCCCCACCCGATCGGTTGGACACAGCCAACCGATCGGGTGATGCACGTGTGTCCGACCCGGACTGAAGCTGGAGCGAAGCGCAAGGTCAACCGACCGGTTCGTTGACCGGTTCATCCCAACAGAGTTCTCGGGAATTTGGAGCTTAATTCCAACCGATCGGGTGATATATCACCCGATCGGTTCATCTGAAGCTGAAGTTTCCCAAACGATGACCCGGTCACGCCACCTGTTTTCTTCAGTGATCGGTTGAAGCTCCCGAAGCCCGATGGCCAAAGCAACGAGCGGCTCACCCGATCGGTTGATGTTTCAACCGATCGGGTGGCCTTTTCTTCCGCTTTTAAGCGCTGCTGATGCACTCATTGAAGATATGCTATCATTTCAGAGGGATTTTGGGTGATCTCTTATTTTTCTAGCGTCGGCATCGTCGTTAGCTTTCCAACGATAGGTCGCATGCCCAAATCCGATTTTTCTACATTTTTCTGGAATTTTCTAAGCGCAGCTATGTGCTGAAATTGGCAGCAGTCTGAATTTTCATTTCACCCGATCGGGTGAGTTACCACCCGACCGGGTGAGCTCATTTTCTGCGGATTTGAGCTCTCTGTTTATTCCACCCGATCGGATGGGCCTGTTTTGACAGTTTTGCTGGGCTTTTGGACCCGAAAAGTGAGGGTTTTGAAAGGGGTTTATTAAGAGACTTGGGGGCATGACTTGGGGAGTTCTTTCCACTATTTTTTCAGCAACTTTTCCTCCCCTTTCTTGGGAGTTTTAGATTAGGTTAGATTAGGTTTTCTATTGTAATAAATCTTGTATTGGATTGAAGATTCAAACAAAAGATAAGTATTTCTTCCTCCTATTTTCTATTGTTTTGTATTGAGTTTATTTTGCTTGATGGTGAACGTTTGTATGTCATTTCTTTTGCTTGTTTTTATGTTCTTCACCATTGAGTAGTGTTGATGAACCCTAATACGGGTTAGAGTAGGATTGATGCTTGGGTTGTTTCATTTGGCTTGGTTGCATGGCACGTGTTCGATGAAATGTGTCAATGGGGATTTCTAGCAATCTGAGTCCAATTCGTACGGCAACACACTAGATGTGTTGGGGATTGGGGTCCGGTGTCTTGTCCAGTCAAGATCCGCTTTGATGTATTACTAGAAATCACATTCGACCTATTTGGCCATTAGGGTTACGCGGGGGCATTTTATTGTCATTGGCAGGAGAAAGACCGCCTCTGACCGTCGGGCCAAGGGGGAATAAATTTGGCGGTTGACTCCCTAGCCATAGCTCACGCCTCTAGTGTTGACATCGAGTCCTCGCGCGTGGGAACGGCTTGGACGAAATGTTGGGAGTTATCATTGTGGCCTTAATGCTCCCGGTTGCGGAAGGTGTTAATGGACATGGGAATGCCCACCGTCCGGAACCGGGTAGGCCTAGCGTACTAGGCACCGACCGGAATATCGGGCCATGGACGCTAGGTACCACCTTTTGGGGCAATGTCTCACCCTGGGTCAAGTCAAATGCCAAGTGTCATGAATGCTCTAGCCCGTGTTAGCGGGGATTCTTTTCGTGTCTTTTTCATTTCTTTCTTTTATTTCTACACTTCCACCCATATCACCCGCGTAGCTAGCACACAACCTAGGCGAGGCTAGTAGCCATTCAAGCCATCCACCTCCCTGAGTTCGATAAACCCGCACCCTACACTAACCGTGCACTTGCGGTAAAACGACACCGCGCCCAAACCGTAAACGGGGCGCCGGTCAGGTAGCTCATCTACCACTGGTACTTCCACTAAGTACACATCCCCTTTTGGAAAGAAACCCACTTTGGGTGGACCTCCAAAGAAGGGTCATGCATTTATGTACACAAATACTATACGTAGGAACACACCTCCTACTCCACAAGTTCACACATATGATGATTTCTATGCTCCACGTCTACGAGCACGTGCACACCGAGTGAGACACACTCAAGCACGTGTTCCCCTACATGCATATGTTCACCCACATCATTATTACATGAAGGATTACCATCATGCACCGTATCATATGTTGCCACCACCATTTCATCATGTGCCGCATGCTTATCCGCACAATGCATACACTAGGCCACTTCCTCGTAGAACACATGCACCACGTAGAAATCAACAAAACGTGCATGTTCCCAATAGGAAAAGGGCTCCCAAGACATTCACTATTTGGGGCCCAAAGGACACTAGCATGCATGAGAAACAAGCGTATATTAATTCTTATTTTATGAATATTGTGCACAATGATGACTATGTTGGGAAGTCTAAGTCCAATTGGACTTGGCGTCCAAAGGTCTAATCTCTTAGGACCCAATGACCTTGGGTACCATGATACGATATTTTTATCTTAAGGTACTCAAGAAAAAGAAAAGGAGCAACAAATCTAAATTTGGCTCCAATAATGGTTGAATACTTGATAGCGTGTGCTCAAAACACATGACTGGTAAAGCTCAGTTGCTATTCGAAGTGGTACCCATTGAAAATGGAAACCGAGTGGTCTTTGGAGGCAATGATAGTGGAATCATCATTGGTGTTGAAAAAGGTGGTAACCCTTCTAAACCCCTTATAAATGATGTTTACCTTGTTAAAGGTTTAAATCACAATCTGATCTCTATAAGTCAACTTTGTGACAAGGGTTACAAAGTTAGCTTTGAGAAAGGAATGTGCCATATTTTAAGAAATGATAATAATAATGTGTTGTTATCTGGCACACGCCATAAGGACTTATATATATTAGATATTCAAAATTCCCATGAACAATGTCTCATTGCCAACATAAGTGAGCAACACTTATGGCATAGACGTTTTGGTCATATGAATTTTGGAACACTTTTCAAACTATCCAAGCTAAATTCTATAAAAGGATTCCCTAAGCTTTCTTTTCAAAAGAAAAGCTTTTACGACTCGTGTCAACGAGGCAAACTTCCAAAATCGTCATTCAAACCTAAGAAAAGCATATCCTTTAAACGACCTCTAGAGCTTTTACATCTAGATCTTTTTGGGCCAACTAGAGTTGCTTCATTAGGGAATGCCCGATATGGACTTGTCATCGTTGATGACTTTTCTAGATTTACTTGGGTATTTACTTTAATTAATAAAAATGATGCTTTTGAAAACTTCACAGTATTTATTAAGAAAGTACAAAATCTCATTGGAACAACCATTGTCACTATCCGTAGTGATCATGGAGGGGAATTTGAGAACGAGGCTTTCTCAAACTTCTGTGATGAAGTTGGTATTACTCACACCTTTTCTTTCCCTCGCGAACCGCCTCAAAATGGTGTTGTTGAGAGAAAGAATAGGACGCTTGTGGAATGTGTTCGCACTATGCTTGATGATAGCCACCTTGGCCATCAATTTTGGGCAGAAGCGGTACATACTGCTTGCTATGTGTTCAATAGAATACTCTTGAGTCCCGGCACCAACAAACTTGTTATGAATTGTTGTTTGGTAGGTTACCTCAAGTTAAACATTTTAGAGTTTTTGGTAGGTTACCTCAAGTTAAACATTGTTTGGTAGGTTACCTCAAGTTAAATATTTTAGAGTTTTTGCTGCAAAATGTTTTATCAAAAACCCGTATGGTAGTTTGGACAAATTTGATCCAAGATCCGATGAGTGGAAATTTGTTGGTTATTCCCCCCGTAGCAAAGCCTACCGGATATACAACAAAAGAACCTCAACGATCGAGGAATCACTTCATGTATCATTTAATGAAGATTTTGTCCCTCCTAGAATTATCGATGATGATGATTCTATGGAAGTAGCTGGTGATTCTGTTGATAAATCTAATGTTATTGATTCTGTTGAAACTAACCCTACAAATGGATCTCTTGAGAATGTTCCTAATGACCAGGGTGTTCCCAGAAAGCTTCAAACAGTTCGTGACCATCCCCATGAGCAAGTTATTGGCAACATGGAAGATGGTGTCAGAACAAGATCACAAGTCAACTTCTTCGCTTAGTGTGCGTTTGTCTCTTCCATGGAGCCAAATAATATCAACGAGGCATGCGAAGATAGTTCTTGGATCCTAGCCATGGAAGAGGAACTCATTCAGTTTGAGAGGAATGAGGTCTGGGAGCTAGTTCCGTTGCCTTCGCAGAACCACAACGTTATACGAACGAAGTGGATTTTTAAGAACAAGACCGACGAGAACCAAAATGTCATCCGGAACAAAGCTCGGTTAGTTGCTCAAGGCTATAGGCAAGAGGAAGGTATAGATTTCGAGGAATCTTTTGTCCATGTAGCTAGATTAGAATCTATTAGGCTGTTATTGTCATTTGCATGCCATAAAGATTTCAAACTTTTTCAAATGGATGTAAAGAGTGCGTTTTTAAATGGAGATGTCGTTGAGGAAGTTTACGTTTCTCAACCTCCGGGTTTTATAAATGAAAAATTTTCGAATCACGTTTTCAAACTTAAGAAAGCACTTTATGGGTTGAGACAAGCTCATAGAGCTTGGTATGATCGCCTAAAGAACTTTCTTTTGGATTTGGGTTTCAAAATGGGTGAGGTTGATTCAACTCTTTTTGTTAAGTATGCAAATCATGATATTATTTTAGTTCAAATTTACGTAGATGATATCATTTTCGGTGCTACTAACTTCACTCTTTGCGAAGAGTTTTCTAATGTCATGAAGGATCAATTTGAGATGAGCCACATGGGTGAGCTCAAATATTTCTTAGGACTCCAAATTCACCAAATGAATGATGGGATCTTCATCCACCTAACCAAGTACACGGTGGAGCTGCTAAATCGATTTGGAATGGAGAATGCTTCTAGCAAGAAGACTCTGAAGAGCACCACAACACACCTTGATAAAGATACGGGCGGCAAAGATGTAGACATTCGTCTATATCGAGGTATGATAGGTAGTTTATTATATCTTACTGCTAGTAAGCCAGATATAATGTTTGCCGTATGTGTTTGTGCTAAGTATCATTCACAACCTAAGGAATCACACTTAATAGCGGTTAAACATATTTTCCGTTATTTAAGTCACACACTCGACTACGGATTATTCTATCCAAAGTCAAGCACATATGAGTTAATCTCATATAGTGACGCAGATTATGCTGGATGCAAATCCGACAGGAAGAGTACTAGTGGCACTTGCCATTTATAGGAAATTCTCTTGTCTCTTGGTTTTCCAAGAAGCAGAATTCCGTATCACTTTCTACCACCGAGGCGGAATATATCGACGCCGATGCTGCATGTGCATAGGTTCTTTGGATGATACACACACTTAAATACTTCGGTATAAACTGTGATACTTGCCATATCATGGTGGACAACTTAGTGCAATATATCTCTCTAAGAATCCGGTACACCACTCCCGTACCAAACACATAGATGTCCGTCACCATTTCCTAGATGATCATGTAGCTCAAAAGGACATCATTTTAGTGTACGTTGAAACCCAGAAGCAAATCACCGATACTTTCACGAAACCACTCAAGGAAGATACCTTTGTGCGGTTACGTCGAGAATTGTGGATTATGGGTGAATCCGAGATTTAGGATTCATATTCTTATATATAATTCTGCATGATAATGATATCCATAAGCTCGTGCTAGATTTGTTGTTATATTCTCTATTTATGCTGGATTTATGATTAGTTTTTCGATTTGCACGTCGTATTTATGATTTTATGGCTTTATGGTTGTTTTGTGTTTTGTGATACATTTTGATGTATGTTGGATTGTTGTATGTTGTGCACCGTATACTGCTATCTGCTGATGTTCGATATTTTTTGTTGTCTGGATGTATCATTTTTGCTGTATCTATATTTGTATATACATCCTGTTGCAGTTTCGTATCTTTGTGCACATTGTATTTTGTCTCTGTTGCTTACTTCGTCGCTCATCGACTATGTTGGTTATATAGCTTTGTTTATATGAAAACATGAATTGTTTTTCATGTACTCAATTTGCTAAAAATGTTGATATTGGAGAGTACATTCCTTTCATCAATACGTGGTTTTTGATTTTGTTTTTGATGATTTCTCTTTTCGACTATGGTCTCGTTGGCACACTTTGTTTTTCTTCGATATTTTCCTTGGTGCAATTTGGACCGTCGTCGTTTTCTTCAACTCTCTTATTTATATTTTCTTAGCCATAGTTGTTGTCGTTGACTTCCTCCCGCTCTTTTTGGATAGTGCCAAAGGTGGAGAGAATTAATAATGACTAAGTCCTAAATGATAATTTAAACAATTACAGTGAATCTAATTTCATATGTTAGATTCAGGGGGAGTGACGATATAAAAATGGATTTCGATCCTATATTTCAATAATTGGATCATGTTTTATACTTTTCTCTTCTGCTTGATGCTTATGTTTATTATTTAATATGGAACTAACGAGTCATCAATGCAGGGGGAGTAAGTAAATTTCATTTATCTCATTATTATTGATTTATATTTATGTTGGTTTGTCATCACCAAAAAGGGGGAGAATGTTGAGTATTGATTCCCCTGATTTGGTTTTGATGATGAACAAACATAAATATCGGGTACTAATTCTCTTTGAGCGCAGTTATGGAGATCGTCGTCAAATTACTTTGTAGATTTCCAACGACGTCCCAAGACTTCTTTAGAGCGCGTGATCGTTGTGCCTGAAGCTTCGTTGAAGCGCAAGGAGTTAATAATGAAGTCAAGGGATTCAGACTCTCTATGTTGAAGCTTTGAAGATGATTTGTCGTGTTATTTATATTGTCTTCTAGCTTCATCTCATAGAATGTTAAGACTTGAGTAGTACTTGCCTAGTTATCCTCATATCTATCAGATCTTATCTCTAGGATTGTCTTAAAAGCCATTAGGAAGTGTTCCTTAGCTTATCGCTTCGTTTCATGGTTTTCTGTGCATCTTAGTTGGTTCAAGTAGAAGAACCAACCGACTAGATGACAATCTAATCGGTTGGAAATTCTTCTTGAACCGACTAGTCATCCTTGTGAATCTTGGCATATTTACTGTTGACCAATTAGTCGGTCTAAGAAGGTTCACCGACCGACTAGTTGTCAAACTAGTCGGTTAGTGTTTCTTCTTAGACCTACTAGTTTACCCTCCTTATTTCACTAAATTCTCTGTCGACCTTCTAGTCTGTCCAAGAAGGTTCACCGACCGACTAGTTCTCAAACTAATCGGTCAGTGATCCTTCTTAGACCGATTAAGCTGCTTTAAATTTCCAGCCGTTGGAGATTTTATTTCCACGATTTTTCTTGATCTGTTTTAATTCTTTCCATATCTGTTTGACTCGTTTCAAACATGGAAATTTCTCTAATATAACAGAGATTTCATATCTAATTTTCACTCAATCGACTTGTTGAATACTGGACTCCCCGGATTTGGTTTTGATGATGAGCAAACATAAATAATCCATGAACTAACAATTTGTGAGCGCAGTATTGGAGATCGTCGCCAATTTCACGAGAACATGCAAAGCGACATCTCAACACTTCCCAAAGCTCGTATTCATGCCTAAAGCTTCGTTGACGCTCTTGCGACGCTTTGGAAGTTATGAAGATTCAATCGAAGCTCTCAAAAACCATTCTTTAAGGTTTTATTTATAGTCTTTTAGTTTCGATTGATAGATTGTTAAGCCTTGAGTATATCTTACGTCTCTATCTTCATTACGCTCATTTCGTAGCTCTAGGATCCTTGCACAAGTTCATTCTAACTTCCTCGAAGCATCGCGCTTCGATTCGGACTTTATTGTGCATGTTAGTTGGTACAAGAACAAGTACTGACCGACTAGATGGTGATCTAGTCGGTCGGCAACTGTTCTTGGACCGACTAGTTTGATTCCTTAATTTCTTGGACTTTACTGTTTACAGTTAGTCGGTCTACGTTGACTCACCGACCGACTAGTTAGTGAACTAGTCGGTCAGTGATGCTTCTTTGACCGACTAGTTGTGACTTACTGTTCATGTTAAATTTCTCCTAAGCTACTGTTTATCGTTAGTCGGTCTAAGAACGTTTGGTGACCGACTAGTTGACAATTTAGTCGGTCAACTTTTGTTCTTGGACCGACTAAGTCACTTTGTACTCAGACTAATTCTTTTTGCTCTTAGTCGGTCTACGTTCATTGGCTGACCGACTAGTTGTGAAACTAGTCGGTCAGACAGTCTTCTTGGACCGACTAGATTTCTAGGTCTGAAATTCTATCTCTTCTCAGATCTTCACTTAGTCGGTCCACGTTGTTTGACTGACCGACTAGTTGATGAACTAGTCGGTCAGTGATTGTTCTTTGACCGACTAATTCTCACAGATTTCTATCCGTTGGTGAATGACCTAACTTGTTTTTATGGGACCCTATAAATACGAACCTAGGTCATTTCTATCTAGGTTAGAGCTTCCATTCAGAGATTCATTGAGTTCAAAAGAGATAGCCATTCTCACTCAAATCAAAAGCTCTCTTCCTCACAAGAAACCCATTCTCTCTCATTTCTAGATCTAGAATCCATCTAGAGAGAAGGTTGTTCTTGGTGAGCTCTTCAAGCTATTGCTTGATCCAAGTCTCCAAATCATCCCTAGGCACCGATTGCTGGTCATTTCCTTGGTGCTAGGTCTTGGTGACTTCATCTTCCTCAAATCCTTCATTTCACCATTTGGGTAAGAAAAACTCAAGGTATAGGATTTTGTGGTAAGATTGTTTATTTCATATTAAACTCTTTAATATTGCTTTGTGATTCTCTCGGTTGTGAGAGAAGGTTGTGATCCCGGGTTGTGGGATTCACGTTTGCTATTGCATGTATGATTTGATCTTGTGAAGGTTTTTCACAAGATATTCATAGTGGAAATCTTAGGTTAGGGTTTCTAACCTAAGTATCCGGAGGGGATCCGGGTGGTTGGGACGTAGGATCACCGGGAACAAGTCGGGGAGACTTGGGTGGATCCGAACCCATTAACATCATTTGTTTGCATTGTTAATTTTGTGTTGTCATTCAATTTAAGCTTCCGCAAATTGATTTGGTAGTTGTTTGCAATTTAATTTGGAATTATACTCCTTATTATTTTAAAGTACTATTCACCCCCCTCTAGTACTTGTGCAGTAGCTGGTAGGGCATTACATTTGGTATCAGAGCCAGATACTTAGCTATGTCTGCCAACGACAACAAGACCGTGCGTCCACCTTCCAACTATGACACCTTCAGGAACCGTGAAGGAGCATCTTCGGTGATGGAAGGACATTCCTCTACGAGGCCTCCATTCTTCAACGGTACCAACTACGGGTACTGGAAATGTCGGATGGAAACCTTCCTCCGAAGTGCATCTTTATGGAGGACTACAATGAAGGAGTACATCGAGCCCGAAGAAGAAGACTTTGAGAAATGGACAACCGCGGAGGTCACCGCGGAGGTAAGCAATGCCAAGGCAATGAACGCCTTGCAATGCGCATTGGAGCCCGAGGACTTCAATAAGATATGCACATGTAAGAGTGCATATCAAATTTGGAACTCCCTCCTCATTCTACATGAAGGGACGAGTCGAGTAAGAGACTCTAAACTCGTAGTCGTAAACAAAGATTACGAAATGTTTCATATGCAATAGGGCGAGAAGATGAAAGAATATTACGCTCGCTTCGTTGACATAATAAACGAGTTAGAGGCCCTCGGCAAGTCCTACACTCAAAAGGAGAAGTGCTCAAAGATTATCGAAGGACTTCCTTCATCTTGGGAAAAGCGTACCTTCGCCATCGAGGAAGGTAATGACATGAATAAGTACACCGTAGTTCAACTAATGGGTACTTTAATTTCGTACGAGGTACGCAAGGATAGCAAGCTCAAATTGCAAGAAAGATGAAGTCTTACCTAAAGCAAGACGAGCCAAAGAAGAAGGCTATTGCTTTCAAAGCCGCTCCATCCACATCCACATCAACCGATGATGAAGAATCGGAAAACGAGTTGGACTTGGAGTCCATGGCACTCATGGCCAAGAAGTTCAACCGTTTCTTCCGAAAAGGTAACTTCAAGACCAAAGGTAAATTTGGTTCTTCTAACGCCTCTTCCTCTCCTTTGTGTTTCAAGTGCAATAAGCCAGGACACATGAAAGCGGAGTGTCCCCTCAATAAGCAAAAGGAGAAGTGGAAGGCGCCAAAGTATGACAAGTCCAAGAAGTACACGAAAGGAAACAAGAAGGGACTTGTCGGAGCTACCTTCACCGACTCCGATGATTCTTCAAGCGGTGAGTCGGACGATGAGCACGTGGAGCAAGCGCACATGTGTTTCATGGCAAGAGAGGAGCACGATCAAGGATCCTCCTCTTCCGATGATAGTGATGTCGAAAGCGATGAGGTAACCATGGATGATCTTAGGAATGCTAACTCTCAACTTTGGTCAAAATACACAAAATTAGTAAATCGATATACTAAAGTAAAAGATGACCTAGCTAGCATTCAAACATCGCCTAAGACTATCATCACCAACAACGACACCGTTGTTGAAGAGTTAAGAAATGAGATTGTTAATCTCAAATCTAAACTTGAACATGTTAGCATTGAGGATGCGGAAGAACATAAGATAGCGGATTTAACTTCTCAAAACTCAACTTTGAGTATTGAGAACGAGAATCTTAAATCTCGTGTTTATGTGCTCACATCGCAAATATCCACTTTGGATATTTCTTTGCGTTCTCTCAAAGAGAAATATGAGGACACATTGGGCCGAATCAACAAATTCAACAAGGGTAAGGGCCACTTGGATAATATCCTAAAAGACTTACTTCCGGCCAAACACCACATTGGCTTGGGGTATATGATGGGAAATTCATCCAAGTCGGTCACTACTTTTATTAGGCCAACTTCCGAAGCCTCAACGAGTGGGAGCAAACACTCTATTGGTAGTTCATCTACCAATGGTGCTTCCACCTCGTCCACACCCTCTTTCGGAAAGAAACCCACTTTGGGTGGACCTCCAAAGAAGGGGCATGCCTACATGTACACCAATACCATGCCACGTAGGAACACACGTCCTACTCCACCGGCTCACACATATGATGATTTTTATGCAACACATTCTCGGGCACGTGCACACCATGTGAGACACCCTCACGCACGTGTTCCCACACATGCATATGTACACCCACCTCATCATATGAATAATTCTCGTCGTGCACCATTCCATCATGTCCCGTATGCCTATCCACAACATGCATCACGTAGAAATCAACGTCGCATGCATGCACCCAATAGGATGATGGCTCCCAAAATTTTCACTATTTGGAGCCCAAAGGACACAAGCATGGATGAAAAACAAGAGTATATGAATGCTTATTTTTCGGATGTTGTGCATAGTAGGAATTATGTGGGGAAGTCTAAGTCCAATTGGACTTGGCTTCTAAAGGTCTAATCCCTTGGACCCAATGACCTTGGGTGCCATGATATGAAATTTTCTATCTTTAGGTACTCAAGGAAAAGAAAAAGAAAAGGAGCAACAAATTTAGATTTAGCTCCAAAGGGAATTGGATACTCGATAGCGGGTGCTCCAAACACATGACGGGTGACGCTCGATTGCTCTCCGGAGTGGTTCCCATTGCGAATGGAAACCGCGTCGTATTTGGAGGCAACGAGAGCGGAACCATCATAGGTGTTGGTAAAGTCGGTAACCCCTCTAAACCATTAATTAGTGATGTTTATCTTGTTAGTGGTTTAAATCACAATCTTATTTCAATAAGCCAACTTTGTGACAAAGGTTACAAAGTTAGTTTTGCGAAAGGATTGTGTCATATTTTAAGAAAAGATAATGATAAATTATTATTTTCCGGAACTCGTCATAAAGACATTTATATTTTGGATCTTCCTAAGTCATATGAACAATGTCTCGTTGCCAACACAAGTGAACAACACTTATGGCATCGACGCTTTGGACATGTGAACTTTGGAACACTTTATAAGCTTTCGAAATTAAATTCTATTAAAGGTTTTCCGAAGCTTGTTTTTGAAAAGAAAAGTTTTTGTGATTGTTGTCAACGTGGCAAGCTTCCTAAATCTTCATTTAAACCTAAGAAAAGCATCTCTACTAAACGGCCACTAGAGCTATTACATCTAGACTTATTTGGGCCAACTAGAGTAGCTTCCTTAGGAAATGCAAGGTATGGACTTGTCATCGTAGATGACTATTCAAGATTTACTTGGGTATTTTCATTGTGTAATAAAAATGAAGCTTTTGAAAACTTCACAATTTTTGTTAAGAAAGTACAAAATCTCTTAGGAACCACCATTGTCACTATTCGTAGTGATCATGGAGGTGAATTTGAGAATGAGTCTTTTGAGACATTTTGTGATGAAGTTGGTATTACTCACACCTTCTCTTTCCCTCGTGCACCTCCTCAAAATGGTGTAGTTGAGAGAAAGAATAGGACGCTAGTGGAGTGTGCTCGCACTATGCTTGATGATAGCCAACTTGGCCATTAATTTTGGACAGAAGCGGTACACATCGCTTGCTATGTGTTTAATAGAATACTTTTGAGGCCCGGCACTAAACAAACTTGTTATGAATTGTTGTTTGGTAGGTTGCCTCAAGTTAAACATTTTCGTGTTTTTGGTTCGAAATGTTTTATTAAGAACACATATGGTAGTTTGGAAAAATTCGATCCAAGATCCGATGAAGGGATTTTTGTTGGATATTCTTCGCGTAGCAAAGCCTACCGGATATTCAACAAACGAACCTCAACGATCGAGGAGTCGCTTCATGTCTCATTTAATGAAGGATTTGTTCCAACTAGAATTTCAAATGATAATGATTCTTTGGATGTTTTATGTGATTCGTTTGATAATTCTAAGTCTAATGATTCTATTGATTCTATTGAGACTAACCCAACTAATGAAGTTGTTGAGAATGTTCCTAGTGATCAAGGTATTCCCAAACGGCTTCATTCGGTTCGTGACCATCCCCATGAGCAAGTCATTGGCAATATTCAAGATAGTGTCAAGACGAGATCGCAAGTCCACCACTTCGCAAATTGTGCCTTTGCCTCATCGATAGAGCCAAAGAATATTAATGAAGCATGCGAAGATAGCGCTTGGATCTTAGCCATGGAGGAGGAGCTCATTCAATTCGAGAGGAATGAGGTATGGGAGCTTGTTCCATTGCCATCGAAGAACCACACCATCATAGGGACAAAGTGGATCTTCAAGAACAAAACCGACGAAAACCAAGTCGTCGTCCGGAACAAAGCTCGGTTAGTTGCTCAAGGCTATCGACAAGAGGAAGGTATTGATTTCGAAGAATCCTTCGCTCCGGTAGCTAGATTAGAATCAATTAGATTATTATTGTCTTTTGCATGCCATAAGAATTTTAAATTATTTCAAATGGATGTTAAAAGTGCATTTCTAAACGGAGATGTCGTTGAGGAAGTTTACGTTTCTCAACCTCCGGGCTTCATAAATGAAAAATTTCCAAATCATGTTTTTAAACTAAAGAAAGCTCTTTATGGGTTGAGACAAGCTCCTCGAGCTTGGTATGATCGCCTAAAGAATTTTCTTTTGGATTTGAATTTTAAAATGGGTGAAGCCGATTCAACACTTTTTATTAAGCATGCGAATAATGATATTTTATTAGTTCAAATTTATGTTGATGATATCATTTTCGGTGCTACTAACTTTGCTCTTTGCGAAGAGTTTTCTAATGTTATGAAGGAACAATTTGAGATGAGCCACATGGGCGAACTCAAATATTTCTTAGGTCTCCAAATTCGCCAATTGAACGATGCAATCTTCATCCACCAAACAAAGTACACGGTGGAGTTGCTAAAGCGATTTGGAATGGAGAATGCCTCCGGGAAAAAGACTCCTATGAGCACTACAACGCATCTTGATAAAGATACGGGCGGAAAAGATGTAGACATTCGTCTATATCGAGGTATGATAGGTAGTTTACTTTATCTTACCGCGAGTAGGCCCGATATTATGTTTGCCGTATGTATATGTACTCGTTATCAGTCTCAACCTAAGGATTCTCACTTAGTAGCGGTAAAGCGTATTTTCCGTTATCTAAGTTACACTTTAGATTTTGGATTACTTTATCCGAAATCTAGCTCGTATGAGTTAGTCTCATACAGTGATGCCGATTATGCGGGATGCAAATCCGACAGGAAAAGTACTAGTGGCACTTGCCATTTTCTAGGAAATTCTCTTGTCTCTTGGTTTTCCAAGAAGCAAAATTCGGTATCACTTTCAACCACCGAGGCGGAATATATTGCCGCCGGTGCCGCTTGTGCCCAGGTTCTTTGGATGAGACACACTTTGAAGGATTTTGGTATTCATTGTGATACTAGCCCTATCATGGTGGATAACCAAAGTGCTATTTGTCTTTCAAAGAATCCGGTGCATCATTCCCGATCAAAACACATAGATGTCCGACACCATTTCTTAGATGATCATGTTGCTAAGAAGGACATCATTTTAGTGTACGTTGAAACCCAAAAGCAAATCGCCGATATTTTCACGAAACCCCTAAAGGAGGACTCCTTTGTGCGGTTGCGTCGAGAATTGGGGATTATGGGTGAATCCGAGATATAGGATTCATATTTCATTCAATTATCTTGCATGCTATTCGATTTCGCGATATTTTGTTCATGCTAGATTAATTGAATTTTTGGGAATTTTATGTGATATATTCGAATTTATTGCTTGAAATCGTATTTCAAGTCGTATTTAAGATTTCGACGTTTTATGGGGTAATTTAGATGACTAATGAGAGTTTTAAGTTGTTTCATCCAAGTGGTTTGTGAAGGAAAATCAATTATCAAATTTTGAACTCTTCTAGTCGGTCTAAGTTCATTTGTCAACCGACTAGATGCTCATCTAGTCGGTCCGCAAGTGAACTCAGACCGACTAGATCAAGCTTTCATCCATCTCCTATCATTTTCTTTCGTTAGTCGGTCATAGTACACTTTCCGACCGACTAGATTGAAAACTAGTCGGTCAGTCAGTATACTGCGACCGACTAAATCTTGCCCTAAAATTTGCTGCTTGCCTCTGTTTCGACTTAGTCGGTTCAAGCTCATTGACCGACCGACTAGATCGTAATCTAGTCGGTCAGTGCTTGAACTATGACCGACTAAGTGGGTTAGGGCATTTGTGTATTTTTGCTTCCAGACCGACTTAAACTCACTTTCATTCGACTAAAACTCATTTTTAGTCGGTTTGTCTCTCAGCTCAAGCCCGATAACTCCCAAACCCCGATCGAGCCCCTTCAAATTCTCGTCGACTCCGGCCATATCTCCGGCCATCCTCGCCGTCCGCCGCCGTCGCCTCCTCCTCCTAGGTATCTCCCTCCCTCTCCTAGGTCGATTCCTACCCTAGGGTTCGATTTTATCTCATCTAGCTCCTAGGGTTTCCGAATTGTTTCACTTAGGGCTTGTGCATCTAGGGTTTGTGTGTTCGGATTTCTTTTGATCTCTAGGGCTTGTGTTGCTAGTAGTTTGTGTTGCTTGTACTCGTCGTGCCTCGACCATGGCAAAGACGAGAATTCCTATCGCCTCTTCCGGGGCTTCTCCTATGTCCGTAGGGCCTTCCGACCCTAGGAATCCCCCGAAGCCTAAACGTCGTGCCAAGTCTACCCAAGCTTCCCCGTCTTCGCCTCCTCTGAAGAAGCAGAGGACGGCGACCGTCAAACCCCGCAAATCTAAGACCAAAAAGCCCATACTCCACTCACCGGCTACTCCTCCCGATTCCGACACTGAATTTGTGCCTGAGGATGAGCCTATCGCTAGGGAACCCACTCCTCCTCTCCGTCCTAGGACTCGCCAGCCAAAGGGAAAGGGCCCAATGCCAGCGGGGGGTGTTGACATATCGTTGTGTCGTGATGACCCTATGTGTCTCGCTGCCTACAACCGTATTGAACACTGCCCGATGTTATTGGAGCACTACGTCCAGTTTTCAGATTTCCTTGGCTTAGCCGATCTTCTGTCCTATAGTGGTCTTCTTGATTATCTCCGATACGACCCCAAGGCCAATCCCAAACCGTATCCTCGCCTCGTGAAATTGTTCTATGCCAATCGCGTTCGAGGCCAGTACGATGCCAGCCACTCCATTGAGACGACTGTCTTGGGAACTCCTATAGTTCTCACGGCAGAAATCTTGGGGGAGATTCTTGGTTGCTCGTCGTGTGGTCTCCTCCCTTTGGACATTTCCGTCGATGACATTTCTTCCTTGGATCAGTCAGTTCTTTCAGATATCTTCCAGGTTATCCCCTCCGCATTCATTGGTGTTCCATCGAAATCTTTCAAGCCGAATGCGTGGGTTCTTAACCTGATCTTGAAGTCTTGTCTTCTAACTAAGTATGGATCATCTTCACTTCCATCCCAGCCGTTCTTGAAATTGATCTATGCTCTTTTCTTGGGATGCGAGATTAATTGGGCTCGCGTGATACTCGATAAGATGGACTCTTTCGAGTGTATACGCAAGACCAATAAGTCTGCGCATATTCCATATCCTTGTTTGTTGACCCTCGTATTTCGTCATTTCCGAGTCCCTCTCCCTCCTGACGATGAGCATCCCTTGGGTACTCCTCTGAACGCGACGGCCGTGAAGAAATCTCTAGCGGCGCTTCGTCACGTGCAGAGGTCTACCACATCTGCTTCTCAGGCGACTCCCTCTGCTGCTGGTGCCCCCTCTCGTCCTGCTACTTTGGATGATGTCGTACGGATACTTCGTCGGCACGAGTCTCGCTTGGCTCGTACCGAGGAGGTAGTTTGCCGTATGGCTCGTCAGATGGGCATTGATCTTCCTCCGTCCGTGTCTGAGGACGAGGAGATGGACGATGAGGAGCTTGACGAGCTTGTCACTTCTTTAGCCCGTGGCGATGAGGCCACTGCTGCTGCTGCTACATCTTCTGCTCCTGGTGTTGGCACCTCTACCGGTGCTCCAGAGACCTCTGCTGCAGTAGTTCAGACTTCTGAGCCTGCTGCCTCTCCTGCTGACACTCCTGATGTGCCTGCTGATGTTGAGCCTGTTGCTGTTGCTTCCACACCTACCCCGACGATTCCATCTGTTGAGACACCTCTACTCCCTGCAGAGCCTGAGTCCACTCCGTCGACTGGACCCACGGAGACTGCAGATCCAGCCACTTCCTCGTGATCGCTGTTCCGAGGACTCTCCACTACGCTTTGGATGATATATCTTAGTGAGAGTATTTTGGGTTTGGATGGGGTTTGAGAGTTATTTTGATGTATTTTTGAGCTTTCAGGGTTTCGGTGTTGGTTGTTTTGATACACTTTGGATGACGTTGCTGATGGTTATTTTGTTGTATTTTGATGTTGACGATGATGATGTATCTTTTGATGTTTATATCCATGGTCGTTTGTATTTTGATGTACTCGTTGGGATATCTCTTTGGATGTACTCATGATGTTATCATTTATATATATACATTGTCGTTCTCTTTGTCTTAATTCGTCGTGCACATGTAATATTCGTTCAATGCATATAATGTGTGAATACGTCGTTCGACGCATGAAAACTTGGTTAAATAGATTTAAATTCTATAATTGTATAGAATTGTTTTCCATGCACAAATTTAACCAAGAATATTGAATATTGAAGAGTATGTTTCATTATTCAAGAAATGAATAATTATTTGGTATTTTTGATGATTTTCATTATTTTTTTTTTGATAATGGACATTTTGGCACACCTTGATTTGATTTCCACATTTTTCCCTAGGTGTCAATTTGGTCCATCGTCATTGTCTACGACTCCCGATGTTGGATTTTCCATTTCCTAGTTGTTGTCGTTGTATGCCCCCCATTTTTGGGATAATGCCAAAGGGGGAGAGATAATGATAATAAATATCGCAAATGAAAATTTAACTCAATTTCCAAGAATCTAGTTTGATATGTTAGATTCAAGGGGAGTTAAGATACATATAAGGATTTTCAAAATCCGATATTTCGAAAATTGATTCTCTTTATTTATCTTACTCATCTGATTGATGCAATTCATATATATTCATTTTGGAATTAACGTGTCATCAATGCAGGGGGAGTAAAATTTTACATTTGAATCATTATTTTTGATTATTATTTATGTTGGTTTGTCATCACCAAAAAGGGGGAGAATGTTGAATATTGGACTCCCCGGATTTGGTTTTGATGATGAGCAAACATAAATAATCCATGAACTAACAATTTGTGAGCGCAGTATTGGAGATCGTCGCCAATTTCACGAGAACATTCAAAGCGACATCTCAACACTTCCCAAAGCTCGTATTCATGCCTAAAGCTTTGTTGAAGCTCTTGCGACGCTTTGGAAGTTATGAAGATTCAATCGAAGCTCTCAAAGACCATTCTTTAAGGTTTTATTTATAGTCTTTTAGTTTCGATTGATAGATTGTTAAGCCTTGAGTATATCTTACGTCTCTATCTTCATTACGCTCATTTCGTAGCTCTAGGATCCTTGCACAAGTTCATTCTAACTTCCTCGAAGCATCGCGCTTCGATTCGGACTTTATTGTGCATGTTAGTTGGTACAAGAACAAGTACTGACCGACTAGATGGTGATCTAGTCGGTCGGCAACTGTTCTTGGACCGACTAGTTTGATTCCTTAATTTCTTGGACTTTACTGTTTACAGTTAGTCGGTCTACGTTGACTCACCGACCGACTAGTTTGTGAACTAGTCGGTCAGTGATGCTTCTTTGACCGACTAGTTGTGACTTACTGTTCATGCTAAATTTCTCCTAAGCTACTGTTTATCGTTAGTCGGTCTAAGAACGTTTGGTGACCGACTAGTTGACAATTTAGTCGGTCAACTTTTGTTCTTGGACCGACTAAGTCACTTTGTACTCAGACTAATTCTTTTTGCTCTTAGTCGGTCTACGTTCATTGGCTGACCGACTAGTTGTGAAACTAGTCGGTCAGACAGTCTTCTTGGACCGACTAGATTTCTAGGTCTGAAATTCTATCTGTTCTCAGATCTTCACTTAGTCGGTCCACGTTGTTTGACTGACCGACTAGTTGATGAACTAGTCGGTCAGTGATTGTTCTTTGACCGACTAATTCTCATAGATTTCTATCCGTTGGTGAATGACCTAACTTGTTTTTATGGGACCCTATAAATACGAACCTAGGTCATTTCTATCTAGGTTGTTCTTGGTGAGCTCTTCAAGCTATTGCTTGATCCAAGTCTCCAAATCATCCCTAGGCACCGATTGCTGGTCATTTCCTTGGTGCTAGGTCTTGGTGACTTCATCTTCCTCAAATCCTTCATTTCACCATTTGGGTAAGAAAAACTCAAGGTATAGGATTTTGTGGTAAGATTGTTTATTTCATATTAAACTCTTTAATATTGCTTTGTGATTCTCTCGGTTGTGAGAGAAGGTTGTGATCCCGGGTTGTGGGATTCACGTTTGCTATTGCATGTATGATTTGATCTTGTGAAGGTTTTTCACAAGATATTCATAGTGGAAATCTTAGGTTAAGGTTTCTAACCTAAGTATCCGGAGGGGATCCGGGTGGTTGGGACGTAGGATCACCGGGAACAAGTCGGGGAGACTTGGGTGGATCCGAACCCATTAACATCATTTGTTTGCATTGTTAATTTTGTGTTGTCATTCAATTTAAGCTTCCGCAAATTGATTTGGTAGTTGTTTGCAATTTAATTTGGAATTATACTCCTTATTATTTTAAAGTACTATTCACCCCCCTCTAGTACTTGTGCAGTAGCTGGTAGGGCATTACATTTGGTATCAGAGCCAGATACTTAGCTATGTCTGCCAACGACAACAAGACCGTGCGTCCACCTTCCAACTATGACACCTTCAGGAACCGTGAAGGAGCATCTTCGGTGATGGAAGGACATTCCTCTACGAGGCCTCCATTCTTCAACGGTACCAACTACGGGTACTGGAAATGTCGGATGGAAACCTTCCTCCGAAGTGCATCTTTATGGAGGACTACAATGAAGGAGTACATCGAGCCCGAAGAAGAAGACTTTGAGAAATGGACAACCGCGGAGGTCACCGCGGAGGTAAGCAATGCCAAGGCAATGAACGCCTTGCAATGCGCATTGGAGCCCGAGGACTTCAATAAGATATGCACATGTAAGAGTGCATATCAAATTTGGAACTCCCTCCTCATTCTACATGAAGGGACGAGTCGAGTAAGAGACTCTAAACTCGTAGTCGTAAACAAAGATTACGAAATGTTTCATATGCAATAGGGCGAGAAGATGAAAGAATATTACGCTCGCTTCGTTGACATAATAAACGAGTTAGAGGCCCTCGGCAAGTCCTACACTCAAAAGGAGAAGTGCTCAAAGATTATCGAATGACTTCCTTCATCTTGGGAAAAGCGTACCTTCGCCATCGAGGAAGGTAATGACATGAATAAGTACACCGTAGTTCAACTAATGGGTACTTTAATGTCGTACGAGGTACGCAAGGATAGCAAGCTCAAATTGCAAGAAAGATGAAGTCTTACCTAAAGCAAGACGAGCCAAAGAAGAAGGCTATTGCTTTCAAAGCCGCTCCATCCACATCCACATCAACCGATGATGAAGAATCGGAAAACGAGTTGGACTTGGAGTCCATGGCACTCATGGCCAAGAAGTTCAACCGTTTCTTCCGAAAAGGTAACTTCAAGACCAAAGGTAAATTTGGTTCTTCTAACGCCTCTTCCTCTCCTTTGTGTTTCAAGTGCAATAAGCCAGGACACATGAAAGCGGAGTGTCCCCTCAATAAGCAAAAGGAGAAGTGGAAGGCGCCAAAGTATGACAAGTCCAAGAAGTACACGAAAGGAAACAAGAAGGGACTTGTCGGAGCTACCTTCACCGACTCCGATGATTCTTCAAGCGGTGAGTCGGACGATGAGCACGTGGAGCAAGCGCACATGTGTTTCATGGCAAGAGAGGAGCACGATCAAGGATCCTCCTCTTCCGATGATAGTGATGTCGAAAGCGATGAGGTAACCATGGACGATCTTAGGAATGCTAACTCTCAACTTTGGTCAAAATACACAAAATTAGTAAATCGATATACTAAAGTAAAAGATGACCTAGCTAGCATTCAAACATCGCCTAAGACTATCATCACCAACAACGACACCGTTGTTGAAGAGTTAAGAAATGAGATTGTTAATCTCAAATCTAAACTTGAACATGTTAGCATTGAGGATGCGGAAGAACATAAGATAGCGGATTTAACTTCTCAAAACTCAACTTTGAGTATTGAGAACGAGAATCTTAAATCTCGTGTTTATGTGCTCACATCGCAAATATCCACTTTGGATATTTCTTTGCGTTCTCTCAAAGAGAAATATGAGGACACATTGGGCCGAATCAACAAATTCAACAAGGGTAAGGGCCACTTGGATAATATCCTAAAAGACTTACTTCCGGCCAAACACCACATTGGCTTGGGGTATATGATGGGAAATTCATCCAAGTCGGTCACTACTTTTGTTAGGCCAACTTCCGAAGCCTCAACGAGTGGGAGCAAACACTCTATTGGTAGTTCATCTACCAATGGTGCTTCCACCTCGTCCACACCCTCTTTCGGAAAGAAACCCACTTTGGGTGGACCTCCAAAGAAGGGGCATGCCTACATGTACACCAATACCATGCCACGTAGGAACACACGTCCTACTCCACCGGCTCACACATATGATGATTTTTATGCAACACATTCTCGGGCACGTGCACACCATGTGAGACACCCTCACGCACGTGTTCCCACACATGCATATGTACACCCACCTCATCATATGAATAATTCTCGTCGTGCACCATTCCATCATGTCCCGTATGCCTATCCACAACATGCATCACGTAGAAATCAACGTCGCATGCATGCACCCAATAGGATGATGGCTCCCAAAATTTTCACTATTTGGAGCCCAAAGGACACAAGCATGGATGAAAAACAAGAGTATATGAATGCTTATTTTTCGGATGTTGTGCATAGTAGGAATTATGTGGGGAAGTCTAAGTCCAATTGGACTTGGCTTCTAAAGGTCTAATCCCTTGGACCCAATGACCTTGGGTGCCATGATATGAAATTTTCTATCTTTAGGTACTCAAGGAAAAGAAAAAGAAAAGGAGCAACAAATTTAGATTTAGCTCCAAAGGGAATTGGATACTCGATAGCGGGTGCTCCAAACACATGACGGGTGACGCTCGATTGCTCTCCGGAGTGGTTCCCATTGCGAATGGAAACCGCGTCGTATTTGGAGGCAACGAGAGCGGAACCATCATAGGTGTTGGTAAAGTCGGTAACCCCTCTAAACCATTAATTAGTGATGTTTATCTTGTTAGTGGTTTAAATCACAATCTTATTTCAATAAGCCAACTTTGTGACAAAGGTTACAAAGTTAGTTTTGCGAAAGGATTGTGTCATATTTTAAGAAAAGATAATGATAAATTATTATTTTCCGGAACTCGTCATAAAGACATTTATATTTTGGATCTTCCTAAGTCATATGAACAATGTCTCGTTGCCAACACAAGTGAACAACACTTATGGCATCGACGCTTTGGACATGTGAACTTTGGAACACTTTATAAGCTTTCGAAATTAAATTCTATTAAAGGTTTTCCGAAGCTTGTTTTTGAAAAGAAAAGTTTTTGTGATTGTTGTCAACGTGGCAAGCTTCCTAAATCTTCATTTAAACCTAAGAAAAGCATCTCTACTAAACGGCCACTAGAGCTATTACATCTAGACTTATTTGGGCCAACTAGAGTAGCTTCCTTAGGAAATGCAAGGTATGGACTTGTCATCGTAGATGACTATTCAAGATTTACTTGGGTATTTTCATTGTGTAATAAAAATGAAGCTTTTGAAAACTTCACAATTTTTGTTAAGAAAGTACAAAATCTCTTAGGAACCACCATTGTCACTATTCGTAGTGATCATGGAGGTGAATTTGAGAATGAGTCTTTTGAGACATTTTGTGATGAAGTTGGTATTACTCACACCTTCTCTTTCCCTCGTGCACCTCCTCAAAATGGTGTAGTTGAGAGAAAGAATAGGACGCTAGTGGAGTGTGCTCGCACTATGCTTGATGATAGCCAACTTGGTTATTAATTTTGGACAGAAGCGGTACACATCGCTTGCTATGTGTTTAATAGAATACTTTTGAGGCCCGGCACTAAACAAACTTGTTATGAATTGTTGTTTGGTAGGTTGCCTCAAGTTAAACATTTTCGTGTTTTTGGTTCGAAATGTTTTATTAAGAACACATATGGTAGTTTGGAAAAATTCGATCCAAGATCCGATGAAGGGATTTTTGTTGGATATTCTTCGCGTAGCAAAGCCTACCGGATATTCAACAAACGAACCTCAACGATCGAGGAGTCGCTTCATGTCTCATTTAATGAAGGATTTGTTCCAACTAGAATTTCAAATGATAATGATTCTTTGGATGTTTTATGTGATTCGTTTGATAATTCTAAGTCTAATGATTCTATTGATTCTATTGAGACTAACCCAACTAATGAAGTTGTTGAGAATGTTCCTAGTGATCAAGGTATTCCCAAACGGCTTCATTCGGTTCGTGACCATCCCCATGAGCAAGTCATTGGCAATATTCAAGATAGTGTCAAGACGAGATCGCAAGTCCACCACTTCGCAAATTGTGCCTTTGCCTCATCGATAGAGCCAAAGAATATTAATGAAGCATGCGAAGATAGCGCTTGGATCTTAGCCATGGAGGAGGAGCTCATTCAATTCGAGAGGAATGAGGTATGGGAGCTTGTTCCATTGCCATCGAAGAACCACACCATCATAGGGACAAAGTGGATCTTCAAGAACAAAACCGACGAAAACCAAGTCGTCGTCCGGAACAAAGCTCGGTTAGTTGCTCAAGGCTATCGACAAGAGGAAGGTATTGATTTCGAAGAATCCTTCGCTCCGGTAGCTAGATTAGAATCAATTAGATTATTATTGTCTTTTGCATGCCATAAGAATTTTAAATTATTTCAAATGGATGTTAAAAGTGCATTTCTAAACGGAGATGTCGTTGAGGAAGTTTACGTTTCTCAACCTCCGGGCTTCATAAATGAAAAATTTCTAAATCATGTTTTTAAACTAAAGAAAGCTCTTTATGGGTTGAGACAAGCTCCTCGAGCTTGGTATGATCGCCTAAAGAATTTTCTTTTGGATTTGAATTTTAAAATGGGTGAAGCCGATTCAACACTTTTTATTAAGCATGCGAATAATGATATTTTATTAGTTCAAATTTATGTTGATGATATCATTTTCGGTGCTACTAACTTTGCTCTTTGCGAAGAGTTTTCTAATGTTATGAAGGAACAATTTGAGATGAGCCACATGGGCGAACTCAAATATTTCTTAGGTCTCCAAATTCGCCAATTGAACGATGCAATCTTCATCCACCAAACAAAGTACACGGTGGAGTTGCTAAAGCGATTTGGAATGGAGAATGCCTCCGGGAAAAAGACTCCTATGAGCACTACAACGCATCTTGATAAAGATACGGGCGGAAAAGATGTAGACATTCGTCTATATCGAGGTAGATAGGTAGTTTACTTTATCTTACCGCGAGTAGGCCCGATATTATGTTTGCCGTATGTATATGTACTCGTTATCAGTCTCAACCTAAGGATTCTCACTTAGTAGCGGTAAAGCGTATTTTCCGTTATCTAAGTTACACTTTAGATTTTGGATTACTTTATCCGAAATCTAGCTCGTATGAGTTAGTCTCATACAGTGATGCCGATTATGCGGGATGCAAATCCGACAGGAAAAGTACTAGTGGCACTTGCCATTTTCTAGGAAATTCTCTTGTCTCTTGGTTTTCCAAGAAGCAAAATTCGGTATCACTTTCAACCACCGAGGCGGAATATATTGCCGCCGGTGCCGCTTGTGCCCAGGTTCTTTGGATGAGACACACTTTGAAGGATTTTGGTATTCATTGTGATACTAGCCCTATCATGGTGGATAACCAAAGTGCTATTTGTCTTTCAAAGAATCCGGTGCATCATTCCCGATCAAAACACATATATGTCCGACACCATTTCTTAGATGATCATGTTGCTAAGAAGGACATCATTTTAGTGTACGTTGAAACCCAAAAGCAAATCGCCGATATTTTCACGAAACCCCTAAAGGAGGACTCCTTTGTGCGGTTGCGTCGAGAATTGGGGATTATGGGTGAATCCGAGATATAGGATTCATATTTCATTCAATTATCTTGCATGCTATTCGATTTTGCGATATTTTGTTCATGCTAGATTAATTGAATTTTTGGGAATTTTATGTGATATATTCGAATTTATTGCTTGAAATCGTATTTCAAGTCGTATTTAAGATTTCGACGTTTTATGGGGTAATTTAGATGACTAATGAGAGTTTTAAGTTGTTTCATCCAAGTGGTTTGTGAAGGAAAATCAATTATCAAATTTTGAACTCTTCTAGTCGGTCTAAGTTCATTTGTCAACCGACTAGATGCTCATCTAGTCGGTCCGCAAGTGAACTCAGACCGACTAGATCAAGCTTTCATCCATCTCCTATCATTTTCTTTCGTTAGTCGGTCATAGTACACTTTCCGACCGACTAGATTGAAAACTAGTCGGTCAGTCAGTATACTGCGACCGACTAAATCTTGCCCTAAAATTTGCTGCTTGCCTCTGTTTCGACTTAGTCGGTTCAAGCTCATTGACCGACCGACTAGATCGTAATCTAGTCGGTCAGTGCTTGAACTATGACCGACTAAGTGGGTTAGGGCATTTGTGTATTTTTGCTTCCAGACCGACTTAAACTCACTTTCATTCGACTAAAACTCATTTTTAGTCGGTTTGTCTCTCAGCTCAAGCCCGATAACTCCCAAAACCCGATCGAGCCCCTTCAAATTCTCGTCGACTCCGGCCATATCTCCGGCCATCCTCGCCGTCCGCCGCCGTCGCCTCCTCCTCCTAGGTATCTCCCTCCCTCTCCTAGGTCGATTCCTACCCTAGGGTTCGATTTTATCTCATCTAGCTCCTAGGGTTTCCGAATTGTTTCACTTAGGGCTTGTGCATCTAGGGTTTGTGTGTTCGGATTTCTTTTGATCTCTAGGGCTTGTGTTGCTAGTAGTTTGTGTTGCTTGTACTCGTCGTGCCTCGACCATGGCAAAGACGAGAATTCCTATCGCCTCTTCCGGGGCTTCTCCTATGTCCGTAGGGCCTTCCGACCCTAGGAATCCCCCGAAGCCTAAACGTCGTGCCAAGTCTACCCAAGCTTCCCCGTCTTCGCCTCCTCTGAAGAAGCAGAGGACGGCGACCGTCAAACCCCGCAAATCTAAGACCAAAAAGCCCATACTCCACTCACCGGCTACTCCTCCCGATTCCGACACTGAATTTGTGCCTGAGGATGAGCCTATCGCTAGGGAACCCACTCCTCCTCTCCGTCCTAGGACTCGCCAGCCAAAGGGAAAGGGCCCAATGCCAGCGGGGGGTGTTGACATATCGTTGTGTCGTGATGACCCTATGTGTCTCGCTGCCTACAACCGTATTGAACACTGCCCGATGTTATTGGAGCACTACGTCCAGTTTTCAGATTTCCTTGGCTTAGCCGATCTTCTGTCCTATAGTGGTCTTCTTGATTATCTCCGATACGACCCCAAGGCCAATCCCAAACCGTATCCTCGCCTCGTGAAATTGTTCTATGCCAATCGCGTTCGAGGCCAGTACGATGCCAGCCACTCCATTGAGACGACTGTCTTGGGAACTCCTATAGTTCTCACGGCAGAAATCTTGGGGGAGATTCTTGGTTGCTCGTCGTGTGGTCTCCTCCCTTTGGACATTTCCGTCGATGACATTTCTTCCTTGGATCAGTCAGTTCTTTCAGATATCTTCCAGGTTATCCCCTCCGCATTCATTGGTGTTCCATCGAAATCTTTCAAGCCGAATGCGTGGGTTCTTAACCTGATCTTGAAGTCTTGTCTTCTAACTAAGTATGGATCATCTTCACTTCCATCCCAGCCGTTCTTGAAATTGATCTATGCTCTTTTCTTGGGATGCGAGATTAATTGGGCTCGCGTGATACTCGATAAGATGGACTCTTTCGAGTGTATACGCAAGACCAATAAGTCTGCGCATATTCCATATCCTTGTTTGTTGACCCTCGTATTTCGTCATTTCCGAGTCCCTCTCCCTCCTGACGATGAGCGTCCCTTGGGTACTCCTCTGAACGCGACGGCCGTGAAGAAATCTCTAGCGGCGCTTCGTCATGTGCAGAGGTCTACCACATCTGCTTCTCAGGCGACTCCCTCTGCTGCTGGTGCCCCCTCTCGTCCTGCTACTTTGGATGATGTCGTACGGATACTTCTTCGGCACGAGTCTCGCTTGGCTCGTACCGAGGAGGTAGTTTTCCGTATGGCTCGTCAGATGGGCATTGATCTTCCTCCGTCCGTGTCTGAGGACGAGGAGATGGACGATGAGGAGCATGACGAGCTTGTCACTTCTTTAGCCCGTGGCGATGAGGCCACTGCTGCTGCTGCTACATCTTCTGCTCCTGGTGTTGGCACCTCTACCGGTGCTCCAGAGACCTCTGCTGCAGTAGTTCAGACTTCTGAGCCTGCTGCCTCTCCTGCTGACACTCCTGATGTGACTGCTGATGTTGAGCCTGTTGCTGTTGCTTCCACACCTACCCCGACGATTCCATCTGTTGAGACACCTCTACTCCCTGCAGAGCCTGAGTCCACTCCGTCGACTGGACCCACGGAGACTGCAGATCCAGCCACTTCCTCGTGATCGTTGTTCCGAGGACTCTCCACTACGCTTTGGATGATATATCTTAGTGAGAGTATTTTGGGTTTGGATGGGGTTTGAGAGTTATTTTGATGTATTTTTGAGCTTTCAGGGTTTCGGTGTTGGTTGTTTTGATACACTTTGGATGATGTTGCTGATGGTTATTTTGTTGTATTTTGATGTTGACGATGATGATGTATCTTTTGATGTTTATATCCATGGTCGTTTGTATTTTGATGTACTCGTTGGGATATCTCTTTGGATGTACTCATGATGTTATCATTTATATATATACATTGTCGTTCTCTTTGTCTTAATTCGTCGTGCACATGTAATATTCGTTCAATGCATATAATGTGTGAATACGTCGTTCGACGCATGAAAACTTGGTTAAATAGATTTAAATTCTATAATTGTATAGAATTGTTTTCCATGCACAAATTTAACCAAGAATATTGAATATTGAAGAGTATGTTTCATTATTCAAGAAATGAATAATTATTTGGTATTTTTGATGATTTTCATTATTTTTTTTTGATAATGGACATTTTGGCACACCTTGATTTGATTTCCACATTTTTCCCTAGGTGTCAATTTGGTCCATCGTCATTGTCTACGACTCCCGATGTTGGATTTTCCATTTCCTAGTTGTTGTCGTTGTATGCCCCCCATTTTTGGGATAATGCCAAAGGGGGAGAGATAATGATAATAAATAGCGCAAATGAAAATTTAACTCAATTTCCAAGAATCTAGTTTGATATGTTAGATTCAAGGGGAGTTAAGATACATATAAGGATTTTCAAAATCCGATATTTCGAAAATTGATTCTCTTTATTTATCTTACTCATCTGATTGATGCAATTCATATATATTCATTTTGGAATTAACGTGTCATCAATGCAGGGGGAGTAAAATTTTACATTTGAATCATTATTTTTGATTATTATTTATGTTGGTTTGTCATCACCAAAAAGGGGGAGAATGTTGAATATTGGACTCCCCGGATTTGGTTTTGATGATGAGCAAACATAAATAATCCATGAACTAACAATTTGTGAGCGCAGTATTGGAGATCGTCGCCAATTTCACGAGAACATTCAAAGCGACATCTCAACACTTCCCAAAGCTCGTATTCATGCCTAAAGCTTTGTTGAAGCTCTTGCGACGCTTTGGAAGTTATGAAGATTCAATCGAAGCTCTCAAAGACCATTCTTTAAGGTTTTATTTATAGTCTTTTAGTTTCGATTGATAGATTGTTAAGCCTTGAGTATATCTTACGTCTCTATCTTCATTACGCTCATTTCGTAGCTCTAGGATCCTTGCACAAGTTCATTCTAACTTCCTCGAAGCATCGCGCTTCGATTCGGACTTTATTGTGCATGTTAGTTGGTACAAGAACAAGTACTGACCGACTAGATGGTGATCTAGTCGGTCGGCAACTGTTCTTGAACCGACTAGTTTGATTCCTTAATTTCTTGGACTTTACTGTTTACAGTTAGTCGGTCTACGTTGACTCACCGACCGACTAGTTTGTGAACTAGTCGGTCAGTGATGCTTCTTTGACCGACTAGTTGTGACTTACTGTTCATGCTAAATTTCTCCTAAGCTATTGTTTATCATTAGTCGGTCTAAGAACGTTTGGTGACCGACTAGTTGACAATTTACTCGGTCAACTTTTGTTCTTGGACCGACTAAGTCACTTTGTACTCAGACTAATTCTTTTTGCTCTTAGTCGGTCTACGTTCATTGGCTGACCGACTAGTTGTGAAACTAGTCGGTCAGACAGTCTTCTTGGACCGACTAGATTTCTAGGTCTGAAATTCTATCTCTTCTCAGATCTTCACTTAGTCGGTCCACGTTGTTTGACTGACCGACTAGTTGATGAACTAGTCGGTCAGTGATTGTTCTTTGACCGACTAATTCTCATAGATTTCTATCCGTTGGTGAATGACCTAACTTGTTTTTATGGGACCCTATAAATACGAACCTAGGTCATTTCTATCTAGGTTAGAGCTTCCATTCAGAGATTCATTGAGTTCAAAAGAGATAGCCATTCTCACTCAAATCAAAAGCTCTCTTCCTCACAAGAAACCCATTCTCTCTCATTTCTAGATCTAGAATCCATCTAGAGAGAAGGTTGTTCTTGGTGAGCTCTTCAAGCTATTGCTTGATCCAAGTCTCCAAATCATCCCTAGGCACCGATTGCTGGTCATTTCCTTGGTGCTAGGTCTTGGTGACTTCATCTTCCTCAAATCCTTCATTTCACCATTTGGGTAAGAAAAACTCAAGGTATAGGATTTTGTGGTAAGATTGTTTATTTCATATTAAACTCTTTAATATTGCTTTGTGATTCTCTCGGTTGTGAGAGAAGGTTGTGATCCCGGGTTGTGGGATTCACGTTTGCTATTGCATGTATGATTTGATCTTGTGAAGGTTTTTCACAAGATATTCATAGTGGAAATCTTAGGTTAGGGTTTCTAACCTAAGTATCCGGAGGGGATCCGGGTGGTTGGGACGTAGGATCACCGGGAACAAGTCGGGGAGACTTGGGTGGATCCGAACCCATTAACATCATTTGTTTGCATTGTTAATTTTGTGTTGTCATTCAATTTAAGCTTCCGCAAATTGATTTGGTAGTTGTTTGCAATTTAATTTGGAATTATACTCCTTATTATTTTAAAGTACTATTCACCCCCCCTCTAGTACTTGTGCAGTAGCTGGTAGGGCATTACATTCGACTATCGATTGCAAGGCTTTTCTCTCTCTCACGAAAATCTCTCTCTCTCTCTCCTTTGTGACCTAATTTCTCAAGGAGACGTTCAGATCTTGAGCGATCGTACTTCTGAAAGATTGAATCCCGATCAAGATCTTCAACCTAGCCATCTCCAACTGCTCATCCCGTTGTTGCTAGGGTTGGAATCGTCTTTCATGACTGTTTCTCCATCTTCCTTCCTTGCCCTAATTCGTAAGTATCTCAAGGCATATGAATTTGTGGTGAGTTCTGTTTATTTCATTTAAAACTATTTATTATAAGTTTATCTCGCGGGTTGTGAAAGAAGTTCGTGATCCCGATTTGTGGGAGTCACGATTCGTTCATTGTATTGTTTTATCTTGTAGTAGTTTCTACAAGAAGTTGTTTAGTGGAAGCTTGAGTCAGTGGATTCTAACTCAAGTAGCCGGAAGGGATCCGGTGTCTAAGACATAGGATCACCGGGAATAAGTCGGGGAGACTTGGGTGGATCCGAACCCATTACATCGTTTGTTTGCGTTGTGATTCTCTTGTTGTTCTTATTTATTCTGCATAGTTGTTTGTGATTGCACAATAATTAGGAATTAGACTCTTGATTATTTTAAAGTACTATTCACCCCCCTCTAGTATTTGTGCAATAGCTACTAGGGAATTACAAATATGAGGCAGCGTAGATAGCTCGAGTTGATGGCTGATTATGATGTTGACCTCCAATATCACCCTGGGAAAGTCAACGTAGTACCTGATGCGCTTAGTCGCATACCGACAGTGATG
>JAULAV010007766.1:0-85075 GCA_030789695.1 Scilla litardierei | reverse complement strand
TCCCACACCATTAGCACTTCAAGCTAACGATGACGATCTTGATGAGGAGCAAGCTCTAATGGTCAGAAACTTCAGAAGATATATTCAGACTGACCAATGAAGAGCTGAGAAGGGAAAAAGGTTTACTCGTTCCAATAATTTTAATTCTGATAGAATTTCCTCTGAGCAGAAATCTACTAATAAAATGGAATGTTTTAAATGTACATATGATGAGGAACTACCCACAATATACATCAAATTTCACAGAGAAGAAAGGAAAAGCCAAACTACTAATGTGGAACATGGACAGTGAAGCTGAGGATGAGGACGAGTAGCATGAAGCCCACTCCGTCATGTGGTTAATCAGCATACACAATGAGATAGAATCCTGCACTAAAGCTGAATTTTTGAATATTTGCAAAGGTATGCAAGCTAAAATAGATGAGCTAGAATCTACCATAGATGATTATAGGGAGGGTAGCATTGAATTGCAACAAGAAAACAATGAAATTTCTAAAGAAATTGAGAAACTTAAAGATGAACGTGTTGCATGTAACTCCACAATTAATATGCTGAAAATGGAGAAAGCTAGCTTGCCTGAAAAAGATGATTGTCCCTCTTGTCCCTCTTTGTTAAAAGATATTAGCATGTATAAGCAAGATTTGATAAAGCTTGAAACTGATAATGAATTGCTTACTGAAAATATTAACATGCTAAATCTTGAACTTAAGGAAAACATGAATGATTTTGAAAAGAAAGAAGAGGAAAACAAGCGAGCTTTCATTAGTAAATGCACTTTGATTGTGAACGAAAATGTACATTTGAAATCCAAAGTCGCTAGTCTAGAATTGTCATTAAAGAAATTTTCTATTGGAAAACAAAATTTGGACATTATTCTTGGAAATCAACTTTATGGCAATCATAGGCGAGGACTAGGATATTGTCTTTAAAATGTTGAAAAATCAAAATGTAGAAAAGTTCACATTGAAATAACAAAGTTTGGAAATTTTCAAGCAAAGTGTTCTACATGTGGTTGCATTGGTCATATCTCTTATTATTGCAAATATAGGAACAAGAACATTAAGTTCAAGCAAATATGGGTGCCTAAATATTTGATGACTAACATGAGTGGACCTCATTGGATTCCAAGGTCACACATAACATCTACCGTGTAGGTAAGGTGGATACTTGGCTAGGAGCTATGGATTGAACGCTTCATTTATGTAGTTCTTTAGCCAAGTGACGACGCGAAGGTATATCTTCCTCTTTGAACTTAATGCATACATTCATAGCATTTTTTTTCAATTTTTGTATGCTTGATTTATTTTATTTTGAGTGCTTGTTTGATTGATGCTAGCTTGTTTAGTTCTTTATAAATGAAAAATAAAAAAAATAAAAAAGACAAAAAGCAAAAATGGAGCTTAATGCATATCCTTCTCTTTACATCATTCAGGTGTTATAAATGAATGATAATCATATCCATGTAGAAATTGTAGTATTATTATTATGGCTACATGCGCATGTTTTATTTCATATTACCCATGACAAGTTCAATGAGTTGATAATATGATTTCTACACCTACTTTCACTTCCACAAACTTTAAACTATGTTGTACATTTGGAGATACTATTTATGAATATTGGAAAGTGAATGTATGAAGAATATTAACTATAAATCTAAGGGATATGATGTGTGTTGCCATGGGTAAAAATTAAGATAAAAAGAATTGGTTTTCATGTTATGAAAAATGAAAAAGATAGTAAACATGCTCCGTATGAAAAATGGATACAATCCTTAGCAATTACACTACCCAAGAGTATCCAACATAAGCTTTATGGGTAATCTTGAGCGTTGGTGTTTTTACTCGTCAAGCAATGTCACCCCCACATCTAAGAGTCCTTTTATGCTATGTTTTGGGGTGTGATATCTTAAAATCATTTTTATTGAGGTGGAAAAAAAATCAATCCTAGTACTCTAAAGCTATTTGAAAAATGTTGGATTGGTTTTGGTTGAGGTTATAAGAGTATCTCCCTTTGTACTTCTATGTTTAATAATTGCACTTACACAATGGTGTTGAATTCAAATTATGATTTTCATTGTATTTGAAGTGCTATCATATGGATGTCGACATGCAAATGCTGGTTATAGTCCATAATGCTCTTTTATTTTGCATGTGGTATTTTTAAACTTCATGAATATGCTTTTGATGATGACAAAGGGGAGAAATATTGGAAGATTTGGTATTAATTGATTTGGGTGGTATTACTTGGTATTCTTGGTATTCCGTATTCGGCATGTTCAAGGGGAAGCATGAAAAAGGGGGAGCATGCTAGAAATACTAGTGTTATTGTATTGCAAGGTTGTGTGCTTGAACTGTAGGGTCCTGCCAAAACAGAGTTAGGATCGATAATATGAAGTTTAGACTTACGCTTGCGTATGCGGCACGGTAGTCTACGAACTTCGCCTTCGGATTCGCCACGACGGATCGAGTCTTCTCACGAACGGAGTAAGGCTACTAATCCACAATCTAAATCTCTACTTTAGATTAAGAACTTGGATAGAGGAAGAGAAAGGATTTTTGCAGAGCTTCGCTATGATGAAGTTGCATGCATGAATTCCATGCAAATGGTGTAAGAAATGGCTTACCCTTGGGTCTTATTTATAGCCCCCAAGGTAGTTATTTTAGGGTAAGTTGTTCCTTTGGAACAACTTAATTAAGGTGTACCATGATACATGGCACATTATAAGCTTAAGTTGTACCATATGCATGGTACAACATAAGCTTAAGATATTCCCCCTTTATTAGCCATATGTCGCATGCACTTATGCATATATAATGCGACTTTCCCACTCATCCAGATATCCTCTCCGCAAGGGAACAGATTCCCTTTGTACACGACTTCGTGTACGCGACGTTCGAGGTCCGTATTCCCTCGTACATCCCCCACAAGGGTGTACAAACGTCTTCCATATCCAACATCTCCCACTCACACTTGAGGGGATTGTAAGAGAACGTCTTTCCCTTAGTTCTTTCATCTATCATACCGAGAAATAGACCGTGCGACCGTCATGCGCGTAGACTCTGTTGTTGTGCACTTGTTAGAGATACACAACGACCTCGAAGGTGCAAAGTTGAGTAGTTCAACGCATGCTTTACCCTAGATTATTTCTTCACATTTCTTATACTTTATATTCAACAATTGAATCCCATCTGGATTACAATTGGCTGGCCAGCTTTGAATCATTAAAGTCCAAATGTGAATATGAAATCAATCTTCCTCTTCTTGCGAACCTTCTGATCTTGACTTGATTCGCTTTTCTAACGTGCCCCACCGAGCCGAATTATCATAGCCCATAAGTAACACGCTAAGATAGCGATCATCTCGTCAAATCTAAAGGAACCAATTGGAGTCCTTGAGGGTAAGAGTTAAGACCCGTATGGCCTTTGAGTCTCACATAATAGCAAACACTATTGCTACTAACTCAGTGGTCGAAATGCATACATGGTATGAACACGTATTACAACATCACTCCTTTCCCAGGGAGAGTATGTCTTAATGATGTTGTACGGATGAAAAGATCAGACACCACAGTGCCTATCTTTTTGAGTCCCTTTACTACTCGTGAAATATTCACGGACTCTCATCCTGCATAAGACAGATAGGATTTAAAAAATCCTACGAGATCTCTTTCAAATATCCTTGTGATACAGATCTCAGATCTTTTGTAAGCATCCATATGATGCAGATCTTTCATTCGACTATCTTGTTTAAGTCATGACTCTAAATCATTCGTCTAATGATTTTGACTTTAAACTAGTCTCATCTCTATCTTATCCATCTGATAAGATAAGGCGGTTGCTCATGTGAGAGAGCCAACCTTTATCTGTCCGACATACACACAATTCAGCTGAGATTTCAAAAATGTACACAAACATTTCTTTAAGAAATTCATATGCAATGTTTGAAAAAGAACTTATTCTTTTATTAAATTTGATCTTTCTTAGACATGGGAATATATATTGGTACAACTCAGCTCGTACGCAATCCTTGGGATGATAAGTGTTTATAAAACACATTTCTGGGGATCGCTTTCGTAAGCTGATCCTCTATCATCTCATGCGTAGATATGTACCTTATGTCTACCTTCTTGGTTTTATCATGGTCTTTTGCAAATCTGCAGTTCCTTTAAGATACTGCATTATCCTCTTAACCGCTTTCCAGTGTTCTTGCCCTGGGTTGGATTGGTAACAGCTTACCATTTCCAACGGCAAAACAGATGTTCGGTCTCGTACACACCATAGCGTACATAAGACTATCAACTGCACTGGAATATGGAACTTTTTCCATAATTTCCTTTTCCTTTTGGTTCTTTGGACACGATTCCAGATATAAATTATCGCATATGCTTATATGAATATCAATGGACTTGCAGTCCTGCATATTAAATCGTTCTAGAACCTTCTTTATATAAGTCTCCTGTGAAAGAGAAAGAAGTTTCTTCGAACGATTCCTTAAAATCTTAACTCCAAGGATATATGCGGCTTTTCCTATGCCTTTCATCTCAAATACTGATGAAAGCCAAGCCTTGATACTCATCACAAAGCCCTTGTCATTTCCGGCTATTAAAATGTCATCTACATATAAAGACATGATAATATACTTGCTTTTAATCCTCTTGATATATACTCAGTTATCTTCATCAAGCATGGAAAATCCATTTGATAAGACAACTTCTTGAAATTGTATATACCATTGCCTCGAGGATTATTTAAGACTATATATGGACTTACGAAGTTTACAAACCTTATGTTCGTTTCCTTCTTTTACAAACCCTGTTGGTTGTTCCATATAGATCTCCTCGTCCAATTCTCCATTGAGAAAGGCAGTCTTTACATCCATCTGATGTAATTCGAGGTATAAGCAAGCTACCATTGCCAGAATCATGCGAATCAAGGTAAAACGCACAACAGGTGAGAAGGTCTCTTCGTAGTCTATCCCTTCCTGTTGCGTAAAACCTTTCGCGACAAGGCGAGCTTTATATCTGTCAATAGAGCCATCGGCCTTATGCTTGATCTTGAGAACCCATTTGTTCCCAATTGCTCTATGTCCTCTGGGTAAGTTAACTAAGTCCCAGACTTGGTTAACTTTCATGGATTTCAATTCCTCCTTCATCGCTTCTATCCATTTGTCTTTCGCAGGGCATGATGCGGCCTGTTTGAAAGTAGCAGGCTCGTCATCATCTTGTAGTAAAGTCATAAAGGTTTACGGAAATTCATCCTCAAATCTTAGAGGAGCCAACCTTGTAAGACTACTACGTTGTATTTGAGATTTCTTCAAGTCCTTGTTGACTTGAAGTTAGATCAATTCTAATATCACTCCCACTTGGAATGTCGTCAGAATTGCTCCCACTTGGATCATTATTCCCGTATGGAATTGGATAATCGTCATTCGTATAATCCATTGGTGAAGGTTGAAACGTATTTTCGTTTTCACCAAGAATTCTCCCACTCGAATGAGGTAATCCTTCTTGATCATAAATCTCAAATAAAGATAAGTCCTGACTTATCTCGCCCTGTCTTGGAAACTCGTTTTCCAAGAAAGTGACATCCCTCGACTCAAACTCAATTAGCCCACCATTGTTTCCTGACTAACAAACATATAACCTTTGGAGTTTTCTGCGTATCGTATAAAGATACGTTTCCTTCCCCTTGGCCCAAGTTTGCCATACTTATGGGAGGAAATATGTGCGTAGAATGCACAACCCCAAGGTTTCAAAATGTCTAGGTCAGGAGACCTTTGGTTCCACAACTCATAAGGAGTGGAGCTAACTGATTTCGAGGGTATGCGGTTCAAAATGAAAGCGGCCGTCAATAATGCATCACCCCAAAAAGTGATTGGCAAGTTAGCTTGCGCCATCAATGAACGGACCATTTTTCATTAAAGTCCTATACCTCCTTTCTGCAACACCAATTTGTTGAGGAGTATAAGACATAGATACCTGATGTACTATGCCTTTTTCATCACAAAAGTTCCTTTAAATTTGTTGATTGATATTTACCGCCCCTATTGGTTCGCACGACCTTAATCTTGCGATCTAATTGATTCTCCACTAAACTCATATAGTTTTTAAAGCAGGTTTAGTGCTTTCACTTTTGTGGGATATCAAATAGATATGACCGAATCGGGTGAAATTATCAATAAAAGTGATGAAAAATAGGACTTCCCGCGTCTTGTCTTGACATTCATCGGACCACATATGTCCGAATGGATAAGCTGTAATGGAACCTCGGCCCTTGTGCCGGTTCCAAACGGCTTGCGACAAGATTTCCTCACAAGGCAATGTTCGCAGGTCGACATTTCAACCTTTGAAACATTGGATAGAAGGCCACGTTTGGCAAGTCTATCTATACGCATTGGTCCAATATGACCAAGCCTTGCGTGCCAACAAATTATATTAGACTCATTAGTCAAAGAATTTGTCACAAGGAAATTTTCATTACATGAGGAAATACATTGTACTTATTACAATAAATCCTTTGAAATACAAACCCAGTACCAATAAAGGAATTATTACAAAATAGGTCCATATTACAATCATGAAGGAACCAATTATAACCAAGACCCATTAAATTGACCACAGTATTAATATTCCTTTGAATATAGGGAATGAAGAGAACATCATAAAGTAGGAGAGTGTGGCCGTTGTCCAAGTCTAGCTTGCAATTCCCAACGCCTTTCTCTACAACACGTGTGTTGTTTCCTACATTGATCCACTTCATTCCTTGGGGTATCCGGTGATACTCCACGAAGGACCGTCTGTCCTTTGCTATGTGGTCGGTGGCACCTGAATCAATTATCCCAAAATGGATTAGATTCCACAAGAAATATTGAACTAGAAACACATATGTAACTAGTATTACAAGTTACCTCGTCACTTCCACTCGTACACGAACGAGCATAGTGACCGAGTTTGTTGCACTTGAAGCACTTGATCCTTTTCAAGTCCTTCTTCTTGTGCCATTTCTTGTGCCCACCCTTATGTTTAGGTTCCTTGGTAGACTCAGGTTGCTTATTACGTTCATTAGAAGACTTCGAACGATCTTTACGTTTCTTTCCCCCGTGTGAGGAACTAGCAACCATGTGCACTTCTGCACTTGGCTTGGCAGCCGCAAGCCGCTCTTCCTCTAATTCGAGGTGCTTGGAAACATCGCTGAAGGTCTTGATGCTCTCATTGTGAGTAAGATGCATCTTCATTTGATCCCACCCATTTGGTAGGGAACGTATGACTGCTTGGATTTGTTGCTCATCAGTGAGCACATGACCTGCGTCCTTTAACTCCGAGATAAGGTTCGCCATATGTCGCAGATGTTTCCCCATGGAATGATCTGGACGTTTCTTATATGTATCGAACCTTATAGTTAAGGCACGAAGTTTGGACACCGATGTGCCACCGAACTTCTCCTCTAGCTTGGACCATATGTCCATGGCTAGGTCATGTTCTCGGAAGATGCGCATTATGTCATCAGCCATACTGCTTAATAACGTAATGCGCGCTATCTTATTCTTTCGAGACCAAGCATCAAAAGCTTCCTTGTCTCGTCTGTGTTGGGCCGTAGTGCCCAACTCGGGTTCAATCATTACGTTCTTTAGAGTTTCGAGCACTTCTTGCTCCTCTAAAACGTATTGTATCTTAATGGACCAAAGTTTGTAATTATCGCCGTTGAGTTTTTCACCTTTGTTTAACTCAGCGACGATATTCTTTGAAGCGGAAGACATTTTACTTTTAAAATGCTGCAAAAGACATAAAACCAAAGGTTTGATCAAAAAATTGCATTGAAAAATTCTTAAAATATAATTCCCATTTGAAGTGAAAGTAGAATATCTCATTTGGCTGGTTCTAATTTCAACTCCCACTTGGAATGATATTTATAATTTGATAAGTTACTTTCGAAAAATATTGAAGATGTTACTCTAGAATCGGAAAGGTCACTATGTTTCCAATCACCATCTAGATTAACTTTCAATATTTCTCCCTCACTTTATCAAAAGTTAGTACTCTTATAGTACTTCGCAGCGGAAAAGCGTTTTTGAAAACGTATTTTTCAAAACGTATGAAAACGTATTTTTCAAAAAAAATTATATTTCAACTTAGTACCCATATGATACTAGTGAAATATTCGACACTTCCTGACCATTTGTCGGGAATGAGTCGTAGCCGCGCCTAAGTCGGATCCCCCTTTTGGGGATTCTTCTGCAAATTATAGTCGCCGGCTCCCGTATGGATCCAGGCGTTTCCCCCGTATGAGAGAATTTTGATGCAGACGACTGTTGTTTGGCCCCGTATGGGCTAGTTGGCACGTTCATGTTCAACCAAGGCCTTTTGCCGAATTGGTCTGAATCACTGCTGGCCAATGCCGATCAGTCCGACCCCCGGCCAGACCCTGACCGCTGCCAGGGCCGACCGTGGCCCTGGCAGCGGCCAGGGCCGGCCATCGGCCAGGCCATGGCTGAGGCCAGGGCTGGCCAGACCCTGGCCTCTGCCAGGGCCGGGGCTGGCCAGGCCCTGGCCTGAGGCCAGGGCGAGGCCCTGGCCTCTGCCAGGGCGGCCAGGCCCCTGGCCGGGGGCCAGGGCCCCTGCCCTGGCCCCGGCCAGGGCGGCCAGGCCCCTGGCCTGAGGCCAGGGCGCCGCCCTGGCCTCTGCCAGGGTGGCCTGGCCCCTGGCCGGGGGGCCAGGGCCCCTGCCCTGGCCCCGGCCAGGGCGGCCTGGCCCCTGGCCGGGGGGCCAGGGCCCCGCCCTGGCCTCTGCCAGGGCGGCCAGGCCCCTGGCCTGAGGCCAGGGCGCCTCCCTGGCCTCTGCCAGGGCGGCCTGGCCCCTGGCCGGGGGGCCAGGGCCCCTGCCCTGGCCCCGGCCAGGGTGGCCAGGCCTTCTGGCCCTGGCCGCGGCCAGGCCTTCTGGCCCTGGCCGTGGCCGGCCAGGGCCGGCCAAGGCCCGGCTATGGCATATTGGCCTTGACCGGCCATGGCCCTTTGGCCATGGCCGGTTCCCCTTTCCTGGGGTGGCCGCACACCCCCGTCGGAGGGGGTTGTCGCGGTGGTTATTGGCCGTAGCCAACCCTCTCCGCATGGGGAGAGGGGTGCATGGTCTTCATAACCCATTTGGCCATGGTGCACATGCACTAAAATTCATCTTCCCCGATGGGAATAACCACCACCTTCTTCTCCGGTGAAGCACCCGTTCGTCGAGGAAGTAGTTGTCCTCCAATGGCCGTGTGCCAAAAAATTGAACCCACTTCAAAAATTCGTAAACTACGCGCTCCACATGAAGAGAGCGCCCATTCCCTATGAATGGAGACTCAGTATCCATGAAGAGAGCGAGTTTGACGATATGAACGGTCGGTTCTTCCCGTCACGGAGAGTTCCTGCCATATTCGTAATGACAGAAGACCCTAACGTGAAAAGAACAACCGCTGTGTTCTCTCCGTCACGAAGCGTTCCTACCATATCCGTAATGGTAGGATACCCATCCGTGAAAAAGACAACAACTCGTTCATAGTTTCTCCGGGGCGAACCCGTATGTCTCTGATACCAATGTAGGGTCCTACCAAAACAGAGTTAGGATCGATAATATGAAGTTTAGACTTACGCTTGCGTATGCGGCACGGTAGTCTACGAACTTCGCCTTCGGATTCGCCACGACGGATCGAGTCTTCTCACGAACGGAGTAAGACTACTAATCCACAATCTAAATCTCTACTTTAGATTAAGAACTTGGATAGAGGAAGAGAAAGGATTTCTGCAGAGCTTCGCTATGATGAAGTTGCATGCATGAATTCCATGCAAATGGTGTAAGAAATGGCTTACCCTTGGGTCTTATTTATAGCCCCCAAGGTAGTTATTTTAGGGTAAGTTGTTCCTTTGGAACAACTTAATTAAGGTGTACCATGATACATGGCACATTATAAGCTTAAGTTGTACCATATGCATGGTACAACATAAGCTTAAGATATTCCCCCTTTATTAGCCATATGTCGCATGCACTTATGCATATATAATGCGACTTTCCCACTCATCCAGATATCTTCTCCGCAAGGGAACAGATTCCCTTTGTACACGACTTCGTGTACGCGACGTTCGAGGTCCGTATTCCCTCGTACATCCCCCACAAGGGTGTACAAACGTCTTCCATATCCAACATGAACATCATGTATTACTTGTTTGCATACACCCCTCCATTACATTACACACACATGTCACGATGAAATTTTCTAAATCGTTATTGTGCAAATCTATAATTGGTTTGTCATCATCAAAAGGGGGAGATTATTGGATACAACGATCTAGGAATTATTGTTTGATGATGACAAACATATATGAACAATTTGATGTGTGTGTTAAGTGTATGCAGGATTGACCTGCGCCGACTATGCCTACACACTGAACATTTCTAAACTCTATATTTATTATTTTGTAGTAGTGTAGCGATCCCTGTAGGAGAAACTTTAACAGTTTATTGTGTTTTTGGGGACGAGTTGGGGCTCTTCAAGGGTGAGAGCATCTTATTAGGTTGATAGTGTACAGCACGTGGGAGTGTGTACGAGCTAGGTGAGAGTTGATTTGGGGATCTTGACTTATTGTAGTATTACCTTGATTACATATCTGTCTAGTAGTTGCTTTCGGGGCTGGAGTAGGTCGTGGGGACGACCGAACCCGGGTATATCTGTGCGTTCTCTGTGATTGCATTTTATTTACCCTGCATATGCTTATAACTGCGTGTGACTGTTCGTGGGCTACACGAATTTTTTCATAGCCTATTCACCCCCCTCTAGGCTTCGATCCAGATCCAACAGAATGACATATGAGATGTGTACTTGGATGATGATGTCTCGATCTAAACCTTGGTTCGAATGGTGTTTAAAACGGACTCCGTATATAGAAAATAAAGCCAAAACAAGCCAAAGGCCCTTATAGGGCATTGCAGGTCGACGCACGACCTTATCGGGTCGGGCGCACCGGGCCCGACAATTGGAACCCGTGCATGTGTTAGACAAGGGTGTGGCCACATGTACGTGTGTGACCCATGGAGGGAACAAGCCCGCCCCTTTTCTATAGGCGGGGCCCGCCCACTTCGTGCAGGCAGTGCTCGACTGCCAGCACGTGACCTGCTAGGCTGGCGTACGCTGTAAGGTGGGCCCCACGTCGTGGGCCACATTTTTGGGTTCTGAACCCTAATTGTTGGTGGCTCGTTTTTTTGCGAAAAGCATTGTTTTGGGCTATCTTTGGACGATCGTTTGAGGGGTCAAACGAACTCGAAATGGAGCGCCATTTTTTCTATGTGTTCACCATTCAACCCTTTTCACAAAGATGTATGACATCATTCTTGGAGCTCTACAGTAAGGGATGTAAAATTCATTGAAGTTTGGCCTTCGTGAAGGTTAAACTTAAAGTTAATTTTCTCGTCCAAACCTTTAGTCCCACATCAGAAATTTAGAAGATAGGAGGGGTCAGCTGCCTATATAAATAGGGGCCAACCCCCCTCCTTGAAACTTTTACCAAGCTCCAGATCTGAATTGCTCTATTAAACATGAACTAGCCCGGATCTGAGCTTAAGAAAATATTCCCTCTTTCTCCCTAATTCTTCTTTGTTCCTGATCGGGCTCTAACAAAGCTGCAAAGGAGTTTGGATCGGATCCAAAGTCTTGATGGAGGATCCACTCAAGGTGAAACTTTCTGGAGCACGTGGTTGGCTAGGCTACAAGGGTGTTACTCTCCTCGGGACGCGGTTCAACTTGGGACGTGGTTCAGCTCAGGAGAAGCGGCTCAGCCCTAACGCGGGGTATTGCTTTGGAGAAAAAGAAATGTTGTTGAAAACGACTTTTCGTATTCTGTGGAAACGAAGTGAAAGATATGTAGTTTAATAAACATGCATTTATAATTGCTGTTAGATAGATCTATCTTTAGGGGTTGGTTGGATCCAACCCCAGGATAGTAGAGATTCTGGCTAGGGTTTATTCTTTAGGGCTTGACTTAAAAACGTTTTAAGTTGTTTTTCGCTGCTTGATTTGCTTTTGTCGTCTATCCGACTTAGGCCGGATGTCGATTTTATAGCCCTAATGACCCATTTCAATATGCTCATCGCTTCATCAAATAAAGCAGAGATATAGAGACTGAAGTCTGAGATAAGTTGTGCATTCGAGATGAAGGATCTAGGTAAAGTACGGAGGATTCTTGGGATGAAGATCACAAGAGATCGAAGTGGAGGTATAGTTCATCTTTCACAAAGTCGCTATTTAAAGTCTGTTATGCAGAGATTTAGTTGTGAAGGGATGAAGTCTGTAGCTACACTGCTTGCACCTCACTTCAAGCTCTATTCCAAGCATAGCCCAAAGAACGAAGATGAGAAGAAACTCATGGAGAGCGTACCGTATGCCAATGTGGTAGGAGCCTTAATGTATGCTATGTACCTGACCCGATCAGTCACATGCCGTCAGCATGGTGAGTGAATCATGCACAATCTGGGGAAAGTACACTAGCGAGAAATTCAATGATACTTAGATACATCATGGGCACCATTGATGCCAGATTGACTTATAGCCAAAGTGATGAAGGTTTGCAAGTTGTAGGCTACGTTGATTCCGACTTTGTAAGTGACTTGGATAGTAGGAGATCAATGACAGGCTACGTCTTCACCCTGTTAGGAGCTCCAATTTGTTGGCAGAGTATACTTCAATTCACGGTGGCTCTGTCTACTATGGATACAGAATACATGGCATTGACAGCATTGACAGAAGCTGTGATGGAGTCAATATGGATGATGTGCTTGATGGACAATCTCGGAGTCTACTAGAAGAAGTATGATCTCCATTGTGATAGTCAGAGTGCAGTGCACTTAGATAAGAATCAGGTCTTCCATGCATGCACCAAGAATATCGACATAAGGTACCACTTTGTCCGAGAATGTGGGAGAAGAATACGATGACATCAATTTATGGAAGATCGGAACAGATGACAACCCGACAGACATATTGACTAATGTTATATCGGGAGTCAAGTTCAAGCATTGAATGGATTTGCTCAATAGTGTTTCGAGATGATGTCTATGGTTGCCCCAATTGGGGGCAGTGCAGTTCAGTGGATCAAGGAAAGGCTCTGTGGGGGCATTGGGCTCTTTGGAGAAAAATTGGGAGAACACCATATGTGACTTTACGAAGGTGGTGCATTGATGGTCGACTATGTGACAGAGGCCTAGATCTCGCCAAGGTGTAGATTTGTAAAAGTTGGTACGATTGAGGAGCTGAAAAATTATTGGTTCGACAGCTGAGATATCTTGTGCAAAGCTAGTTCAGATGTGCTCTGATCCGACCTATCTAACTCTGCACAAGTCAGATAGATCAGATGCCGAGCTATTGGACTTTGTTAGTGCATTGTGTTGAGAGATGTGTGTGCCCTTGAGGCAATTTATCTCTATTTATATGTACAAACATCTTGTTCGAAGTAACAATAAGCTGTTTGGTAAAAATTTACCTAAGTAAACAATAATGTAGTCTTCATTAGAACTTAGGTAAAGTCTTGAGACTTAATATGACGTCAAACATTTATCGAGATAAATATCTCGATTAAGGAGAAGTGCTTGACCGTTTGTAGTATAAGTCAAAATCATTCGTGGTCATAGATGTTTCGAGAAAAAAATATCGACACATTGGATAGACCATTGTGTCTTTGTCTTCACCATAAATTGGTGACAATGATCTCATGGTCATTTGACTTGGCAAAGTCGGAGACAAGACATGTGCTCATTAGAGAATGTGTTCACTGAACGACCCGACGAGAGTTATCACATGGTTAACTTAAACTCATCTGTCAATGATAACTCTCAGTGATGATAGGAAAGTTGGTCCTTAGACTTGAGGTCATTGTATAAACTTGTATATAAACGGTGTCACTTTGATCTCCGACCTAGATTCGAGGCAAGGCCTGTCAAAAGGTCCTTGGTTGGGTGACACTTGAAGGAGTAATGCCCAACAAAAATTTGTCTCTCTCGTTTATGGGGAGTAAGTATCGCATGAGTTAGTTCGGTCTTTAGTGAAAACTTTGGCCAAAGTATGTTAAAAGAAGTCCAACATTATTAGACTAAAGACTTATGGAGACTAACCGGATTCAAGCTATTAGGGTTGATAGTTGACCATACTCTAGACTTGACTAAGGGACATAGTTATGACAAAGGAATTACAACTGCAGCATTCATCACGGACACATGCATGGTGGTTCCAACAATACTTATGCCAATGGGCTAACCAAATAATGATGATACCGAAACAAGGACGACACATGCTACTCATGGTCACTGCCGTTTATAGTTCGAGCCCCACCTATAGTAGGATCAAGATGTAGGGTCTCACACGGAGTGGGACCTTTGTCAAGTAATAAGTAGGATCAGGGAGATAGTGCATATGATGCCTGGGAATCAATTGTGTCGCAAAAGGTTTGCGATATAAGCTTTAGAATAATACAGTGTGGGATTAAAGCATAGGATGTAAAATGATTTAAATATTTCATAAAATGTTTGCGAGCATATTTTATATAATAAAGGCATAGAAAATAGTTACAGGGGTTTTGGGAATATCCCGGTCAAAACCCATGTTCAAACGGTTTCGAAAAGGCTCTAATAGGAGCCAAAATGGCCCAAAATTAGAGCCACAAGCCAAAAATGGCCTCTGCTCAGGCGCTTAGGCTTAAGCCCAGTGCCCAGCACCCAACGCTGGGACAAAAATCCTAGGCGGGCACTGGGCTTTGGCTTAGCGCCCGTCGCTTATACGGCAGACAGGCGCCCGACCTGCCCATCAGGCAGGCGCGCCCAGTAGGTAGGCAGGCACACCTGACCCGCCTAATAGGCAGTGCACCCAGCAGGTGGGCTGGCGTGCCTGACCCGTGGTGTGGGGCCAATTTTGATTATGGTTTTTTGAAACCCATAATGGCGGCTGTCTTTTTGCGAAATGCAGTTTTTGGGGCCAACTTTGTGCGTACTTTTTAGGGGTCAAACGAACTCGGAATTGTGCATCGTTTGTGTCTATGCATTCAACGTTCAATGCTATTCAATTTGATATAATATATCGCTTCTAGAGTTCAACGGTGAGGGAGAAAAAATTCGTTGAAGTTTGGCCTTCATAGAGGGTAAACTTGTGATTAATTTTTTCCCCTAATTGTATAGTCACACATTGGTTATTTTGAGATTAAAAGGGTAAGCTCCATATATAAATAGGGGTTCACTCTCCTCCTTGAAACTTGCACCAAGCTTTAGATCCATGTAGCTCCATCTAAACGTGAGCAAGCCCAGATCCAAGCTAATGTCATTTTTCTCCCTTTTGCTTCCTTGCTCCTGTTCGGGCTCTGGAAAAGCCACGAAGGAGTTCGGATATGATCCAAGTCTTGACATATGATCTTCTTGTGGTGAAACTTTCTGGAGCATAGTTGGCTCGGCGACAAGGGGATTGCTCACCATAGAACATGGTGCGACTAAAGCGAAGCGGTTCAACCCCAACGTGGGGCATTGGTTCGTGAGGATTGGCGATCTACTAACATGCAAAACACATGTATGTCCTTTATATTTCATGAGTTTATAATTGCAGTGGTTATATATATATATTTTTAGGGGTTGGTTAGACCCTCCCTGGGATATTAAGGTTTCTGGCTAAGGTTTTTATTAGGGCTTTCTTAAAATGGGTATACATGTTTTTTTGCTTTTTGTTTCTTTTTGTCGTCTGCCTGACTAAGGCCGGACGTTAATTTTGAGCCCTGGGGATTCCCTATTCCCTAGGCGTCTTTATTTGATTTTATATCTCTTTACATTTTTTGACGCTTGTGACAACATCGCCGAAAGGCAATTTCCTACTTTTCTGTCCCTATAGCCAGGTTGTTCGGAGAAGGCACTATCATACGTCCTCCCTGTGTTCGATACCTGCTCGCCGCTACACCGTGCGCTTGCGGTAAAACTACACGGTCGCTCTTTAGGGTGTACGCCCGGGCGCGATCAATTTTGAGTTTTGATGATTTCACTTCTCTCTTTTCGACTATGGTCTCGTTGGCACGCTTTGATATTCTTCGATATATTTTTCTTGGTGTCATTTGGACCGTTGTCGTGTTATTCGACTCTCGTGTTTAGATTTTTATTTAGCCTTCGTTGTTGTCGTTGATCTCCTCCCGCTCTTTTTGCTAATGCCAAAGGGGGAGAGAATTAATAATGACGTTGAGCTAAATGATAATTTAAAGTAATTTACCGTGAATCTAATTTGATGTGTTAGATTCTGGGGGAGTGAAGATATAAATATGGATTCCGATCCTATATTTCAATAATTGGATCATGTTTTATACTTTTCTCGTCTGCTTGATGCTTATGTTTATTATTTAATTCGGAATTAACGAGTCATCAATGCAGGGGGAGTAAGTAAATTTCATTTATATCATTATTATTGATTAATATTTATGTTGGTTTGTCATCACCAAAAAGGGGGAGAATGTTGAGTATTGATTCCCCGGATTTGGTTTTTGATGATGAACAAACATAAATATCATGCACTAATTCTCTTTGAGCGCAGTTATGGAGATCGTCGCCAAATTACTTCGTACATCTCAAGCGACGCCCCAAGACTTCTTAAAGCGTGTGATCGTGTGCCTGAAGCTTCGTTGAAGCACAAGGAGTTATTAATGAAGTCAAGGGATTCGGATTGAAGCTTTGAAGATGGCTCGTCATGTTTATTTTATTGTCTTCTAGCTTCATCGTATAGAATGTTAAGCCTTAAGTAGGACTTACTTAACAATCTTCATAACGCTCTTATCTTAGATCTAGGATTGTCTTAGAAGCCATTAGAAACTTTCCCGAAGCTTATCGCTTCATTTCACACTTCGTATGCATCTTAGTTGGTTCAAGAAGAAGAACCAACCGACTAGATGACAATCTAGTCGGTTGGAAATCCTTCTCGAACCGACTTGATATCCTAGTTCATTTCAGCCTAGCTACTGTTTACTAGTTAGTCGGTCAAAGAACATTTACCGACCGACTAGTTCTCAAACTAGTCGGTTGGCAATCCTTCTTAGACCGACTAGTTTTCCTAGTGAAATTCAGCTTAACTTACTGTTGATCAATTAGTCGGTCCAAGAAGGTTCACCGACCGACTAGTTGTCAAACTAGTCGGTTGGTGTTTCTTCTTAGACAGACTAGTTCTATCTCTTGATTTCACTATCTTCCCTATCATCCATTTAGTCGATCTATGAAGGTTCACCGACCGACTAGTTGCAGAACTAATCGGTCAGTGATCCTTCTTAGACCGATTAAGCAGCTTCAGAAATAGATCCGTTGGGCATTTAATGCCACGATTTTTGCTGATCTCTTCTCTCCCTCTTTTATATACTTGATGGGCTTATTGCTTGCATTCAAGGCTACCATTATTGAGATTTAGAGAATCAAAGAGAAGATCATTCATTCTCATTTCTAAGCTCCCTTACTTCACAAGAATCTCTCCCTTACTCTTTGAGCCCTAATTCCTCAAGAGAGATTCTCATTCATTGTGAGCTACTCAAGCTAAGAGCTTGAATCCAAGTCACCAACTTCTTCCTAGCCATCTATTGCTGCTCATCTTGGTGGAGCTTGGGTTTGGTGCTTGCTTCTTCCTCAAAATCCTTCTTGCCCTAAAATCAGCAAGTTTTACTCAAGGCATATGGTTTTGTGGTAAGTGTTTTATTGTTTCATTTACTTTGATATTTCAAGTTTATCTCTCGATTGTGAGAGAAGATCGTGATCCCGGTTTGTGGGAGTCACACTTCGATCTTTGTATGATTTGATCTTGTAGTTGTTTTCTACAAGAATTTCATAGTGCAAAACTTGAGTTAGAGGATTCTAGCTCAAGTAGCCGGCGGGGATCCGGGTCTAGGACGTAGGATCACCGGGAACAAGTCAGGGAGACTTGGGTGGATCCGAACCCATTAAATCGCATGTTTGCATTGCTTAATTCTTGTTGTCTATTTTCATTCCGCATTGTTGGTTGTGTTTGCACAATAATTAGGAATTATACTCTTGATTATTTTAAAGTACTATTCACCCCCCCTCTAGTACTTGTGCAGTAGCTATCAGGGCATTACATCCTCGAGTGTCGGTGTAAGTTAATATTAGACATGAAAACAAGGGTTCGACTAAACTAGTCATTATGGTTTGTTAAGTGTCCTCAAGATTATAAGTACTATGGGTAAAAAACGAATATGGAGTCACATGTGATGTGATTGATAAAGAGTTTATCTACCAACTGCAAAGTCAATCAGCTTGTTAAGTCTCCTCAAGGTTGAGAAGCTCAGGGTGGTTGGGTCCCTCTCCCATTAAATGACTAAATTCGTTCATCTATAAGGCTTAAGATGATCGCTAAAATAGTGGGAGGATATAGTTAGATAAAAATCATTCTACCTATATTAAATTGAACATATGCTAAATTAGGGTAGTTCTATATTTTACAGCATGTAATTCAAATTATAATATTCTGACTGGTCAATATGATTGGTTAAGGCATATCAACTCAAAATCATATTAGATAAACTAAACTTTGTTCTCAATGACCCCTTCCTTGAAGTGTCATTCTTAGCACTGACTTAAGGACAATGAATTCCTTAAGCTCTTTGGACTTGCACAATAAAAGCACGCTACTTAACACTCGCCTCTATGAGCTATATGCTCCAGGGATAGCTTAAACATACTGATGTTCAAAGCATGTTTCTCTGTACAACTTGTTGAGTCTCCTCAAGGCTGTATGGAAAATAGTTTCAATCCATAAGGTTCAAAACTTTGATCAAACTGTTTGACTCGAAGATGAGTGTAAGAGCGGTGCAAGACCATGTATCCAAATTAGTTCTTAAGAAGAACATTTTGTTGAGTCTACTCAAGTGTTTGGATGCATGAGATGCTTCAACAGCTAGTATTCGTGTTGGGACATGCATTGTCTAAATGTGATTCAGAAAAGAGAATGCACTAAGGAAAGTCAGTTGAGATAGAATGTTTTGTCTATCATGAGAAAAGGCATAGTAGGAGGAACTCAAAATATGACATATTTGATTTCTAAGTTTCAGAATAATCGTTATACACAGAAAAAGATTGTCCTACATATTGGCCAAGGAGTAAGTGTTGTTTCTGGGTCATATGAGATGTATATCATACTTGGCGAATGTCGTCACTTTACTTCTGAAGAAATGTTTTGGTGTGAGTATTTTGTATAACAATATGGTATTAAGTGTTAATACATGAATGCACAAGTTAGTAGTAATATCGATCTATGGCACAATAGACTAGGGCCATATCAGAGAGAACAGACTTGACAAGTCACATAAAGAGGGGTCTCTTGGCCTCTCGTATTATAAGTCGAAAGACACTTGTGAGTCTTGTCTCAAAGGTATGATGGCCAAAAATCTTTCTATAAGACAGTGGGAGAATGAGTTGGAGAACTCATGTTCTTGTACATATGGATGTATCCAGATCCAAGTCTATATCAGCCAGTATATGGTATTCTTATTTTATTATGATACGCATTCTTGATGAAACAAGTCTGATGAAATAGTGAACACAATAGCAGAAGTAGTTGAACTAATTCAATCAGATCAAAGAGGTGAATACTTAGCTATGCAATTCAAGTGTAATTAAAAGAAAATGGTTTTTTCTCTCATGTCAAGTCTCCTAATACACCTGTGTGTTGGAGATCGTGAATCACACTTCGTTAGACATGGTGTGATACATGGCAAGCGACTATGAGTTACAATCCTCCCTCTGGGGTAAAGCCCCAGATAAGAATGCCTAGGTTCTTGATAAGATCTTGACAATGTTCGCGCCAATGACTCCATATATGATATGGAACAGAAACCCAACTGAGGTGTGTGGTTTTCCTGCGTAAGTCAAGTGGCTTAATCCAGACTAACTAAAAGACACATCTGTCAGAACCAGCAAATTTAATACTCCTCAAATCAATCGTTAGGAAGTCACAAGATTACTCGAGCCTCGTGAGACAAAGAAGTCCAGTAAAACATCATAGTATATGATGGCCTAGTAAACTTCCAAGATGCCATTCGTAGTGGAGACTCTGAGAAATGGCTTGATGCAATCCGTGAAGGTCCTTGCACGTGAATAATGTATGGACCGTAGAAGACGTGGCCAAAAGAAGTGTTCCCATTTGCTGCAAATGAATCTTCAAGATAGAAGATTAGTGCAGAAGGAAAATAGAGAAGTGCAGGTTATACTGGTTGAGAACAATTATCATCAGAACTCTAATAAACGGATTGGGATGAAATTTTCTTGCCAACAGCCGTGCACAGATCTATTTGGATCAGACTCATTTTCAAAGCTCATGATGATCATGAAATCTGGAATATGCATGTAAAGTCTGTTTTCTAAATATGATTTAGAAGAACAAATTTACATAAATCTGTTAGAAAAGTTTTCAAGGTCAGTAGGAGTGAATAAAAGGAATGGAGGCATCAAGGAGCCAGAACATATGTTTTGACAAAGTGATAAAACACTTTGACAATTTATCAGAAATAATTATGAATCGTGCAGATGACCAGTGACTATTTTGGATCATTCTCGTAAGGTACGTGAAGGATATTGTTTTAAATCTCAAGTGAGGACGATGAGCTGGATGAGATCCAGGCAAGACAAATGTTATGGATTCCAAAAGACCAAGGAAATAATTTGGATGAGATTCAAATGTGTGGTCTAGCATGAACATAAAAACTTCTTAAGTCTATACAAAAGACGGTTTAGCAGATTCACTCATGAAGGCTCTACCACATGAAGTCCTAAAAGAATTATGTGTAAAAACAGTATGAGTGACGTCCCCACGTTGTGCGTGTTTGATGTGTGCAATAATATGATTGGGGGCGTGAGAGTTAAATATTTGTAACCGCAAGTGCACGGTGTTGTAGTGTGGATTGGGGGTCGAACTCAGGGAGGCGTGGATGTGCTTGTGTCAAGAAGGATCAAATTCACCCCATGGGCGAGCTAGCCTGAATCGGATAAATGGTTGTCACAGTAAATGGGATGCAAGTGATAAACAATATAAAGGGAAACCCCGAGACTTTGGTTTCCACCCTATCGTGCGATTCTCGTCGATACGGCCGACGGGTAGGATAACGATCAGAATTAGGGTCTAATGGTGAGACGTTGCCTCTGAAAGTGGTACCAGCGTCCCGTGGGCCCGATATTCCGGTCGGTGCCCAGGATGATACGCCAGACTTCCCGGGTTCGGTCAGTGGGCACTCCCGTGTCCATTAACACTGACCGACTCCTGGAGCACTAAGTTCGCAACGATAACTCCCAACGTCTCATCCTGCTGCTCCCGCGCGCTAGGATTCGACGTCTACGCTAAGGGCGTGAGCTATGGCTAGGGAGTCAACCGCCAAGTTTATTCCCCCTTGGCCCAACGATCAAAGGCGGTCTTTTTTCCGCCGATGACAATGAAACACCCCGCGTAACCGTTAGTTTCCTAATCCCTATCGATTTCCTAGTCCTATGGACACATTGGGAAGATCCCACGAAGGGGTTTACACCAAAATCCCAGATTTGGGAACTACTCACACATATTTAGTAAAAAGCGATCTAAAGCAAAATCGACCGTAAGAATCATGATCAGGCGATTGAAAAGCAGTAAGAGCAATGCTAATAACACTATATTAAAGTTTAACAAAGATCAGAAAACTTACAAATATCTGAAAAATTACAGCCGTTAAGAAAGAGAAAAAACAACAAAAAATAACAACTCTCGTTTCTGGAAAACCTAGGGGTCCTATATATAGAATACGATATCACCCGATCGGGTGAAAATTCACCCGATCGGGTGACCTGCTTCGTTTCTTCGGCAGCTCAGAATATGACTTCACCCGGTCACCACGGCACGGTCGGTTGAGGCATGAAGCTGATCGGTTGGATCTTCGCACCGTCGGTTGAACCGTTCGGTTGAGCTCTCCGTGTCATGGCTTCGGAGAATCGGCTACAGGTGAACCGATCGGGTGAAGGTCACCCGATCGGTTGGCGTTCAGCGTCAGAATTCCAGAGAGTTGGGGCGTTTGAACCGGTCTCTGAACCGACCGGGTGACTTCTTGGCCGCTCCAACTTGTGTCCGGGTGGTGCATGCGTGCATCACCCGATCGGTTGGAAATGACCAACCGGTCGGGTGAGGGGCTGAAAGATGCGATCTTCGTCGTTTGACCCCCTAGATCACGCGTCACTCCTCCCCTTGCTCCGGGGACTCATGATATCGTCGTTTTATGTCCCCTACACCGGTAAAATCCTGCAAATATACAAAAACATGGAAAAGTGAAAGAAAACAAGAAAACACGAGAAAACGAATACAAGACAGCAGAAAATACGGAAAAACACGGAAGAAAACGTGCACAAATATATGAAATATAAACTCACATCAATATCCCCCAAGCTGAACTCTTCCTTGTCCTCGAGGAAGACGAGTGAGAGTAGGAGCTTGTAGGGAGAAAATAGAGAGAAAGAGAAAAAAAATGGAACTCTATATCCAAGATCGCCCGTCAGGGCCAACAAAATCAAAAACGACACACCAAGCAAGCAAACGCCAAATCACATCACTAAACCAAGGAATACGAGTCCAGACAAGTACCGTGGGCCCACGCAGTGAAGCGCAAGTGAGCGTGGTCGTGTGCTAGCAGTCGGTGTCACTATCTACGATGTGCAATAGAGCTCGATATACACAAATCCAAGAATTGACCCAAATATCGATTCGATTCAAATTAAGCGGTGAATATATAGCTCAAGAATGCATTAGAATAGAACGAGAATCGAAACATATCATGTGTCAGGGACTCCACAGCTAGGGTTAAGGAAATCACCACACTATAGCCTAGATAATTGCTAAAAAGTTCCTAAGCCAAGTGTTTTCGAAAACGATGGGGGTTGAGATGATGTGGAGTAGAACACTCGGTGCAAACTCTCGCCTTCCCTCTATTCACAGCAAGTAGGAAAAATTTTCACACGGGAATTTTTTTTGGGTTTTGGATATTTGTAATTTTTTGGCTTTTTGGCTATACAATTTTTTTTCTTTTCTTTTTCTTTTTTTGGGTTTTTCTTTTCTTTTCTCTTTTTTGGATTTTTTGGGGTTTTTGGCTATACACATGTGCACTCTCCCAAGTGGGAGAACGGTACACGACGAGGGGATTTGCACCAAGTAAAACAAAAAAGAAATCGGAATCTAAACACTTAGGCAAAGGAAACTATTCTCACTAATTATAGCATGGGCTAAATGGGTTATCCTAGTCCTTAATTGTGGAATCCCGACACATGCGAAATGAAGCGTACGATATATATATATAGCATGCAGAAGAAGCAGACAGTAGAAACAAATACCGCATATTCAAATCGAAGCATGATAATCTAGGGGTCATTCCTGGACAGGTATATAAAGTAAAATCACAAAGTAGAAGCACACCATACAGCTAGGCACGACGCATGACTCACAAAAAGCTAAGTGGACCCGCGATGCATGAAATGCAAGAGGACTCGATATCCTAGGGCTAGTGAATGTGATTATCGATGCCATGCTAGGTGTGTGTGATTTCGTGGCAATTCATCCTAGGGTTCATCTCTAGGAGAGAGAGAACAAAAGATGAGAAGAAAAAGAAAAACACGATGGAAAACGACTCAAAAACGAAGAAAAACGACACAAATGACGCATGCAGTGCGACTCCCCCAAGCTGAAACTTGCATTGCCCTCAATGCAATAGAATTAAATACGGGAGGGCAATGAATAAGGGGGGAATACGCACAGACACAAAGACACACAAAAGACAAGAAAATCATACAAACGAAACTGAAAATAAGAAATAAAAATAAAAAGCACACCACATGACATATAAACAGAAAAGAAAAATAAATGAAAGAAATAAAATCACACGACACGACAAATAAACAAACACACAGAGAAAAACGAAGCACGACAGCACACCCAAAAAAAATTGGCTTCCCCTAAGCTAGACGTGACAGTGCTAGCGATATGATGTGAACGTGAAGATGCAGAGATATGCAAGGGGGAGGTCAGAAAACAAAATGAAATCAAAAAGCAAGAGATGTGAAGTCCTCGCCCTCCTTGGAAGAGGGTGTGGATGTGTGGTCAGGGGAGGCGGGGGGTGTGCGGAGAAGTGGGGAAAGAGGTGGAGGAATAGGAGCAGTGGGGGTGTGAATGATGGGTAAAGTGTCGGTGGAGGTGGATGGTGGTAGAAGTACGAAGATCAAGGCGGTGGTAGAAGGGATAGAAATGGGGAGAGAAGGCGTGATGGTGACAGTAGTGGGTGGCGGTGGGAGAGATCTGGAGCGCACCTGCAATTTCTTGCGGCGCACATATGAAGTGACGGTGGAGGAGGGAGGAGGTGGTGTGTGGGCGACAGAAGTGGTCGTGAGAGGAGAAGTGGATACGGGGATGGGAATAGATGTGGGAGGGGGGATGATCGCCTAGGTGGGGGTGAAGGAGGTGGGGATGGGTGGGATGGTGGAGGAAAAGAATGTGATGGGGGAGGTGACGATCGTCGAGGTGGTGAAGGTGGTGGTGAGGGGTGTGGTGTGGGTGGTGGTGGACCATGGACGTGAGTGAGAAGGCGGAGGATGGCGGCCATGTTCCTCTCAAGTGCGAGGAAACGTGGGTGAGTGAGAAAGGAGGACGGTGATGGGTCTGAGGGGACAGAGGACGTGGCAAGAGCACAGAGTCTAGTGATCTCGGCCTCGAGACCAATACGAGCTGAAGTCTGGCGGCGACCAAAAGAAGTGGACTGACGTGAAGCGGAAGTGGTGTCGGGAAGTGATGTATAAGTGGTGCCGGCGGCAGTGGTCATGTCGGCACAGGACACAAGGCCAAAGAGGGCCTTAGAAAGATCCTCAGCAGTGATATGGCCAGGAGCACGGGTGGTGTGACTCAGGCCAGCCCCGATATCTCCCCGGGACGCAGGGATATCCTGCTCGCCTAAGCGAGCGGCAGGGAAAGGTGGTCTGTGTGCGTCCGGGGGAAGAAAAGGAAGGCGCAACCCCGCTAGAAACTCGGGATCGGGCGGAAAAGTCCAATCTCCCACTACAGCAATAGTCATACGAGCGGGATTGGGGAGAATGGTGTAGGGGTGAGGGGGTGGCCGTAGTTGAAATCGAAACGACGATCAGGACGGGGCTTAATCATATGAATATGCCGCAGGACATCAAGATCTAGATGTGAGGGTCCTGCGGCGACGGGAAGACCTCGGGGGATGTGGATATTAAATTGTGGATAAGAAGCAATGACAGTGATTAATCCCCCACAACAAATCTTGCCCTTGCCGGCCCGACTAATCTCTAGGAGCTTATAAATAAGCCAGTCGCCGGCATGGACGGGGACAGTGGGGGCCCTAAAGCTAATCCCAGCATCGTCTCGAACGAAAGGGAAAGTCATGGCCCATAGAATGAAAAGATCAGGGATGGTCACGATGCCTGACTCATCCCTGGGGAAAAATGCGGAGGATATGATCCGATGGGCCAGACGGAATATAGGATGGATGATTGAGGAGGCCTTGGCCTTGCCTTGGGGTAGCGAGGGAGTATGGTGAGGCGGAACCAAAAGTTATCGACGTCGAATTCGGGTGGGTATCCGTAGTGTTGGATAGCGTCGTCCCCAAGGATGGGGAAACCAAATATATTATTGATCGTGTTTAGGTTGGTGCGGATGGTTCTGTTACGCACCCGGAAAATGACGGTCGACCCTAACTCACAAACGAGTGAGGAAAGAAATTCTAGTGTGAGGGACAGGTAAGACACTGCGGTGGTGTTCAGGAAGGCTAACCAACCTAGGTTCGCGAAAAGAGTCTCGACCGTGGTGAAGACACCGAGATCGATAAGCGATTGGGTGTGTGCAAACTTGGTTGATAGATGCCCCCGAGCATCAACTCTATGGTAGAAGTCTTTGTGTTCTTGGTTCCGAAATTGATACCCATGCGGGCCCATCATTGGGTCCTCAGGGGGGATAACAGGTAGGGGAGGGGCTAGTGATAGTGCACGTGGTGTATTGGGAGGAGGACGTGTTTGTTTGCGTCTCTTTCGAGACGGTTCCTCTTCCCGCATGATACCCTTCCCCTTATCACGATCCCGAGCCATAGTGGGTGCGTGAGTGTGATGCAAATGAGTGCAGAATATGATAAAAGCACGCACACACAACAATCAAGCAAGATGATATTCTAGGGTAAATAGTAAAATTTGAAGAGTGGAACGAAGTTACCCAGCGGAGGTTGGAGTTCCTTGCTTGAAATTGACTGCAATACCGTGCAATCGGATGGAGCGTGGAGCCGCAACACTTCTCTTCAGCGAAAAATCCGAAAATGGGGGGATTAGGGCTTGAGAAATCGAAATGGGGGAAAGAGGGAGAGAAAACGATGGAGAGATGGAAGGGGTAGGTGGAGAGAGAGGCTAGAGAGGGAGTGGAGGTCGTGGGAGGAGTTTTCCGACCGTTGGGAGAGCGGGGAAGACGAAACGACGGCGGAATCGGTGAGATCGGGCGAGAAAAACAAACGGGTGGGGGGGTTATTTATAGGGTTTTAGTCGAACCGATCGGGTGAGTTGTCACCCGATCGGTTGACTATTAGGTCGAGATTTTCAACTGAAGAAACGCTACAGGCGAACCGGTCGGTTGATAACTCACCCGATTGGTTGGCCGCTCCACAAATTTTCCCGAAAGTTTGGTTCAGCTCACCTGGTCTATCACCCGATCGCTCTGCGTATCAACCGATCGGTTGATCATTTCCCAAAAATTCCTGAGAATTCAGCCCAGTTCACCCGGTCTGCCAACCAGTCTCGCATATCTTCACCCGATCTGTTCGTTGAGCGACTGATACGGCCGACAGCTGATACATCCCAACAGATCGGTTGAGTTATCAACCGATCGGTTGGGGCCTTGTTTTCTGCAAAAGTGCACAAACGGCCTTAGTCCCTCAACAGAAGTTCTTGCGGCTGGATTTATTTATTAAAAATAGACGAAATAAAGTTAAAAATAGTCCTAAAAATTGGAAATAAAGGTTTAGAGCATGGGTTGCCTCCCATGAAGCGCTTTTGTTTAACGTCGTTAGCTCGACGCCTGTTGATGATGTTCAAGGTGGGTGATAGGGTGATGCCCAAAGTCTGGCATTGCTTCAACTTCACAGCTAGTAGGTTTTGGTGTAGCCGGTGGCAACAAGAAAACTTGCTCGACCACCCTCCCTTTGTTGACGGGGTCCGGAGGCTTCTCCTTCATATTGGCGTCCACCGCCACTCGTTTAAGGATCCGGATCTCATCCCCGGTGAGCCCCATGGGCTCTTTGCCTTTTCTCCTCATAGGAGGAGCCTTTGGGAATCCGAGAGGGATCATGTGCGCCGCATCCGTTATCCCAGCAACATCATTCTTCTTCAGGCCGACTGGTTCTTCGGAATCCCCCAAGCTATCGGGGGGATTTCTTGAGAGAATTTCCTAGGAGCTTTCCTCCACTTCTCTCTCTTCTTCTAACTCCAGCACATTGCATCTCGGGTCATCTGGGGGATCGGGGTGCTTCATCGACAACCCCAAGTCAAACTCGAATTTCTCGGTGCCGACGTTTAGGGAAAGTTTCCCATTCTTCACATTGATTAATACGCCGGCAGTGGCCATGAAAGGCCGTCCAAGAATGATGGGGGTGTGTGCATCCTCAGGCATGTCCATGACAACAAAGTCTACAGGCACATGCACCCCTCTAACATTGACAGGAAGGTCATCAACAACACCCTCCAGATACTTTACCGAACGGTCTGCAAGCTGTAGGGTCATTCCGGTGGGCTCCAATTCGCCCATTCCTATCCTCTTATATAGCGACAAGGGCATCAAACTGACGCTCGCTTCAAGATCGACGAGCGCACGATGTATCTTTACCTCCCCGATCGCACAAGGGATAGAGAAGCTCCCCGGGTCCTTAAGCTTAGGAGGATTTGCTCACTGGATAAGAGCACTACATTCTGCCGTCAGAACGACCTTCTCCTTTCTAGAACCCTTTGTCACCAAATCCTTGAGGAATTTCGCGTAGGATGGTATGGTCTCTATAGCTTCAAGGAAGGGGATTTGCAAGCTTAGATCTTTGACCATGGCAAAGAATTTGCCATACTTCTCGTCTATTGTGGCTTGGGCAAGCCGTTGTGGAAAAGGCACAACGGGCTTGAATACTCTGAGGCTCCCTTCTCATCCTTTTTCTTCTCCTCTCCATGGACTCCCTCCGGAGTAGTTGGCTTTGGCGACGAAGCATCGTCGTCATTTAATTTTTTAATTGGTCGTTCCACGACCAACGGTGCTTCCGGCTCCTTGGGGGGCACTCTCGTGGGGATTTACGTTCCGCTCCTCAAGACGATAGCGGACAAGTTTGCTTGCTCATGCGTGAGTGCCAAGGTTTGATTAGCCCCCCCCTCGGGTTCACTTTAGGTTGTGGCGGTAATAGATTCTGCAGCCTCTGAAGGTTCGCCACTTGTAACCCCAGCTGGGTCACCTGATCAGTGAGAACTCTCTGTCCCATCTCCAGCTTCAGATTTATCTTCTCCTGGTTGGTGATGTATTGAGTCAAGAGGGACTCAACTGGAGAGATGGCCCTCTGCTGGCCATATTACTGCTGGATGGGCTGCTGATTCCTTGGAGCATATTGCTGATACTGTTGTGGAGGTTGTTGTTACTGGAATTGCTGCTGCTGAAACTGCTGCTGAGGCCTAGCCGACTGATATATCTGTTGTTGTTGCTGAGTCGGCTGTTGATAAGGCGCCCGGTAGCTAAGGTTGGGATGATTCCGGTTGTTAGGAGAGTATACCGGGTTGGAGTTGGTTCGTGGTGGAAAAGGCGCATTCCCCATAGGATTGTAAAATAATGCGCTCACCTGATCCAACGGTGGTGAGATGTCACCACCGTCGAATTCTCCAAAAACTTCGGATTCCACCGCAGCAATCTGTTGTGTACCGGCGCCACCGACGCCTACCATCAATGCGGAGATCTGAGTCAACAGTAAGTCAAACTTGCCGGATAATTTGTCGACGTCCTCGACTCTGTGGATGCTCCCAGATCTAGGTGTGGCTCTCTCGTCACACCACCGCTCATTGTTAGATGCCATATTTTCCAGAATCTGACTGGCATCTTTTTCGCTTCTTGACATAAAGGACCCTCCAGCCACGGCGTCCATGGAAGATTTCAAATCATCCATCAACCCATTATAGAACAAATTTATGATCTGCCACTTGGGGAGCTCATGGTGGGGACATCTCCATTGCATCTCCTTGTATCTGGTCCAGGCTTCGTGCAGAGACTCGTGGCTGGCCTGGGATAAGGAGGAGATCTTACTCCTCAGCTTCATGGTCTTCCCCGGAGGAAAGAACTTCGTCAGGAAAGCATTTGAGAGCTTCTCCCAGGTGTTGAATGTATTCGGGTCCTTCCCCCTAAGCCACAGCTTGGCCTTATCTCGCAGAGAGAAGGGGAATAGCTTCAGACGGATCGCCTCAGTTGTGACACCGTTTATCCGGAAGGTGTCACATTTCTCCAAGAAGGAGTCCAAATGTTCAATGGGGCTCTCCATGGGTGCACCCAAAAATTGATCTTGCTGGATCCACGTCACCAAAGACGACTTAAGCTCGAAGCTTGGGGCCGTAATAGCAGGAGGACGGATGGCAGAGGTGGACTCGATGGATGACATCGAGTACTCCAGCATGGACTTGTGAGGTGGGGTGTTCTCTCCCATGGTTTCAGGATCCTCTCTTCTTCGCTTCTCGGCGGCCAAACGCCTTAGGGTGGCGTTTATCTCTGGATCAACAGGAATCAAGTCGTCGAGACTTCTTGAACTCCTGCGCATGAAAAACAACAAACACCCGTGAAGCGAAAATTGGGAAAGAAACAGATAAGATAAAAATAAAAATAAAAATAAGAAAAATAAAAAGGAAAAAGAAGAATGCGAAAATTATCGCGAGGTAGGGATGAGAGCTAGACACAAGGGTTCATGAAATCCTAAAATAACAAGCACATTGCCTCCCCGGCAACGGCGCCATAAAGCTTGACGTCCCCACGTTGTGCGTGTTTGATGTGTGCAATAATATGATTGGGGGCATGAGATTTAAATATTTGTAACCGCAAGCGCACGGTGTTGTAGTGTGGCTTGGGGGTCGAACTCAGGGAGGCGTGTATGTGATTGTGTCAAGGAGGATCAAATTCACCCCATGGGCGAGCTAGCCCGAATCGGATGATAGTTGTCACAGTAAATGGAATGCAAGGGATAAACAATATAAAGGAAAAACCCGGGACTTTGGTTTCCACCCTATCGTGCGATTCTCATCGATACGGTCGACGAGTAGGATAACGATCGGAATTAGGGTCTAATGGTGGACGTTGCCTCTGAAAGTGGTACCAGCGTCCCGTGGGCCTGATATTCCGGTCGATGCCCAGGATGATACGTCGGACTTCCTGGGTTCGGTCAGTGGGCACTCAAGTGTCCATTAACACTGACCGATTCCGGGAGCACTAAGTTCGCAACGATAACTCCCAACATCTCATCCTGCCGCTCCCGCATGCTAGGATTCGATGTCTACGCTAAGGGCGTGAGCTATGGCTAGGGAGTCAACCGCCAAGTTTATTCCCCCTTGGCCCAACGGTCAAAGGCGGTCTTTTTCCCATCGATGATAATGAAACACCCCGCATAACCGTTATCTTCCTAATCCCTATCGATTTCCTAGTCCTATGGACGCACCGGGAAGAGCCCATGAAGGGGTTTCCACCAAAATCCCAGATTTGGGAACTACTCACACATATTTAGTAAAAAGCGATCTAAAGCAAAATCGACCGTAAGGATCATGATCAGGCGATTGAAAAGCAGTAAGAGCAATGCTAATAACACTATATTAAAGTTTAACAAAGATCGGAAAACTTACAAATATCTGAAAAATTACACCCGTCAAGAAAGAGAAAAAACAGCAAAAAATAACAACTCTCGTTTCTGGAAAACCTAGGGGTCCTATATATAGAATACGATATCACCCGATCGGGTGAAAAGTCACCCGATCGGGTGACCTGCTTCATTTCTTCGGCAGCTCAGAATAGGATTTCACCCGATCACCACGGCACGGTCGGTTGAGGCATGAAGCTGATCGGTTGGATCTTCGCGCCGTCGGGTGAACCGTTCGGTTGAGCTCTCCGTGTCATGGCTTCGGAGAATCGGCTACAGGTGAACCGATCAGGTGAAGGTCACCCGATCAGTTGGCGTTCAGCGTCAGAATTCCAGAGAGTTGGGGCGTTTGAACCGATCTCTGAACCGACCGGGTGACTTCTCGGCCGCTCCAACTTGTGTCCGGGTGGTGCACGCGTGCATCACCCTATCGGTTGGAAATGACCAACCGGTCGGGTGAGGGGCTGAAAGATGTGATCTTCGTCGTTTGACCCCGTGGATCACGTGTGACTCCTTCCGTTGCTCCGGGGACTCATGATATCGTCGTTTTATGTCCCCTACACCGGTAAAATCCTGCAAATATACAAAAACACGGAAAAGTGAAAGAAAACAAGAAAACACGAGAAAACGAATACAAGACAGCAGGAAATACAGAAAAACACGGAAGAAAACGTGCGCAAATATATGAAATATAAACGCATGTCAATGAGATACCGAGATAAATGGACATGCATACAAGTGGGAGTTGTTGGGAGATGTGTATGCCATCAAGGCAATTTATCTCTGTGTATGTGTACAAACATCTTCTTCGTAATAACAGTAAGTTGTTATAAAAATTTACCTAAGTTAATACTAATGTAGTCTTCATTAGAACTTAGGTAAAGTCCTGAGACTTAATGCGAGGTCAAATATGTATCAAGATGGAGATCTCAATCATGGAGAAGTGCTTGACCGTTTGTAACATAAGTCTAAAACAGTCATGGTCGTAGATGTTTCGAGAAATGGATATCGACACATCGGATAGACTATTGTGTCTTTGTCTTCACCTTGGATTGATGATGATGATCTCATCGTCGTTCGACTTGGCAAAGTCGGAGATGAGATACAGATGCTCATTAGAGAATGAGTTCACTGAATGACCCAATAAGAGTTATTATATGGTTAACATTTAACTAATCTGTCAATGAAAACTCTCAGTGATGATAGGCAAGTTGGTACTTGGACTTGATGTCATTGTACGAACCTATATGTGAACGGTGTCACTTTGATCTATGATCTAGCCTAGGAGCAAGCCTCGTTAAAAGGCCATTCGTTGGGCGACACTTGAAGCGTGTGAGGAGAGTAATGAGCAAGATATGATTTGTCTCTCCCATTTATAGGGAGTTAGTGTCACACAGGTTAGTTCGGTCTTTAGTAAAAACACTGGCCAGAGTACGTTGGAAGAAGTCCAACATTATTAGACTAAAGACCAATAGAGACTAACCGGTTACGAGCTATTAAGGTTGACAGTTGACCATACCCCTAGGCTTGACTAACCGACATAGTCATGACGAAGGGGCTAAAACTACAGCATTCATCACTGACACAGTCAGTGTGGTCTAGACAATACTCATGTCAATGAGTTAACCACATAATGATGATACCGAAATAGGGACAGCACCTGTTGCTCGTATTCACTGTAGTCTGGGGTTTCGAGCCCCACCTATAGTAGGGTCAGGTTGTAGGGTCTCACACAGAGTAGAACCTTCGTCAAGTAATAGTAAAAATTAGGGAGATATTACATCGGATGTATGTGATTTAATTAAGTTGCAAATAGTTTGCGATATAGCCTAAAGTATTAATGACGTGGGGAAATAGCTATGATGAAAATGAATTAAATCGTCACTAAAGGTTTTCGAAAATATTTTAGATCGCATATGATGTAGTACACATAAACGTATAGAAAGGATCCATTTGAAAAAACGGGGGTCTAGAAATGTCCCAGATCGACTGCACAAGCTTAGATCTAGTGCAACCTATTTGGGAATGGGGCCCCCGCTTAACTTGGTTTACCATAATCAAAAAACGGCTGGAACTTTCCAGATTCGGTTTTTGGAAGGGGGTCAACTTTGACGATGCAATTGAGGGGTCAAACGACCTCTTAATTATTTCTATGCATTCACCATGTAAAGCCCTTCAAAACAACATATTATAAGCCTTTGGGGGTTCACTGGTGAGGGAGAAACAATTTCTCGAAGAAAGAATGAATTGGGACTCAAATCTATCTAGATTCAGCTTTTTTATTGGGTCATTTTTGTGTGTACGTTTGAGGGGCCAAACGAACTCGGAATTGAGCACCGTTTGTTTCTATGCATTCACCGTTCAATGCACTTCGATTTGATATATGATATCGCTTCTGGAGCTCAACAATGAGGGATTAAAAATTCGTTAAAATTTGGCCTTCGTGGACGACAAACTAATAATTGATTTTTCTCTCTAAACTATTGGTACTACATCGAAAATTGAGAGATGAGGAGGGATGAGCTCACTATATAAATAGGGGCTAGCACCCTTCCTAGAAACCTGCACCAAGCCTTGGATCAAGGGAGTGCTTAAAATTTAAGAGTACACCTAGATCGAATTAGCGAAAATAATTATTCCATCTTTCTCCGATTTCTTCCTTGCTCCTGCTCGGGGTCTAGCAAAGCTACGAAGAGATTCTAGCTAGGGTTGATCTCATTAGGGCTTAACTTAAAAGTGATTTAAGTAGTTTTCTGCTGCTTTTTTTGACTTTCGTCGTCCGCCCGACTTAGGCAGGGCGTCAATTTTTGAGCCCTTAGGTTGTAGAAAACCCTTCACGAGTAAACATGGCTTAGGTTACAATGTGACAACTCAAAATTTAGGATTTCTCATCATCAAGCTAGGGTTCCTAAGACTAAAAATGAATATGTCAAAGTTTGGATTCCCAAAAATGGAACCGTCTAAATGAAACACAATTACATTTCTAGTTTTATGAACAACATTCACTTTTGTAGATATTATGGGAAATCTCAACCCAACTATGTTTGGTTCCCTTTTGGTTGATATCTATATTATGTATGACTAATCTCATGGACCTACAAAGAAAGAGTACCAAAATTATTTTTTGGATTTTAGGTACCAAAATTATAAGGGATAAGTAGAAGAACTCACATTGAAACTCAAGTTATATGCATGGATTAAGGGCGAGACCCAACTACAATGATGCAAACTTTGAGGGGGGAGCCTATGTAAGAATTTTTTGTGCACTTGGTATATTCTTTTATCATTCATTTCTACCTTTTTAAATGATGCCAAAGGGGGAGAGTGACATATGCCTGAATTTGCATAGTTTTTAAGTTTTTATGCAATATGTTGTCATCATCAAAAAGGAGGAGAATGTTGAATATCGAGTCTCTAGCCGGTAATTATTTTGATGATGAGCAACATATTATGGTACTAATGCTTTCATTGAGTTTGTGTATATGAATCATATCATGAATATATGTGATGACACATACGATGGATCAGCTTAAGCAAAAAGGGCAAAGCATGGATCCACGAGATTAAAGATAGGAGCAAGTCAGGAAAAGCATTATCAAGTTTGTTCGAGAACAAAAAGCTCAAGGAAACCAAGAAAAATGACTATGACATCGAAGAATGTCAAGAATTAGAATTGTGGATTGCTGTAAGTCTTTAGAACGTCAAAGCTCTTGATAAAGCCCACACACACTTAGGATATTGCCAAAAATGATTTAAAAATAATTTTAAATTGTGTTAAAAATTTTTTAAGTCAGTATATAATTAATTATAAATATTTTCAAAGTATTTTTATGTAGAAAAACTAGTGTATCATGAAATAGCCGACTATCTGGGTCAGATAACTAACTACTGACCGTCGGAATTTATCTCCAACTCTCTGTCAAAATAATAGCCGCTAGTTTTGAAAATAGCCAACTATCTGAGTGAAATAGCAGACTATTCTCCAGAATTGCTGACTATCTGGGTCAACCCTTGACAGACTTGACAGTTTCGCTTGATTGGTGCTAGATGTTAACTAGCAATTGGAGAAGACTTTTGAGCTGATTTTAAGCAAAATTTAAGCTGATTTTGTGCTATTTTTTCCCTATAAATAGCTATGATTTCAGAGGTTTTTAGACACAAATATTTATTCATTTCAAAATCATTCTATTGCTCAAAAGTTCTCAAAGCTTTCTCATTTTTTTGAAAGTCTTCTTATGCCTTGTTCTAATTTTTGTGCTGAAAATTATTTACTGATTTTATTTATTTTATTGGCCAAACACTAACTTGATTTGATCTCCAAAGCTTATATCTTTTATTCTTGAGATTAAAACTTCATGTTTTTTTAATCTTTGTGCTCTTCACTCATATTTTCTCAAAGATCAAATCTTGATTTTTGATCTCTAAAAGCCCAAGCGCTATTATTTTAGAGATTCAAATTTCAAATTAGTTCTTTTGATCAAGTTTATGTTTAACATTCAATATTTTAGTTGATCAAAAGATCAATTTCTTTTAGCCATGATATTCACACATATGTATATTGGCTATAAGAATTTTACGATTTCAGTAAAACTTGTTTTGGTATCTGTTTTTGAAGTTATATTTTAAAGAGATTTAAACCAAGTTTATTTTTATCTCTTAAGCCTATAAAAGATTTTCATCTTTGAGATCAAATTCACTCCTTTAACAATCACATACACAAGGGCTTAATCAAGTGGCTATAAGCATTTGTAAAAGCTTCAAAGGTTGTAAGTATCTCTTACTTAGGTTTTAGTAAGAGTGATTTCCTCATTGTATGTGAGGGTTTGTAAATTGATTCGGGTTGAATATTACATATTTAACCCCTTATCTAGCAATATTGTGTGTGTAAATGATGCTTAATTGGTCTCTAATATGTTCGTATTTTGTATATCATTATTTATTAGAGCATACCATTGATTTGTGCACAAAATATGAATTTTATTCGGTATTTCTGCCTTTTTATATTTTTCATGGCTAGGTCTCGATCTCACGATTCCAACAACTATTTATTTGTATTTTTCTGAGATCTGTGCTAATTACTGTGTATTTTTGAATGCAGCATACTATTTAAATGGAGAAATACGCAAGTAAATACGAAAATACAGCAGATATACATATTTCTATACGCGACCCGCTCAACTGTTGCCACGTGGCGGCAATCTGCTGTTTTCCGCTTGAATCTGACGGCTAGAAGTGATCTGGCGACGTGGCAAATTTGGGAGCGTAGGATGGAAAATCCAAAGGCCAGAAATCATCCCATATTGGAGTCGGATGGTGTAATAGAAGCAGGCGACGTGGCCTCTTTTTACCCGTCGATCTACAATCCAACGGCCCGCGTTTCTCCCGCAATGCACGCGAGATCAGATGACGTGGCTCAACCGCGTCCACACGATCGCGATCGAACGGCTGAAGACGAGCCCGCCTTTGGATTCGAACTCAAGTGAATGAAGCGGCGGCCGCGGAAATTTGAGGCGACGTGGCGAGATTATGTCCGTCGGATCTCCGATCCGACGGCCTGCATTCTATTCGAAGTATACTCGGATCCAGCAGAGCGAAGAGCAGGCGTGGATCCGACCCGCTGCGACGTGTCAACACACAATTTAATCCCGCTCAGATGAGCGGCTCTAATTGGATGCGGCTGATGGGTTTGCATTTAAGGCGATTTGGGTGCGGGTTTGGAACCCGTTAAGCAACTTAAACCCGCAATGCTATTATATAAGCGTATTCTAGGGGTTTTATTGGGGATTCTGGCGTATTGGAAGCTCTAGGAGCCGTATTTCGCCACCAAATTTGGGAGCCCTGGGGACAGAGGCTAGATCTAGTATCTGAAGGAGTTTGGGGTTCAATTGGAGAGAATTGGTGATAAAATTCTAAACTTTACCTTGTATTAGGCGTATTTAGCCCGTATTTTGATGTATTGATGATGTATTTGGCTATGAATATTGATTCTCTACCCTCCATGCATGGCTAATACCCTCATGTGCTGGTTGTGATGTTGTTAGATCTCTGAAATCTCTGATTTGAATATCTTTTCGCCCTAATTTACACGTTATATCGCGTATTTTGCTAGTTTCTACATGTATTATTCAAGTATAATCGTTGTTGGTGTACTTGGATCGAATACGATCTTTGCGGACGTACGCGTGGTGATCCTTGCGGACATATTAGCTTATTTTCCTCATGAAACTAGTATTGTATGCGTACTCAAGGCACTTTTTCGATGCTCGGTTATCGTTATATTTTCCAACGTTCTTGTGCCCTGACCAGACGAAACGTTGAGTTATAGAAAAGATATTTATAATCATTGATTGCATAGATCCTAACGAAATCACAATCAACACATTCTCTTCATATTGATACCCCAATATTGCCTTCCCCGTAGTTATCATAGGATTTTATTTTGTTATTTGAAACTCTAGAAACCATATCTCCATATCGTTATGTGGTTGTTTATTACCGTATTATTACTCTTTACAAACTGAAGTTCGTAGTGTTGCAGGTCAGTTGTCCCGTGGATTCGATACCTGGACTCACCGGGATTATTACTTGTTCGATCTCCTGCGCTTGGGAGTAGTGCTCACATCATTTGAGACGAGGCAAGTTTTTGGCGCCGTTGCCGGGGATAACAGTACTTGCGATCTATGATTTCAGTTCGTTTGGAGGAACATTCGGTGAGATCCTCCATCTTATATGTTTGGATTTTTTATTATTATTTTTTTCTTTTATTTTCTCTTTTAAAAAAAATTCAAAAAATGGAGTATATGGACCACATGAAATTCTATCGCACAAATACTTGGCATGATGCAGAGAATAATAATGCACACAAACATAGGATGGAGAAGCTCAAGATCATTGGTTTTAATCAGAATGATTGTGAAACTTTCTTTCAGGCCTGGAGGAGGTTCACAGACATAATATCGAGCTATCCACAGCATGGGTTTACAAAGAAAGAGCTTATGGAGTCCTTCCTAGGTGGACTACGACCACAGCTGCAGGAATTCTTGGGAGTCATGATGCCAACAGAGGCGTGGAATTACATGGAGTCTTTACAAGAGAATGAAGAAATCATGAAAGAGACTTCAGAGTGCTATTCAACGGAGCCTTCAAGCCTTGATTAAGGGGAGCAAAGCGTAGACGTACCATTGCAATCCTTGAAAGAGGAAGTTTACTTGCTCATTCAGACACAGGAGGCTACATCCCATCAGTTCCAAGAGAATTTCCTTGCGGATTTCTTGTGGAGTTCTTCAATTTCCCAATAGAATTCTGTGGTATCCTTGCTTGATATTGATTTTCTGCTCTATTTTTGTTGTTTTTGATATTAATTGCTGCTATGATGCTAGTTTCTCTTATTACCATTGTTTTTCTTGCTCTCACCATGAATAGTGAGTAGTTCTATCTGGAGCTAATGGATGAGCCCTAGGATTTTAGGGTTAGATGCTAAAACCATGATTTTCATGTTAGATTAGTGATTAGGGGTGTGATGTAATTGATTTACCCAAGTTTATAGGGTTCTCATCAAGGGTTTGTGATCCACGATAATGGCACTTGCATTAGAGATTCCCTTATAAGCTTGATTAGGTCATTAGTGGATTCACTTAGGGTTTGTGATCCATGATAGTGGCACTCACTCTACGTGTCTCCATTGATGCACTATATCCCTAATTGGTGACCTACGATAGTAGCATCAATAAGAGCCATCACTTCACAGATCGAAACTCTAACTCACGATAGTAACATGAGTGGAGATTGGGAATCATTTGTTGATCATAATGTACGTATCACGTGCCACGACATCCACGATGGTGGGGCTAAGCACAAGACACGTTAGATGAGTAGTTCAACGATAGTTGGCTGCGATTTCCACATTCAAGATGCGACAATCTCGCCCTATGAACCAAATCCAATCTAAGAATTATGACCTAGCATCGACACCCAATGAATCCTAGTGGTGCTGGCGCCTTAGTTTCTCTTTATTGTTAGCGAAAAAGAGAGATAACTATGACAACAATCTTGGATGCATCCCACAACTAACACAATCATACAACTCTGAACCATAGCCCAAGACCCATACCAATCGCCTTCCCTAAGGACCGACAACCTACACTATACTGCAAAGCTATCGACACCGTGCACTTGTGGACCATCTCGAACAAGCTTTTGGCACCGTTGTCGGGGAGGGCAACGTTTGACTTGGGTTGGTTTTAGTTTGGAGATTTGTTAGTTTCTCCATCCATCTCTCTCCCCCACCATATTCTGTTTCATCTTGCACTAACACCTCTCTCCAGTCAATTTCTCTTAACATGGACAAGTATTATAGAGATGAAAGTGTGGTGGGTGAGTGATTCTGACAGTGACATGGACAGATGTAGCATTTCTTCATATCAAGTATATAGCTTTCAAGATCCATATATGGAGGAAGTTAGAATCAAGGACATAGTGAGAGATTTGTTGAATAAAGTTCGATTTGCTGGTTCTAGACCTATAAGTCAGGTGATGAGTTCGAATAAAAGGTTTTGGATTATATTATGAGTCGTATTTCTGATGCAAATACTATTGAGGATGACATTGGCATTAGTCTTGAGGGAGACATGATGCACCTTTGTGCTATTAACACTCCGCAAGCTGAAACATGCAACCACCGGATAATTCCCAATTCTTGAATATTCTGAGGAATGTTATGACCGATGTTTAGGTCACTGGTAGAGTTTGTTTTCCTGCAAAAGATCCAATTGTGCAAGAGCTATTGGCCTTTATTGCAAGTTATTGCAAAGACACAGAATTTTTGGATGGCGTCCCTGTTTCTGATGGAGTGTATATACGACATGAGGGAGATGCTTTACACTTCTACGGTGATAATATCCTCCAGGCCGAGATGTGTGATGAATTCATTTATGAAGAACGCACAGAACCTGGACAGATTTGCAGCAATATCATTTAGGGAAGTGTTAGTGCACGGATACAAACCCGATTGGGTACCCACATGCCTGACCCATTTCTCCCCCGCGACCCGTTACCCCCACACTTTAAGAGGGTTACGACTGAGTCGGTCGAACGGGTCAGACGACCGTTGGACTGACACTGACATTCAAGGAAGAGTTAACAGGGCCGAATAAATAGGCAGACGTTAGCTCGAATCCCGGAGAGGATCGTGCCCTAATCAATGAGGGGTGGTTACGCCTCATCAAGGAAGAGCAACCTACAAATAGGCCGACGGACAAAGGTAAAGGGGTTCCATCTTCAAGGTATGAGTGCTAATACATAGAACTCTATCTTCTTACTTCTCCGTTCCATATACGAGCTTGTGTCGTCAGTCTAGGGACGAGCCTCCGTGGGTCGATCTTAGCTACACCAAGCTCCTTCTCTTCCTTAAGTTCCTATCTAACTTAAGCTTAGTAGGGGATTTGTGTCAGAACCCAGATCCGACCCCCCTGATGACTCCCTGTGGTGCATATCGACAATCGTCTTCCAGCATCCAAGATCGACGACGAGCCCTTCAGCCTCGAACGATTGACACATCGGTCGTTCTTCGGTCTTTTAACGGTCGTACCATCATCAACCAACAACTACTGACCCTGGTTCTTCCAACCGAGGGTCCCACTCTGAAGGCTAACTAGGCTCCAGTTCAGCGCTTCGAGTCTTCGTCAGCTTGACAACTACACCGGTCAATTTTGGCCTTAACAGTTTGGCACCGTCTGTGGGAAAACCACGAGTCGACATCCCCCTCAACAAACCACTCGAGTATGCCGACTCGCCCAACCATATTCTCTGAGGTTGCTACAGGATCCCCCAGTGTCGGGATCACCAACATGCTAACTGGAGGTCCCCCACACCCAGAGCTATCAACCTCTCTCCAAAGTTCCTACACTGGGATATTGATGACAGTTTCAGTGGGGCAAAAGCACCCCTGATACACAACGCCTCCTATCCCCTTCTCGGACGAAGATCTGGAAGGGGTGGAGCTATCGCATGATGATGTCGTGGTTATCACAGCCACGATCAAAAGAGATTGCCATGAAGAGGTTGCTCGTTGACACTGGATGCTCGTGCGACATACTCTTCTTCACTACGCTGGAGAGGATGAGAATATCGTCCGAAGAGTTGACACCATGCACATGACCCTTAGTGGGATTCACTGGGCACTCCGACCCAATAGCCGGCATCATCACCTTACCGGTGACCCTAGGTACGTATCCTCAACAAATTGCCTGCCTAACCAACTTTATGGTGGTAAAGATCAACTCGGCATACAACGGGATCATCGGAAAACTGCTGCTAAATTCCATGGAAGCAGTGGTCTCGACCTTCCACCAGATGATCAAATTCCAAACCCCAAGGGGGTCAGAAGGGTCAGAGGGAATCAGAAGTAGGCGCGATCATGCTACACTCTATCTTCCACCCTGAGAAGGATCGAGCAAACTGACCAAGTCGACCCACGGGTCCAGGATCGGCGACCTGCCACGGTCGAAGAAACGGAGAGTATCAAGGTCTCCAACGAAGAAGAAAAGACCGTTTCAGTCGGGTTGCTGCTCCCTCACGACCTAAAGGAGAGGCTAATCGCCCTCCTGAGAGAGCACGTCGACATCTTCGCCTGGACCCTGAAGGACATGCCCGACATTGACCCAAAGGTAGCGTCCCACAAATTAGGGGTCGACCCAACATTTAAGCCCATGAAGCAAAAGAAGAGGAACAGGGGAGGTAAGAAGATGAAAGCTGCTAATGAAGAGGTAGAACGACTTTTGGAGGCCCACTTCATACGAAAAGTCAAATACCCCGAATGGCTCTCGAATGTCGTGATGGTCAAGAAGGCAAACCATAAGTGGCAAATGTGTGTCGACCTCACCGACTTTAACAAGGCGTGCCCTAAAGATAGCTACCTCTTACCACGAATCGACCACCTGGTCGACAGTGCCGCGGGCTACGAACTTCTCAGCTTTATGGACGCCTTCTTTGGGTATAACCAGATTCAAATGGCAGCTAAAGATGAGGAGATAACTTTCTTCATCACTAATAAAGGTATATTCTGTTACACCAAGATGTCGTTCGGTCTGAAAAATGCAGGGGCCACGTACTAACACATGATCAACGACGTCTTCGAGGCTCAAATAGGGCAAAACCTAGAAGTTACGTCGATGATATGCTGGTCAAGTGGAAGAAGCCAAATGATCACCTCACATACCTCAGGGAGACATTTACACAGATCCGGTGATACAACCTTCGACTTAACCCCGCTAAGTGTACAATCGGGGTTTGTTCGGGGAAGTTCCTCGGTTTCATGCTGACGAGCGGAGTGATTCGGAGTGAATATTGCATATTTAACCCCCTTATTAGTCCTATTTTGTGCCCATATGATGCTTAATTTATCTCTATTACATTCGTATTTTTCTCATCATCATTTATTAGAGAAATTACTCTATTTGTGCACAAAACATGAATTTTATTATGTATTTCTGCATTTTTATATTTTTCCTAGCATCGTCTCGATCTCACGATTCCAACGACTATTTATTTGTATTTTTCTGAGATCTGTGCTAATTACTATGAATTTTTTAATGCAGAATACACTTTAAATGGAGAAATACGCACGAAAATACTCAAATATGCGCGGAATACGTTTCCGTATACGCATCTCCGCCAGCGATCCGCCACGTGGCGCAATCGCAACGGCGCCCGCTCAATCGATCGGCGCATGATCAATAGGCGACGCGGCGCCTTAGAGACCGTTCGATCAAGATCGTACGGCCCAGCTTCGCCCCAAATTCGAAATCGCAGATGAAAATGGCTTGGCAACGTGGCTCAATCTAGAGCGTTGTTCACGAATCCAAAGACAAAGAACTGGGAGCGACGTGGCCTTGTCTAGACGGTGGATTTGCGATCGTACGGCCCAAAATTACCCCGCATCGGAATCAGGCAAGCGGGATTCTTGTACACGCGGCGTCATCGCAGCGACTCACCGCCAGATCGAACGGACGACGGACGCTGAACTCAGTAGAACGGAGCGCGCATTCCTTTAGGCAACGTGGGCGTTTGTTCACCATCGGATGGAGATCCTACGCTCAGGATTTAACCCCGAGTTCGATCCGACTTCGTTTGCGGAGCGGGCGCATGCGAATCTCAAAGCATAGGTGGCGCTCCGTGGTTTAATCCCGCAAACATCCAACGGTTGAGATCTCAAGAGCTCGGCGGGTTTGGGTTTTGGCGTATTGGATAGGGGTTTCGAACCCGTTAAGCCCCAAACCCGCAAGGCTATTATAAAAGCGTATTTCTAGGGTTTTTGGGGGAATTCTGGCGTATTTTGGGACTTTTGGAGCGGCTACTGTGCGTATTTCTCCAGGGAAAAATTCTGAAAAATTCCAGAGGCTATTCTTCCTATTCTAAAGGAGTTTTGGGGTTTAAAGTGGAGATTTGGTGATAAATTCTTGAACTTATATCCCGTATTTGGTGTATTTTATCGTATTTTGGCTATTATAACGATGTATTTGGCTATGAAGTCTGATTTTCTTTGCACCATGCGTGGCTAATCTCCTTGTACTATGGTTGTGATGTAATTAGGAGTATTTATTTGATGAATTTCATGTCTTTAGCCATATTTTCATGTCAAAATCACTCGTAACATTGATTTCTACAACGTATTTGTTGGGTATTTGCTTATTGTCGATATTAGTTACACCCCGTATGGCTAGGCCCTGACAAGGCTAGCCAATTCATGTTCACTAATCTGAACTTATTGTTGCATTTATCATTTAATGAAATCAATGTTGCTAGTGATGCGTATACGGCCACTTTGACTAGTTTTCATCGTTTTATCTTCCGACGTCTTCGTGCCCTGACCGGACGAAGCGTTGAGCTATAGAAAAGACATGATATTTCAGCGATTATTATCTCCTAATGAAATCACAACCGTAGCACATCCACTTCATATGTGTTGGTGTTGACGTAGTTAGGGTGTCGTGATTATTGATTTCTATATCTTTTCGCCCTATTTTAATTGTATAATTCTTTGGCACGTTTCTATATGCTTGATCGCCATACTTTCCGACGCTCTCGTGCCCTGACCGGACGAAACGTTGAGTTATAGAAAAGGTATTGATAATCATTGGTTGCACACACCCTAACGAAATCAAACCCAACACAAACTCCCCATACTTGTACCCCTACCAAAGTCACCGTAAATATCGTAGGATTTTCATTTCTTATTCCATACTCTTGATCCTATATCTTTGTGTTCGATAGGTGGTTGGTTAACATCGTATTATTACCCTTTTCAGATTGACGATCGTAGTTTTGCAGGTCAGTTGTCCCGCGGATTCGATACCTGGACTCACCAGGATATTACTTGCACGATCTCCTGCGCTTGGGAGTAGTTCTCACATCATTTGAGACGAGGCAATTTTTTGGCGCCGTTGTCGGGGATAACAGTATTTGCGATCTACGATTTTAGTTCGTTTGGAGGAACATTCGGTGAGATCCTTCCATCTTATAGTCTAGGATTTTTTTTTATTTTATTTTTTGTTTTCTTCTTAAAAATGGAGTATTTGGAATACATGAAATTCTATTGCACGAACAATTTGTATGATGCAGAATATTATAAGGCACACAAACATAGGATGGAGAAGCTCAAGATCATTGGTTTTAATCAGAATGATTGTGAAACTTTCTTTCAGGCCTGGAGGAGGTTCACATACATAATATCGAGCTATCCGCAGCATGGGTTTACGAAGAAAGAGCTTATGGAGTCCTTCCTAGGTGGACTACGACCACAGCTGCAGGAATTCTTGGGAGTCATGACGCCGACAGAGGCATGGAATTATATGGAGTCTTTGCAAGAGGACGAAGAAATCATGAAAGAGACTTCAGAGTGCGATTCAACGGAGCCTTCAAGCCTTGATCCAGAGGAGCAAAGTGTAGACGTACCTTTGCACAACTTGAAAGAGGAAGTTCAATTGTTCATTCAGACACAGGAGGCCACATCCCATCAATTCCAAGAAAACTTCCTTGCTCGGAGTCGGCAGATTCAGCAATCTATTGAAAATCTTAAGCTGATTTCCACTTGCGTAGAAGAAAATAATTCGTTTGAAATTCAATTTCCAAAATCTAATTTGACTTCATCTTCTATTGCAGGTATATCGAGCGAGCCATATCACGATGAAGTCATGAATGAAAACATTGACATGGCAGGAAGTGTGTGCAAAGTAGAGGATGAACGAGCAATTTTGGATGAACAGGAGGAGGAGACGACTAGGGACATTGGTTTAAAGAATATCGCTATGGAGCCCGAATCATTCCCTTCCCCAGTTTTTTCCCAAAATCATTTACCCCTCTCCACATTGACCGAGCATCATACCGAGCGTAGTGCACATTTTTCAGGGAGTTGTCATCACCATGCTCTATTTTACTTCACCTATTTTGATGACTATATTTGGAATGTGTTTATGGCGAAGAATTTTAAAATAATTTGGACTGACATAACTCATCTCTTGTAGAACATTGGTAAACAACTTATAGAGATGCTTGGAGTTGTGTTGCTGGAGTCCAATTTAGCTAAAGGAGGAAGATTAATCGCCGAGGAGCGCAAGGAACAAATTGAACAACTTCCTCCACCATCAAAGATTCAGGATCCGCCATTTGATCACGGTGTGTTCTTTCCAGTAGTGTAGATTTTATATGCTTTCTAGGATGCTTGCTTGAATAAACTCGTACCCATTTCGACATTGAGGACAATGTCCATCTTTAGTTGGGGGGTGTGTATGAGACCTTAGGATTTTTTTTTTGAAAAGCATGGCATAAGGAAAGAATGACCCACCAATCTCACCATTTTAAACTCCTTCATATTCCTCAAATGCGGATGATTATGCATTAACTGAGTTCTAAAAATTGTTTATGGCTTGAATTAATTTTTTTTTCCTTCCTGAATTACCGTTAATATGCGATTCATGAAAATTTTTCAATTGCCATGATTAATATCTCGAAATAGTTTGAATTTATTTCATGCATGCTAATGTGATGAAAAAGCTTGAGTATACGCGATTTTTTTGAAAAGTCTTCAAGTTGAAGAGGAATTTGGCCTTGGTTATTTATGTTTATATTCAAAGAATGGGTGTTGAGTTGCTTACAAAGAAAAAAGAGAAAAAGATGAAGAAAAGAAAAGAAAAAAATGAATGAAAAATGAATCAGTATGTCACTAATACATAACTTGGTTGGCTCGAGTAGTACAGTCCGAGGGGTCCTTTTTGGCCTAATGCCCTATTATCGTCTGATTTGGGAGCCATTGACAGGAAACTCACTCATTTGATGGAGCGATCCAAGTTATACATTTTTCTGCGAATGTTGCTTGATGCGCGTTATGCGGAACGAATAAAAGAAAAGAAACGGTGAAAATACTAAGCAACTTCAATACTCATGTCTTGAATGATTATTTTGATAGGCCAATTCCTTGGAAACAAGAAAACTAGAGAAAAACGACGTGTTATACTTTCGCTTGCGCAAAACGATGCTTGTATGTTATTTATTCATACTAAATTAGAGAAAATATCATGTGATTGATTTTGTTCATGGATGTGCATATTGATGGTGAAGATCATGTTGGAAAGCGTATTGTTGAGCCACGCCATAAACGATTGATAGAATTATTTTTTATTGATCATCCGTATTTATCGCTCTTTTTGCTAGGGACTAGCAAAACGCTAGTTGGGGGGTGTGATTCGGAGTGAATATTGCATATTTAACCCCCTTATTAGTCCTATTTTGTGCCCATATGATGCTTAATTTATCTCTAATACATTCGTATTTTTCTCATCATCATTTATTAGAGAAATTACTCTATTTGTGCACAAAACATGAATTTTATTATGTATTTCTGCATTTTTATATTTTTCCTAGCATCGTCTCGATCTCACGATTCCAACGACTATTTATTTGTATTTTTCTGAGATCTGTGCTAATTACTATGAATTTTTGAATGCAGAATACACTTTAAATGGAGAAATACGCACGAAAATACACAAATACGCGCGGAATACGTTTCCGTATACGCATCTCCGCCAGCGATCCGCCACGTGGCACAATCGCAACGGCGCCCGCTCAATCGAGCGGCGCATGATCAATAGGCGACGCGGCGCCTTAGAGACCGTTCGATCAAGATCGTACGGCCCAGCTTCGCCCCAAATTCGAAATCGCAGATGAAAATGGCTTGGCAACGTGGCTCAATCTAGAGCGTTGTTCACGAATCCAATGACAAAGAACTGGGAGCGACGTGGCCTTGTCTAGACGGTGGATTTGCGATCGTACGGCCCAAAATTACCCCGCATCGGAATCAGCTTGGATCGAGGCAAGCGGGATTCTTGTACACGCGGCGTCATTGCAGCGACTCACCACCAGATCGAACGGACGACGGACGCTGAACTCAGCAGAACGGAGCGCGCATTCCTTTAGGCAACGTGGGCGTTTGTTCACCATCGGATGGAGATCCTACGCTCATGATTTAACCCCGAGTTCGATCCGACTTCGTTTGCGGAGCGGGCGCGTGCGAATCTCAAAGCACAGGTGGCGCTCCGTGGTTTAATCCCGTAAACATCCAACGGTTGAGATCTCAAGCGCTCGGCGGGTTTGGGTTTTGGCGTATTGGATAGCGGGTTTCGAACCCGTTAAGCCCCAAACCCGCAAGGCTATTATAAAAGCGTATTTCTAGGGTTTTTGGGGGAATTCTGGCGTATTTTGGGACTTTTGGAGCGGCTACTGTGCGTATTTCTCCAGGGAAAAATTCTGAAAAATTCCAGAGGCTATTCTTCCTATTCTAAAGGAGTTTTGGGCTTTAAAGTGGAGATTTGGTGATAAATTCTTGAACTTATACCCCGTATTTGGTGTATTTTATCGTATTTTGGCTATTATAACGATGTATTTGGCTATGAAATCTGATTTTCTTTTCACCATGCGTGGCTAATCTCCTTGTGCTATGGTTGTGATGTAATTAGGAGTATTTATTTGATGAATTTCATGTCTTTAGCCCTATTTTCATGTCAAAATCACTCGTAACATTGATTTCTACAACGTATTTGTTGGGTATTTGCTTATTGTCGATATTAGTTACACCCCGTATGGCTAGGCCCTGACAAGGCTAGCCAATTCATGTTCACTAATCTGAACTTATTGTTGCATTTATCGTTTAATGAAATCAATGTTGCTAGTGATGCGTATACGGCCACTTTGACTAGTTTTCATCGTTTTATCTTCCGACGTCTTCGTGCCCTGACCGGACGAAGCGTTGAGCTATAGAAAAGACATGATATTTCAGCGATTATTATCTCCTAATGAAATCACAACCGTAGCACATCCACTTCATATGTGTTGGTGTTGACGTAGTTAGGGTGTCATGATTATTGATTTCTATATCTTTTTGCCCTATTTTAATTGTATAATTCTTTGGCACGTTTCTATATGCTTGATCGCCATACTTTCCGACGCTCTCGTGCCCTGACCGGACGAAACGTTGAGTTATAGAAAAGGTATTGATAATCATTGGTTGCACACACCCTAACGAAATCAAACCCAACACAAACTCCCCATACTTGTACCCCTACCAAAGTCACCGTAAATATCGTAGGATTTTCATTTCTTATTCCATACTCTTGATCCTATATCTTTGTGTTCGATAGGTGGTTGGTTAACATCGTATTATTACCCTTTTCAGATTGACGATCGTAGTTTTGTAGGTCAGTTGTCCCGCGGATTCGATACCTGGACTCACCAGGATATTACTTGCACGATCTCCTGCGCTTGGGAGTAGTTCTCACATCATTTGAGACGAGGCACGGAGGGATCGAGGCCAACCCCGACAAGATTGTTGTCGTCATCACAATGAGGGAGCCTTCAACACTTAGAGAGCTCCAGTGGCTGAATGGAAGGATAGCGGCTTTGGGACGGTTCCTATCCAAGTCGCCCGAGAGGTTATTGCCTTTCTTCAGGGTACTGAGAAAGGCGATAACTTCTTCTGCGAGCGAAAAGAGAGTGTTCAAATGGGATGCGGACTGCAAAAAAGCCTTCTCAAAGTTGAAGGAGTACATTCGCACCCCGCTGCTCCTAACCAAGCCAGATAAGGAGGACCAGCTCATCCTCTACATGGCCGCTGCCAAGGAGGCCATGAGTTCGGTGCTCGTTAAAGAAGACGTTGGGACATAAATGGCCCATCTACTATGTCAGCCATGTCCTCCGAGGCACGGAGATCAACTACTCGAGGATCGAAAAGATGACTTTCACGTTGGTCCAAACTGCCAGGAGATTACAGCCGTATTTCCAAGCCCACACCATCTTGGTCCTCACCGCTACTCCCTTAGAGCAGACCTTGAAGAGGCTCGACCGATCGGGGAGAATGACAAAATGGGGGGTCGAGCTAAGCAAATTCGACATCCAGTACAAATCGAGGAATGCCATCAAAGGGCAGGCCCTCGCCGACTTTATTGTCGAACTCACCTACGACGATGGCCCCAGGAAGAGGTATGTGCGACTAGCACAATGACCGAGGCTATCCCCTCGCCCTCCACCAGCAGGACAAAAGACGTGATCGAGGACGCGGAAACCTGGATCGTTCAAGTCGACGGTTCGTCCACCTAAGCCGGGAGCAGGGCCAGAATAGTCATCCAAATTTCTGAGGGCGACATATTTGAATAGGCCTTCCGCTTTGATTTCCAAACCACCAACAATGGTGTTGAATATGAGGCGGCCATCAATGGACTCCGACTGGCTCGAGCCTTGGGGGCCAGAATAGTCCAACTATACAGCGACTCTAGCCTCGTCGTGCATCAACTGAATGGGACCTTTGAGGCCTACGACAACTCAATGCAGAGTTACGTGCAAATCGCTAAAGCTGAGCTCGTTACCTTTCCGCATGTAAAAATTCATCACGTGCCAAGGTCGAAGAATCATCGAGCTGACACCTTGTCAAAACTCACATCGTCCTCCCCAGCTGGGCTCGGTCGAACCGTGTATGTGCAGTGGTTATCCCATCCTAGCAGGCTGCCTTAAGAGCTTCTAAGCCTCGAGCAGGGGGGCCATATGGATGACCCGATAATCCGCTACTTGAGCACCGGAGAGAAACCGACCAACCCAGTGGAAGCTCGAAAACTTGAGCGGAAGGCCTACCAATTCATCCTATTGGATGGTTCGTTGTACAAAAGATGATGAACCCGGTATGACATCTTCCCTTATCTTAAATGCTTAGCCCCGCTGGAAGCGCACTACGTAATCCAAGAGATCCATGAGGGCGACTGCGGGAACCATTGTGAAAGAAAGTCCATAGCCTTAAAGGCTGTAAGACAAGGGTACTATTGGCCAACAATGTTTAAAAATGCCATCGAGTATGTCCGATGATGCTCGACCTGCCAAAAGTTCTCAAAGATCAGCTCGGCACCGCCGACTGATCTGATCCCCATCGTCAGCCCAGTTCCCTTTGCCAAATGGGGGCTGGACCTCCTTGGACCATTCAAACTAGCAAGTGGGCCATGGAGATACCTGATAGTGGCAATCGACTACTTCACCAAGTGGATCGAAGCAGAACCTCTATCTCGAATCACCTGGAAAAAGGCTTGAAGCTTCGTCTGGAAGTGCATCGTCTGTCGTTTTGGCATTCCCCAATCTATCGTAACGGACAATGGGACACAGTTCGACAGCTCCAGCTTCAGAGACTTCTACACAGAGCTAAAGATCAAGCTACACTTCGCCTCCGTCGCTCATCTCCAGTCAAACGGTTTGGCAGAATCAGCCAACAAGAGCATCCTTGGGCCCCTACGAAAGAGAATAGTCGGTCTCGAGGGAACTTGGCCAAGTGAGATCCCCAAAATATTATGGTCGTACAGAACGACCCACAACACCTCGACAGGGGAAACGCCCTTCATGCTGGCCTACGGGTGTGAGGCCGTTGTCCCCATCGAGGTCAATGAGCGACCGCTTCGTCTCCAATACTACGACAAAGAAAGAAATTCAAAAGGCCTCGAACTTAACCTACAATTGGTGGACGAAGTCCGTGAATAGGCACTGGTGAGCCTCATCGAGCAGAAGGGGTGCATGTCCTGCTACTTCAATTCGAAAGTATGCAAGCGCAGCTTCTGTGTGGGAGACTTGGTGCTGCGCAAAGCTGCCTTCACTCCTGAGATCCTCAAGCAAGGAAAGCTCGATGCAAAGTGGGGGGGCCCTATACAGTGATTGCTGTACTCGGTCCTGCCACATATCGACTCGCAACTTTAGATGGTAGGGAACTCCATCATCCTTGGAACGTGGAACATATACGAAAATATTATCAATGATTGTACTAAAGGGGTAAATCGATCGTTCATTTCCCGTCCTATGCATATATATGATGAATACAGAGTAGGTCGTTCTTCGATGTTAGTCGTAACATTCGTCATCAGTCGTAAATCGAAGGGGCCTCGCCCATCACCACCGAACGACTTACGATCGTCGTCGGCCGTAAGTCGAAGGGACCAAGTCCCTCGCCATCGACCGACCTTCGAACCTCAATCGTCATCCGTAAGTCGAGGGGTCTCCCTTGCCACTGAACGACGCTCGATCGTCGTCGGTCGTAAGTCATAGGGACCGAGTCCATCGCCATCGACCGACCTTCGTACCTCGATCGTCAGCTGTAAGGCGATGGGTCTCCTTTGCCACTGAACGATGCTCGATCGTCGTCGACCGATAAGTCATAGGAACCGAGTCCCTCACAACCGACCGACCCTAGGACCTCGATCATCAGCCGTAATCCGAGGGGTCTCCCTTGCCGCTGAACGACGCTCGATCGTCGTCCACTTTAAGTCGAAGGGACCGAGTCCCTCGCCACCGACCGACCTTCGGACCTCGATCGTCAGCCGTAAGCCATGTGGTCTCCCTTGCCACTGAACGATGCTCGATCGTTGTCGGCCTTAAGTCGAAGGGACCGATTCCCTTGCCACTGATCGACCTTTGAATCTCGATCGTCAACCGGAAGCCGAAGGGGTCACCCTTACTACTGAACGACAATCAGTCATCATCGGCCGTCGGTCGAAGGGACTGAGTCCCTCGCCACTGAATAACTATGACGATCAAATTCCTATCAGATTGTGTCATGGCACTCCAACGACCCAAATCAGCTAAACTTACGTCGTTTGGGGAGGGGGAGCCATGTAAATACGCATGAAAATTCAGTTGCAAAAATTGTTTTCATTATATCCGGATAGTTACATATAACTTGCTCGAGAGCGATCTTACAAAAGTATGGCTTTGCAAAAATCAGGAAGACAAGGCATCGTCTGGTGTAAAAAGGTCCTTTATCGCTCTCGCCACCTTATCCATCTTGGAGGTGGTCCAAGCCTTATAAGCCTCGACCTATTTCCCTTCTCGAAAAGTTGGACCTGAAGGTCATCAACCTCCTTACTCGATGCCTCGACCTCAACACGGAGTTGAGATCGCTCCCTCCCCCATTGAGCTTCTGCCTGCTTCCTGGTGGTCGACACGGTGGCAAAGCTAGATTTTGCCTCTGCAGCCGCCCAGTCTGATGCAGCCTTGGTAGACATGGATGCCCCCAGGTCATCCTCCAGCTTCCTCACCTGAGCTCGGAGCTCAGAAGCTTGGTTCTCGACGGTCGGCCCCCTCGATCAGCTCGAGGGCCCTGCGGCGCAGGAAGGCACCAAAAATGGTCACCTGCAAAGGGCAACAATCAGCAAAACCAGAAGGGAAAACGAAGAAAGAAGGCTCAATAGTAACAATCCTGAAGGCCGTTGCGGATGAAGCTATTGGCAATCGTCTCGAGATCGACCCCTTGCAGGAAGTCGAAATCCCTTGGCAGAGTGATATTCTCTGCCAAACTGGCCCCTGTCCCAAAGTCCAGAAGGGCCGACTCGCCCCTCCCCACAGTGAACGGGGGCCGAAAAGGCTCCTCCTGAATCTCTACAGGGAGTTCGGTTGAAATGCGGTTCGACAACAAAAGGTGAGTGAACTCCGGAGGGATGAGGCCGACAGAAGGGACAGGAGGGACAATGTTCTCGTGTGGCCACCTATTGATGGGCAGAGCATCGGAAGGTTCAGCCCCACCTCGAGGACCCAAAGGAGCCGCCATCAAAGCCCTGGCAGCTGGACTTGAGGAGCTTCCAGCATCCCCCAAGACCCAAAGGAGGTAACCCGCCTCCTCCTCTTCCTCCTCCACGACCCTTTTCTCTTTCGGTCGTCTTCATAAGCCCGATCCAACTCTAAAGTCAAGTCCCTATACGCCCTGCATGCCATTCTTGTTTGCTGGAAGCGAGAGGAAGAAGAAGAAATTTCTTCAAATTGCCAAGAGACGAAAGTGCAAGATCACTTGGCTTCACAAACTCCGGTTTCTTATACGAGAAGGGACTCCGCTGGCCCAGTACCCAATGACCAACACACATCTGATAATCACCAAAACCAACGGTTGAGATCATCATAAGATGGGAAGTTTTGGCGGCACGAATAAAATCAGCCGCTCCGAATGCCACACCATATTTAGTGAAAGTACTCACATTCGGCCCGATCAGCACTACCTCCCGAGAACGAATGATGGGGGCCACAGTTAGTGCATGGATACAAACCCGATTAGGTACCCATATGCCCGACCCTTTTCTCCCCCACGACCTGTTACCCACACACTCTAAGCGGGTTACGACTGAGTCGGTCGAACGGATCAGACGACCGTTGGACTGACGCCGACATTCAAGGAAGAGTTAATGGGGCCGAATAAATGGGCAGTCGTTAGCTCGAATTCCAGAGAGGATCATGCCCTAATCAATGAGGGGCAGTTACGCCTTATCAAGGAAGAGCATCGTATAAATAGGCTGTCGGATAAAGGTAATGTGGTTCCATCTTCAAGGTCGAGTGCTAATACATAGAACTATATCTTCTTACTTCTACATTACATATACGAGCTTATGTCATCAGTCTAAGGACGAGCCTTTGTGGGTCGATCTCAGCCACACCAATCTCCTTCTCTTTCTTAAGTACCTATCTAACTTAAGCATCGGAGGGATTGGGTCGGAACCCAAATTCGACCCCCCTGACGACTCCCTGTGGTGCAGATCGACGATCGTCTTCAAACGTCCAAGATCGATGGCGAGCCCTTCAGCCTCGAACGATCGACACAACGGTCGTTTTTTGGTCGATCAACGGTCGTACCATCATCAACCAACAACTACCGACCCTGGTTCTTCCAATCGAGGGTCCCACTTCGAAGGCTGATGTAACGCCCTGCTTCCCAAAAGACACCAGAAGTGAGAACGATACGAGATCTGCATGAACTAGAGCGATGAGGCTCGAGTTCAATGAGTGTCTGTGATAAAAACACAAGGCAAGTCCTTGCTTGCATTTCAGAACAATAAGAAACATTCATAAATTAAAGCCACATCCAGAATTAAAAACGTCCATACACGAAATAAAAACGTCAAGCCACAGCTGGGCCAAAATAACAACAAGGAGAAACATACACTACATGACAACCGAAAGTAACTAAAAGAAAACAGCAACGGTGTGAGCCCACTAGTCCTCTGCTGGGAGAGACTCGGCGTCTACGTCGAACTCCTGGCTCTCTAAGTCAGGTGTCTCGTAGGGATTCTCTTGGTACTTAGGCTTGGGAACTGACATACATCCAAAAACATAAATGTATGGCAGCAAGGGTCTACAAGAAGATGTTAGAAAACCTAAGGCAAGATATACAAAATGATATTGAATTTAAGAGGCATGGATAAATTTAATGAGATATCAACAACAAGTTTAAACATGCCGATTATAAAATGAAATAAAGTAAAATACTCCTATCATGCAATTCTAAGCAGTTTAAGAAGTAAAGTAATGTTTTTCTTTGATTCATTAGCATGCTAGTTTTACTGAGATAACAATTTCAAGTTCCATGTCAATATTTCATATCTATCATATGGTTCTCGCCTTTAGGTCATGATGAGTGAATCGTTCTTTTCACGGGGGTTTACCGTGATTGACGCTACCCCACCGCATGCGGGTGGTGCTCCTGAAGAGAGGACCCCTTCATACGTCTAGTGGTCGCTCAACCCTAACCCCACCCCAAATTTGTGTTGAAACACGAACCAGCCTAGTCGACTCACATGACATCACGAAAGTCACGATTTCACCTTCGAGGCGCACGATTACACGATGTCACACATTCGTTAAATATTCTAAGACATGCAGCAATTAAATAATATCATCATTTATTTTTATACAACATTTTCAATGATTACAAGAGTGTTGAACAACATTCACAATAATTTAACAAAAGTGTTGAACATATGGATTTAACAAACATGTCACGGAACTAACTTTCCTTGCCATTGTTCAAAACTAAGGTATATCAAGTTATATGTTGTTAGGTCACATTTTCAGTCAAGGATGTCATGGTAGTAGTTTCATGCGTCATTTCACGTGTAGATTTTGAGTTATACAACTTTACATGCAAAAGACCAAAAGAGCATCTAACTTCAAAAATTCACTATAAATTGCATACTTGCCTGATTTCAGCGATTTTGGTGTCGTCGGTTCGTCTTGACGAGTACTACGTTATGGCATGTCTGGTTCTCTATTTCAGTTAAACACATCACTGAATTAAATTCATCCCAAGATAATCAGAATATCAAAATAATCCCTGAATTAGGTTTGTCTGATTCTATTGAGTCCTCTATCTAGGGTGATGTTTATATTATATTATATTATTCTTATACTAACATGATCTGCCTTATTTTATTCAAATTCTAATCCTAACATCTAACTAATAAGCTGTAAAATTACTACTAACAAGTTAACATTAAAATTAATACTAACCTTACTATAAACTAACCTTACTATAAGTTAATTATAAAGTTCATAGTATATTTAATACTACACCTACCCTTACACATATAATAGCACCTCTCACTTTAACTCTCTTATCATGTCTCCTTCATTTCTTTTTCTTTTTTTCCTTCTTTTTGTTGCAACAAGTCACGCAAGTGAGGGGGAGAAACTCACGCACGCGTGGGTAGCGGCACAGGGCGGCGGCACGGCAGTGTGCAAGGGGGCGTCGGATGGGGCGGATCTTGGCGGCACTGCATGGTGGTGCGCACGGTAGCACGCGACGCCGGCAATCAGTAGTGCGCATGGGGGAGATGGGCTGGTCGGCGGTCGGAGCTCAAGGCGCGCGCGACTGTCCTCAGGTGAGGGGGAGCACGGGAAAGAGATGGGGTTTGATCTGAAGTTGGTTGATTTCTGAAATTGTTTCAGATCTGGGTTTTCTTTTTAGTTTTCAAATTTCAGTTTTGAATTTGTTTGGGAAATTGATTTTGGTAAGAATTTGGGGGGATTGATTCTGGTTTTGAGGAAATTGGTGGGAGGATGATGGGTTTGATTTTTGGTTCGAATTTGGGGCTGAATTGTGTTGATCAGGGAGAGGGGATAAAGATTAGAGGAGACGTAGTGATATATTCGAATTTGTAATGAAATTTTAGTAATGCTTAGTCAAAAGTTTCTTTCTGTTTTAATTTAATTTCATTTGTCCCATGCAGAATTCTGGGTTTGATGGGGATTCGTTTGTCTGTTAGATTAGTCAAGGCCATTTAATTAGATTAGGTTTTGATCAAGATGGGAATTAATTGTTTTGTTGACTTAAGCAAGGGGAATGCATCTGCCTTCAAAAACGTGAGCTGGGTTTTGAAATATTAAGCATGCATTAAATATTTAGTCAATGGGAATTAAAAGGGTTCGGTTACCTTAGACTAAGTTTAGAAAAAGTTAGACACACGTTTATCAAATTGAGGGGTTACCGACAGGTGATGTTTAATTAGGGTAATTAGTAAAAGTTAAAAGTGATTAGAAAATTGTAATTAGTAAGATAATTAAGTTAAAGTATTTGTTAAACTTGAAAGTTAATTAGTTATGATACGGTAAAAATGAAAAACAGACGCGCTCGCGTCGACGCATAACAAAGAACGTACGGACGAAAAATTATTCAAACGACTGAAATAAAATATCGGTGTGCATGATTTTAAACACGTCTAAAAATATAGGCCGTTACATTCTACCCACCTTAAGAAAAATTACGTCCTTGAAATTCTTATCAACTAATGAGCAGGAAACAAATATGGATAATGCTCTTGTATCTCATCTTCCCGCTCCCAGGTAGATTCTTCTGGCGAGTCATGACGTCACATCACTCTGACTAGATCAACAGTCTTGTTCCTGAAGACTTTCTGGCATCGATCTAGGATCTCCACTGGTTACTGTTCATACGTCAGGTCTGGTCGAACTATAATCTCAGAGTAGTCCACATCATGAGAAGGGTCGCTGATATAACGATGGAGCTGGGACACATGAAAGACTTCATGAACTCCCTTTAAGGACGGTGGCAAAGCTAAGCAATAAGCTACTTCTTCAACTCGCTCTAACACATCGAAGGGTCCTATATATCTTGGACTAAGCTTGCCTTGCTTCCCAAATGGAATCACTCCTCAATTCGGGGAGATTTTCAAGAATACATGATCTCCCAGCCGAAACTCTAGAGGACGCCGTTTAGCATCCGCCCAATGCTTATAATGGTCATGAGCGATCCAAAGATTGTCTCTGATATCTCGCACAACATCAACTGCTTCCACTATCATCTTTGGCCCCAAGAGCTCTCTATCACCGATGTCATCCTAACTCAGTGGCGATCGACATTTCTTCCCGTAGAGAGCAGCAAATGGCGCCATGATAATGCTCGCCTGATAGCTATTGTTGTAGGAGAACTCCACCAGGTGCCGATGATCCTCCCATGAGCCCTTGAGATCCACCATACAGGCTATCAGCATATCCTCCAAGATCTGTATGGTACGCTCTGATTGTCCATCTGTTTGCGGGTGATACGCAGTACTGAATTTCAGACTAGTACCCAGATTGGTCTGCAGACTCTTCTAGAACTGAGACGTGAACCTCGCATCACGATCTGATACAATGCTCATAGGGACTCCATGCAAGCACACGATCTCCTCCATATACTTCCTCGCTAATATCTCCGTGGATTGCCCAACTCAGAAGGGTATAAAGTGCACAGACTTGGTCAGTCGATCAACGATGACCCAGATTACGTCGTTCTTCTTGGTACTCCAAGGTAAGCCAGTCACAAAGTCCATCGTGATGTGCTGCCACTTCCACTTCAGAATCGACAGAGGTTGTAGTAGTCCAGCAGTGCGATGATGTTCAGACTTCACTTGCTGACATACAAGACACTTGGCCATGCTCTGTGCCACGCTTCTCTTCATCCCATGCCACCAGAAATTTTGACGAAGATCCTTGTACATCTTAGTACCTCAAGGATGAATAGAATAAGGCGAACTATGAGCCTCATTCATCAACTCCTCTCTGATATCTCCTGCAGGTACACAGATCCTACTAGTATATCTCAAATATACATCCTCGTGAATCAGAAAACCTGTCCGGAGTCCTGCTTCAACCTTCTCCCTGGTCTTCTTCAACTTAGCATCTCCAGCTTGAGTAGTCTTGATCCGATCCACAAGCGTCGATTGATTTTGCATGTTCATCAATGACGATGTGACTCCCGGTATGACAGCTTCAACATCCATCCTTCGCAGATCATACTGTAATCACCACTGAGTTGTGAGAATCATCACCTCGTGCAGTCGACTCAAGACATCCTGTACGACATTTACCTTCCATGGATGATACTGGAGGTCGATGTCGTAGTCTGCCATCAATTCCAACCTTATGTGCTGTCTCATATTCAGTTCCTTCTGAGTGAATATATATTTCAAACTTTTGTGATCAGTGAAAATTTTCACCTTCTCACTCAGTAAGAAATGTCGCCAAATCTTCAGTGCAAAGACGACAGCCGCTAGCTCCAAATCGTGGGTCGGATAATTATTCTCATGGACCTTCAACTGTCGTGAAGCATATGCGACCACATGATTATACTGGTGCAGAACACATCCAAGTCCCTTGCCCGATGCGTCGCAGAAAATCTCGAAGCCTTCGCTTCTGTCCGGAATAGGTAAGACTGGTGCAGTAGTCAGTCTCTCCTTCAAAGTAGAAAATGCTTGCTCACAAGATTCTGACCAACTGAACTTAACATCCTTCCTCATCAATCTCGTCGTCGACTCAGCTATCCTCGAGAAATCTTTGATAAATCTGCGATAGTATCCAGCCAAACCAAAAAAACTCCTGATGTCCGACGTCGATCAAGGTGTAGGGAATTCGTTGACTGCTCTGACCTTCTCCGGATCCACTGAGATGCCAGCTCCTGATACTACATGCCCAAGAAATGCAACTCTATCCAGCCAGAATTCGCACTTGTTGTACTTGGCATACAGTCTATGGTGACGGAGCGTCTCTAACACCATCTTCAAATGATCGGCATGCTCCTCCTCGCTCTTCGAGTACACCAGGATATCGTCTATGAAGATTACCATGAACTTGTCAAGGAAGTCGTAAAAGATAAGGTTCATGAGATTCATAAACACGGTAGAAGCGTTGGTCACACCGAACGGCATGACACCAAACTTGTAATGCCCGTACTTGGTCCAAAAAGCTGTCTTGGGCACATTTTCCTTCTTGACTCTGACTTGATGGTATCTGCTCCTGAGGTCCAACTTCGAAAATACCGTCGATCCACCAAGCTGATCAAAGATATCATCAATACATGGCAGCGGATACTTGTTCTTCACTGTGATCTGATTCAGCTCCCGATAATCAATACACATCCTTCTCGATCCATCCTTCTTCTTCACCTGCAAGACGGGTGCACCCCAGGGAGATACGCTGGGATGAATGAAACCTTTCTGCAGTAGCTCATCCAACTGCTTCCTCAACTCTTCTAACTCTACAGGGGCCATACGGTAAGGCGTTTTCGAAATTGGTTCGGCCCTTGGCATAAGATCAATGCTGAACTCCAATGCTCGGTTGGGAGGCAATCCAGAAATGTCTTCAGGGAAGATGTCTTCAAAATCTCTCACTACTGTAGGCTTCTCTGGTTCAGCTATCATAGATGCAATAGTCAATTTGTACGGCTTGGCCCGGAACTTGACAGGTCCAAGCGAACGTCCTCTGCTGACAAACTTGAACACTGGGTGGTCAGGAATTTCGAATACCACTTTCTTCTGGTGACAGTCGATCGTGGCATAAAAAGCTCCTAACCAGTCAATGTCGAGAATAGCATCGAAGTTGGGTAGGTCATGGACAATGAAATCAGCATATAGTTTGTGTCCACTAACCACCAACGGGCATGGTCTATATCCCAGTGCAACCTTCAGTACACCTTTCCCAGTTGTAATATTCCAACACTGGGGAAGTGTGTAGGTGGGTATCGAGTGTTCGACTACGAACTTCCAACATAGGATGCACATGGAAGCTACAGAATCGAACAGGGTCAAGGTCGGGTGAGATGAAACTAAGATGACACCTAAGGGTAACATGCAACTAGATTAAACATGGATCTAACTATACAAACATAAATGCATAAATAAGGAAGACTAGTCTAGAGGTTACCTACAATCACGTCGTCCTCAGCTTCAGCCTCAACGGCTGTCATAGTGAATGCCCTGCGCTTCGGCGGATCGGCCTACTGAAGGCTTGATCCTGTAGAACCAGAGGTGTCCTTGATGTCCAGGTGTCGGTACGGTCCGCTGAGCGGGTCCAGGTGCTCCAGCAGGTACGGGTCGAGAACCGCAGGGGCAATCCTTTGCAGTATGAGCAGGCGATCCACAGATCAAACACTGATTCAGCATCCTCGTGCAGTCTTTCATCACATGACCAAGCTTGCCGCAGAAATGGCAAGTCAGTTCAGCTCGATTGGGAACAGGTGCAGCTGGCCTTTTGAACTGTGTGGTCTGAACTGGACGAATATCGGGCCTAGGTGCACTCCGTAGCAGCTCCATCGGGTGCTTGCCTACCTGACGTGCCTTCTTCTGATTAGCGATCTGCTCATTCCTCTTCTCAGATACTAGGACTTGCTCATGAGTGGAAAAGGTGCTCCGGGACAACACACTCTGTATGTCTAGATCTAAGCCCGGTAGAAAACAGTGTGCACAGTCCTCCTCGTCTGCTACCAGAGTAGGGGCAAATCGACTCAGTATGGTAAACTTGGCCTCATACTCGTTGATTGTCCTGGTGCACTGCTCCAGGTTGATGAAGCGCTGCTGCATCTCCCTCTTCGCAGCCTTCGAAAAGTACTGGACGTCAAACCTCTGATGGAAAGTAGCCCATGAAATCGGCTTAATCAGTATAGTCTCTTCAGCATCCCACCAGTGACGGGCATTATCTGTCAGCTGCTTCTTGTTGAGCTTCACCCAATCGTTCGGATTGACTCAGGCAAGACCCAAGTTATCCGCGGTGTTGCGAAGCCATTCCTCGGCCGCCAGTGGGCCCTCTCTTCCAGAGAAGCTCGTCGGATGCATCTCTCGAAACTGCTTGGCTTCAGGCTCATAGTGGGGTAGTGGAGCAGCAGGTGCAGCCTGATGTCCCTGTTAGACCAGATGATGTTGAACTTCCAGCATCTCTCTCATAACTCCAAGCATTTGGCGGATGCCGTCCTCTCCGCCTCCAGCAATTTCAGATCCTTGTCGGGTGTTTCGTCGCCAGCCATTCTGAGATAAGAAAACCCCGAGTTAACCTTGTGTATACGATTACTCTAGACATTTGGCTAATGAAAGAGTTCTCATTGTTCTAAATTTCACAGTTGCAAGACCTGCATGGGCCACCACTAAAACATGTAACGCCCCGCTTCTCAAAAACATGAATGTATGTCAGTAAGGGTCTACAAGAAGATGTTAGAAAACTCAAGACAAGATATACAAAATGATATTGAATTTAAGAGGCAATGATAAATTTAATGAGATATCTACAAGTTTAAACATGCCGATTATAAAATGAAATAAAGTAAAATACTCCTATCATGCAATTCTAAGCAGTTTAAGAAGTAAAGTAAAGTTTTTCTTTGATTCATTAGCATGCTAGTTTTACTGAGACAACAATTTCAAGTTCCATGTCAATATTTCATATCTGTCATAGGGTTCTCGCATTTAGGTCGTGATGAGTAAATCGTTCTTCTCACGGGGGTTTACCGTGATTGACGCTACCCCACCGCATGCGGGTGGTGCTCTTGAAGAGAGGACCCCTTCATACGCCTAGTGGCCGCTCAACCCTAACCACACCCCAAATTAGTGCTGGAACACGAGCCAGCCTAGTCGACTCACACGACATCACGAAAGTCACGATTTCGTCTTCGAGGCGCACGATTTCACGATGTCACACATTTGTTAAATATTATAAGACATGGAGCAATTAAATAATATCATCATTTATTTTTATACAATATTTTCAATGATTACCAGAGTGTTGAACAACATTCACAATAATTTAACAAAAGTGTTGAACATATAGATTTAGAACATGTCACAGAAACTAACTTTCCTTGCCATTGTTCAAAACTAAGGTATATCAAGTTATATGTCATTTTGTCACAGTTTCAATCAAGGACGTCATGGTAGTAGTTTCATGCGTCATTCCACGTGTAGATTTTGAGTTATACAACTTTACATGCAAAAGACCAAAAGAGCATCTAACTTCAAATTTCACTATAAATTGCATACTTGCCTGATTTCAGCTATTTTGGTGTCGTCGGGTTCGTCTTGACGAGTACTACGTTTTGGCACGTCTGGTTCTCTGTTTCAGTTAAATACATCACTGAATTAAATTCGTCCCAAGATAATCAGAATATCAAAATAATCCCTGAATTAGGTTTGTCTGATTCTATTGAGTCCTCTATCTAGGGTGATGTTTATATTATATTATATTATTCTTATATTAACATGATCTGCCTTATTTTAATCAAATTTCTAATACTAACATCTTACTAACAAGCTGTAAAATTACTATTAACAAGTTAACATTAAAATTAATACTAACCTTACTATAAACTAACCTTACAATACGTTAATTATAAAGTTAATACTATATTTAATACTACACATACCCTTACACATATAATAACACCAATCCCTTTAACTCTCTTATCATGTCTCCTTCTTTTCTTTTTCTTTTTTCTTTCTTTTTCTTGCAGCAAGTCACGTAAGGGAGGGGGAGAAACTCACGCACGCGCGGGGAGCGGCACAGGGCAGCAGCACGGCGGCGCATAATGGGGCGTTAGACGAGACGGCTCTCGACGGCACTGCACGACGGTGCGCACGATAGCAGTCTGCGCCGGCAAGCAGCACAGTGTGCGGGGGAGAGGGGCTAGTCGGCGGTCGGAGCTCAGGGCCCATGCGGCTGTCCTTAGGCGAGGGGGAGCACGAGAAAGAGATGGGATTGATCTGAAGTGGGTTGATTTCTGAAATTGTTTCAGATCTTGGTTTTCTTTTCAGTTTTCAAATTTCAGTTTTGAGTTTGTTTGGGAAATTGATTTTGGAAAGAATTTAGGGGGATTGATTCTAGTTTTAAGGAAATTAGTGGGAGGATGATGGGTTTGATTTTTGGTCCGAATTTGGGGCTGAATTGTGTTGATCAGGGAGAGGGATGAAGATTAGAGGAGACGTAGTGATATATTCGAATTTGTAATGAAATTTTAGTAATGCTTAGTCAAAAGTTTCTTTCTGTTTTAATTTAATTTCATTTGTCCCATGCAGAATTCTGGGTTTGATGGGGATTCGTTTGTCTGTTAGATTAGTCAAGGCCATTTAATTAGATTAGGTTTTGATCAAGATGGAAATCAATAGTTTTGTTGACTTAAGCAAGGGGAATGCATCTACCTTCAAAAATGTGAGCTGAGTTTGAAATATTAAGCATGCATTAAATATTTAGTCAATGGGAATTAAAAGGGTTAGGTTAGCTTAGACGAAGTTAAGAAAAAGTTAGACATATGTTTATCAAATTGAGGGGCTGTCGACAGGTGATGTTTAATTAGGGTAATTAGTAAAAGTTAAAAGTGATTAGCAAATTGTAATTAGTAAGATAATTAAGTTAAAGTAATTTGTTAAAATTGATAGTTAATTAGTTATGATACGGTAAAAACGAAAAACAGAGATGCGCTCGCGTCGACGCGCAGCAAAGAATGTATGGACGAAAAATTATTCAGACGACTGAAATAAAATACCAGTACGCACGATTTTAAACACGTCTAAAAATATAGGTCGTTACAGCTGACTAGGGTCCAGCTCAGCGCTCTGAGTCTTCTTCAGCTTGACAACTGTACCGGTCAATTTTGGCCTTAACAGGAAGTTATTTTGACTCTGCACCCGATGGTTTGTGCCTAGATGAAAATCTCTATCATGTTAATAGGGGCATTGCAAAATCCAGCCCCATGTAAGCAGACTCCGCAGACATTTACTACGATTCAAATTCATCACAAGGATCGGTCTACGAATCTGTCGATGAAGAATTAATCACAGCTGAATCGACTATCGAAGAAGCATCGTCATCACATGCAAGCGATGACGGGGGTACAACACCCACTCAGGCAGATCTAAAGCCTCTTCCTGAAAATATGAAACGCTTTCTTGGGGGACAACTTCACATACCCCATTATCGTTAGTGCCTCTCTCACTGAACCCCAATTAGAGAGTCTTTTGAAAACTCTTAGAGCGCACAAGAAGGTGATATGTTATAAAATTACCGATCTGAAAGGCATTAGTGCCGCTCTATGTACCCATAGGATCCATCTTGGAGATAATGAATCTACCTCTATTGAGCCTAAAAGGTGTTTAAACCCCAACATGAAAGAGGTGGTAAAGAAAGAGGTCCTAAAATTACTTGAAGTCGAAAATATCAATCCCATTTCCGATAGTAGATGGGTTAGTCCTATTCAAGTCGTCCCCAAGGAGGGGGTATGACTGTTGTGAGAAATGAAAAGAATGAGTTAATACCCACTAGGACTGTCACTGGTTGGCGGATGTGCATTGACTATAGGAAGTTAAACAAAGCCACCAGAAAAGATCACTTCCCCCTCCCATTCATTGACCAGATGCTTGAGAGACTTGTCAATCACAAATACTTCTCTTACCTATTCGGGTATTCCGGATTCTTCCAAATCCCATTACATCTTGAGGATCAAGAGAAGACAATGTTTACTTGTCCTTATGGCACATTCTCATACCGAAGAATGCCATTTGGATTATGTAATGCACCTGCAATATTTCAAAGGTGCATGACGTGTATTTTCTCGAACTACATTGAAACTATAATGGAGGTTTTCATGGATGAATTTTTCGTTTATGGCACCGATTTTGATGCTGGTGTAGAGAACTTGACCAAAGTTCTAGAGCGATGCCATGATAATAACTTGACATTAATATGGGAAAAGTGTCATTTCACGGTGACGGAGGGAGTCGTTCTTGGCCATGTTCTCTCCTCTAAGGGGATAGAAGTTGATAAAGCCAAGGTAGACGTCATTAAGGATTTACCGCCTCTAAAAAATCTTAAGGGCATTCATGGTTTCCTTGGTCATGCGGGGTTTTACTGTCGCTTCATCAAGGACTTTTCTAATATTGCACGGCCCCTTACTGAACTTCTTGTAAAGGATGCCCCTTTGTGTTTTCTGATACTTGTTTGCAAGCCTTCAACAGGTTAAAAGCTGCTCTCATTTCAGCTCCTATTATACAACCTCTAGATTGGAGTCTACCATTTGAGTTAATGTGTGATACTAGTGATCAAGCAATTGGGGTTGTATTGGGCCAAAGAAAAGAGGGGAAGCTTCACGGTATATATGATTATTATGTCAGCAAGACATTGGATGATGCTCAAAATAATTACACCACGACAAAGAAAGAATTATTAGTGGTGGTGTATTCCATAAGGAAATTCTGATATTATCTCTTGGGATCAAAAGTCATCATTCATACAGACCATGCGACCTTGAAATATCTGTTGAGTAAGAAGGATGGGAAGCCACGACTGATACGATGGATTCTCCTCCTTCAAGAGTTCGATATAGAGATCGAGAACAAGAAGGGGGCAGAAAATGTGGTGGTAGACCATCTATCAAGATTAATCCGTAGGCATGGGGACGATAGCTTGCCAATTGAGGACTCATTCACCGGAGACTAATTGTTCATGGCGGCTTCTTCCAACCCACCTTAGATGTCGATATAGTGAATTACTTGGTGAGCAAGGTCTTGCTTCATGGAATGGTAACATATCAAAGGAGGAAGTTCCTCCATAATGCCAAACACCACTTCTGGGATGATCCATATTTGTACAAGACATGTGCCAATGGGATTATAAGATGTTGCATCCTGAAGGAGGTGATTAGATCTATCATCTCACATTGTCACGACCAACCATGTGGCAGGGATGCGGCAGTCACTAAGATTACGACAAAGATTCTCCAATGTGGTTTTTATTGGCCCACCATCTTCAAGGACACAAACTGCTTCATCAGGGTGCATGACAGGTGTCAAAGAACGTGCAACATTACAAGGAAGAATGAGATGCCTTTGAATAGCTTCCTGGAGATCGAGTTATGTGATTGCTGGAGAGTTAACTTTATTGGCCTCTTCCCGTCGAACCACGGTAACAAGTCCATTTTGGTGGCAGCTATACGTCTCAAAGTGGGTGGAAGCTATAGCCACCCCGACAAATGACGCAAAGGTGGTAGCCAAGTTTTTCAAGCAAACGATGTTCCCCCATTTCGGAGTTCCAAGAACAGTTGTAAGTGACGGAGGGAGTCACTTTATTGAAAGGAAATTCGAAGTGATGCTCAAGAAATATGGGGTCCGCCAGTGAATCGGTCTCGCTTATCACCCACAAACAAGTGGCCAAGTTGAAATCTCCAACATGAAGATCAAAAGCATCCTAGAGAAGACGGTGAGTAAATTAAGGAAGGATTGGTCCCAAAAATTGAGTGATGCACTTTGGGTGTATCTTACGGCCTTCAAGACCCCTATCGGTACCACCCCTTACAGGGTACTCAATAGACATGTCTGTCATCTGCCGGTTGAGTTGGAGCATAGAGCCTATTGGACGATCAAGAAGCTAAACTACGATTACAAAAGTGCGGTCATGCGGCGTTTCTTGGACATCAATGAGCTTGAAGAGATCCGACAACATTATTATGAGAACGTTAAGATCAACAAAGGAAAGAACCAAGGCATATCATCACGACAAACAAATCACGGTGAAGCGTTTCAACGTTGGAGACCATGTGCTTCTCTACAACTCAAGGTTAAGACTCTTCCCCGGGAAATTGAAATCAAGGTGGTCTGGTCCTTTCAAGATAACGAAGATATCTTCAGGTGGAGTGATAGAAATTGAGGAGAAGAATGGGACATTCAAGGTAAACGGGCAACGGCTGAAGTCTTACATAGCCGGTAAGCTAATTGAAGGCAGAGAAAATCATAGCCTCGCCGCTTGTTGCTATATCATGTAAAGAAAATCGAAAGAGGTCAAGCTTATGACTTTAAACAAGTGCTTCTCGGGAGGCAACCTGAGTTCTTTTCGTTTTGATTTCCATTTCCTTTCTTTATTTCATTTTATCCAAAAACTTGATACAAACCAATTTAAAAACAATTAAAAATTTTAAAATGGTAAAATTTAAAAAATTTATGAAGTATAATTCTTTGTACAGGTTATCGATGAAGGGAGGAGCCAAAACGATGAAGAGATGGAAGAGAAATCGAAAGGAGAGGAGAAGAGTAACCTATTCTTCTTATGGAGAGGAAATGGGGATACTCGGACCGAGTAGCAAGATGACTCGGACCAAGTCTATAAGGTTGCAGAACAAGGGAAATCAACGTTTTGTTATTAATTCTACTCGACCGAGTGAATAGGTGACTTTGTCCGAGTGGAAAAGTTGTTAGAACGTCAAAAATAGCCTGGAGTCTCATTTTATACTCGGCCAAGTAGCATAACTCACTCGACCGAGTGATCACTTAAAAGGGGAGTGACCCACACTTAATTAAATGCAATTCTGGTCGAGTTGCCTTAACTCAACCCGAGTTTACTATAAAGTCCTAACTCCTTTCCTTATCTCTCATTCTCTCTAAACAAACCCACTCGATCGAGCCTCCCCTCTCAGCCCCCTCTCATCATCTCACTTCCGTCGTTGATGGCGACCCATGACCCCCTTCCCTTGGTTCCCCTCTCACCTCATCTCTCCATCTCTCTCTCTCTCTCTCTCTCTCTCTCTCCCCCTATCTCTCTTCCCCCTGAATTCCCCTACCTCAAGTTTAGCCCTAATCTCAATTAGTTTCAAAAATTTGCAACTAATCCTCTAATCTATTTTTGTTGTGTAGGTTAATCAAACTAGGGAGACGTTGATTTGGGCTTGGATTAGCTTCGACCAAGCTTGGGAAAAAATTGGCTTTCTAGGCGTCGCACGAACCTATCGCTTCCGAACGATCGCTCCACTTCACTAACTAGTTTGGTACATTCGCTCCTTAACTCGAGCATATAATTTTCACGTACTCTATTTCGTGTTTGCACATTCGTTCACATTATTTTTTAACCATGCCACTTAGGACACGGGGTCGGAAACCCCCGACGAAAAAGCAAAGGACTAGCGATGCCGGTGCTTTTTCCTCTCGGTAGGCATGTTCACGCACACCATCTCCACCCCCATGAACACCCACACCATCTCCACCCTCAAGTGAGCCCCACACCACCACTCCCACTCCCACCTCCAGCTCAACCTCCTCTTGACACTCTGAAGAGATATGGCATCACATTCAAGGATGACGCACACCGTCATAAGTTTGAGGCAATATCAAAGCATCTTATCATCCCTACCAGGTTTGCTGATATCTTAGCCCTAAAGAGATTATGATTGATTGAGGGTGTGCATAGGCTTTATCGAGCCATAGGTTGGGAGGATTTCTTGTCGGTGACATCGACCACTTACGTTCGTCTATTTTTAGAACTCATTAGGTTATCTCATTTTGAATCTTCGATCATGACGTAGAGGTGACCTATGACATGCTCTGAGCATTCTTAAGTTGGCCTCCCATCCCTGATTCTGATATAGCCTATGCACCAAACACTGATATATCTTTTAATTCTGATTGCTTCTTGCTGTAGATCACTAGCCTACCCCCACTTTAACCTCAGTCGAGTAAAATCATCATCTATCGTAGATCTGTGTCTATTACAGGGTAAATCCACTAACACTAAATTTATATTAATGTGGGGAACCAAGGGCACTATGATTACAAGTTTTGGGGTGGGATGACGAGGTTAACTTTGGCCTGAGGATGATTTGAGGATGAGGTTCTTGAGGTCACCCGCCAGGAGGGGTAGGTCACCCATTGCTTGGTGAAGGAAGCTCGACCGCTGGTGAAAGATGATGAGGGATGCTCGTCTGAAGGCATGAGGGCGAACTTCCTACAAGAGGTACAACTCGTCAGCAAGGCCAGGCCGGCTTTCAGCCCGCAGCCCCTCCGATGCTTAAGTCAATAGGTGACGGAAGAAAGGTTGTCAGACACGAAGGGCGATCTTAGAGGCAGATCGGCACTTGCATGGCAGACTAGTATGGAGAGCACGAATGTATGGAAAATATTAGAAGTATTAGGAATTTGTTACCAGTTCAACCAACCAACCTCTTTCTCGTTAGAGGAGAAGGGGTATTTATAGGCTGCCGGAGTTGGTTGCTTCTGCTGAGCTGGCGGGGCTAGGGTGTTAGGGATCCGACTGTTGGCGTCAGGTCCGAACGTGTCAGACGTGCTTTTGTCAGGCGGTCAGAGCCGTAAATGTCAGGTGGCACTTTTGTCTGGCTGTCTGGCGGCAGAATGGCTAGGCATGCTTTTGTCAGGCCATCAGGTAGCAAAGTGGCTATGTGCACTTTTATTAGGCTTGTCTGTAATGAAACTGCTAGTGGCGTGTCGTCTTCCTCTATGGACGAGCTTGGAAGGTGAGCGGCATCTGGGCGAGCTTCTTGCGGGTGAGCTGTCCTGGTTGCGAGCTACACCAGGGATGAGCTAATATAGACTTGTGCGATCTGCTGGAGGACCCTTCGGATTCTGATAGCGAGCTTGTCATTCCACTTGACGAGCTTCCTTGGATCTCGATGAGCTTCGACGATCTAGGCATCATTATAGAGATTCGAAGGGCCAAGACACGGGCCTTGAACAAGTGGGCTTATATCGTCTGGGCCGATCTTGAGGCCGTAACAATTGCCTCCGTTATTCAAGTTCGACACGGGAAGTCCGGATTGGCTCGGATAACGCACTTCACTCCAATAGATGATAGTTGTAGCATTAAATGTAAGTCGACCACTGAATCTCAGAGGTCATCATGACGATCCGGTAGCGGGCGAGATATCGAATCGCCTTCCCCACTCGAGGCTGGAAACGTGCCATGTACGGCCCTGGGGTAGAATCTGAGGCAACACTTCCGCCTCAGATCTTGCCACATGGCGCACCTTCGACGGTTGAGATCGGTCGACGCCCAGTATAAAATGAGGAGAGGGGGGAACGGTTGAAAAATTTTGCATTCAAATTCGAAAGAGTTTCTCTTCTTCTCTTCTTTGCTCTCGAGGGTTCCTGTCATTAGCCATCTCTTCATCGGATCTCCGGTAGTCTTCTTCCTTTCTAGGTAACTTCTCGATCTGTCAATGGCTTCTGCTTCTTCATCTTTCAATCCTAACGCTGAGGGGGATTCTGGAGAGCCTGGGAGGAGAAGGCGAGGGCTCGAATCCGGCTCTAGCAGTATCTGGGGTGCGATTTCAGTGGAGATCAGGACTATGCAATGTAAAAAGAACACCATCAATCTCTCCGAGATCCGCTCCAGCTACATTCGACCACCTTGCTCAGTTCACCTCCCTGAACCCCATGAGAAGGTTTGCTCACCGAGAAACGATGAAGTCGGAGTTTATTGCCCAGCCTTTGAACTGGCACGCGGTTCCCGCTCAACCCCCACCTCCTCCACTTGCTGAATTTCCTCGAGCTTCCTCTTTTTCAACTATCGACGGACTCCATCTGCTCTATGGTTGGCTTTGTTGTCCTCTACGCTATCAGCAGGTTGAGTCCGAGCATATTGCTCTTCCAGCATTACTTCAAGGTCAATAAGGAGGGGGGTATATCACTGTGTTCTTGTGAGGAAGGACCGACCTCTCATCCTTGAGGTGCCAAGTGAGGGGAGAGAGTGGTGGGAGAGGTTTGTCTTCGTCTCGATCACGACAGACTCGGTGTTGAGGTCGAACTGGGGGAAGTGAATCCCTTAGTGAATAGGGGAAACTCCTGGCGGGGTAGGACCTGGAGAACTCCAAGGCCTTGGAGGAGATCCCTGAAGCGATCCGAAAGTTCACGAATTTGATCAAGGTCGACCAGTTCGCCCAAAATTTCTGGCCCGAAGGTATTGCGATCCTAGTGAGCTTCTACCCATAGGCTCACCCTGATATTTGTTCTCCTTGCAAATGCATCCATGATTCTTACGTGGGAAGAACTGATGAGGAGGGCTAGAGAGCCGGCGACCTCAGAGCCGGCAGCCAAGAAGCCATCTGCCCAGGAAAAGGGCAAAAGGTGACGACGAAGAACTCGTCGAGGGAGTCGGGGTAGAAGAGGGGCACGGGGTCATCATTGGGGGCGAGAGGGACGAGCATGCCAAGAGGGCAAGGGAAACGCCCGCAGCGAGCCTTCCTCCCAACTATCGGTGAGGCGACACCGGGCGGCTCTGTCGACCGTGGCACCGATGTGAGAGAGATGATGCCCCGGAGCTCGGCAGCTGAGGGATCCCCCACAGGGCAGGCCGGCAGGGTTTCGATCGAGCGATGGTCATGTGGGTGCCCTCCTTGGGAGCAGGGGAGCATGGGCATTCGAGTTGCGAGCCCATGCTCGCTCGCTTTAAGGCGACAAAGGACAAAGTCCATGCCATCCTGAAGGGGAGCTCTTCAAGACGAGCTACCCGGTGGGCAACATGGAGTCTGTGTTTGAGGAAGTCAGCATCGCAGCTCGCCTGACGGAGAACAGCCTACTACCGAGGGATCGGACGTCCCTCGCCGAAGTTGGCCCAGAGCACCTCTGCGATACGTCGATTTGGCATAGTTTGCAGGTTTGCTGCTCTCTCTTCTCCATGCTATCGGTCTTCTTTGTTTTCCAAGTGCTTATGTTTCTGTTTCTCCTGTAGGCGGTCATGGTAATGGTGTCCTTGCAGTGTTATACCGCCTTGAACATGCTCAAGGTGAACCACGAGAAGAAGAAGGCCGATCTAGAGGTGGTAATGGTAAGCTGCAGGCATTGGAGGCCCAATTTCGAGAGGTCGTAGAGAAGCTGCAGTATAGGGAGGACAAGCTAGAGCAGCTCCATGGGTGGTATAGGACCCAGGGGCAGAGACCGAGAAGTGAGAGCGGTTGCTTCGGGAGGAGGAGACTCGGAGGGTAGTTGCTCTGAATGAACACTTCGCAGAAATGGAGGCACGGGAATGGAGATCATCGCGCTGAAGTGGAAGGCGACAGACAAAGGGATGGAGATCACTGTGCTGAAACGTGATGTGGCGGCGCTGAGGGGGGTCGATTTGGAGGCCGAGACGGCCAGGGCCATCCACAAATACCAGGAGGGGGAGTAGCTCCCCATGATGAGGTCAATGAGGGCAGATGGCATGGAGGAAGGGATGCAGGCAGGCTTTAGGAGGGTGGAAGTACGGCTGGCGAAGCTGTATCCTTCCCCGGAGGTAGATTTCTCCAAGCTGACGGTGGCCTTCGATGACGAGGAGGAGAAGTAGATGCTCCGGGGGAGGCACTGCCGCTTAATCTTTGGAGCGTCTTTTTTGTAGGGCCGGTCTTGGGGCCATGCGTCGGACCTATTGCAGAAAAATTATGTAAATGTACAAATTTTGGCTTCAATAAAATATAACTTAGGTGGTTTGCCTTGTTTATCTTTAATGTTTGTGTTGTTGTTCGCCGCTTTTTACCTTAGTGTGTATTCCCCCAACCTTCTGCTTGGAAGTGGCTAAGGCCCCGGAGAAGCAGAATGTTGTGGAGTTGGCACCTTTCGAGGGCGAAGCTCGCAAGCATGCCCCAAAGTTGAGGGATGGGGAGAGTGAGAGCCGTCGCTTGTTCATTGCCACCGATAACACTATCGAGGGTGAAGCCATCAAGTTTGCCCCGGAGTTGAGGGAGGGGAGGGTGCGAGCCGTAGCTCATTCCTTAACCCATGGACAATCCTATCGAGGGAGAAGCTCGTCAACCTGCCCTGGAGTTGAGGGATGTAGAGGGTGCGAGCCATAGCTCGGTCCTTAACCCACCCGAAGCCTATCGGGGGTGAAGCTCATGAGCTTGCCCCGGAGTTGAGGGATGGGGAGAGTGCGAGCCGTCACTCGTTCCTTGTCCCAACCGACAACACTATCGAGGGCGAAGATCGTCAGCCTGCCTCGGAGTTGAGGGATGGGGAGGGTGCGAGCCGTAGCTCGGTCCTTAACCCACCCAGAGCCTAACAGGGACAAAGCTCGTAAGCTTACCCCAGAGTTAAGGGATGGGGAGGGTGCAAGCTGTAGCTCGGTCATTAACCCACCCGGAGCCTATCGGGGGCAAAGCTCGTAAGCTTATCCTGGAGTTGAGAGATGGGGAGGGTGCGAGCCGTCACTTGTTCCTTGTCCCACTCGATGACACTATCGAGGGCGAAGCCATCAAGCTTACCCCGGAGTTGAGGGACGGGATGGTGCGAGCCATAGCTCGTTTCATAACCCACCGACGATCCTATCAAGGGTGAAGCTCGTCAGCCTACCCTGGAGTTAAGGGATGGGGAGGGTGCGAGCCGTAGTTCGGTCCTTAACCCACCTGAAGCCTATTGAGGGCGAAGCTCGAAGCTTTCCCCAGAGTTGAGGGATGGGAAGGGTGCGATCCGTCGATCGTTCCTTGTCTCACCCGGCGACACTATCGAGGGCGAAGCCATCAAGCTTGCCCCGAAGTTGAGGAAGGGAAGGGTGTGAGCCGTAGCTCATTCCTTAACCCACCGACGATCTTATCGAGGGCGAAGCACGTCAGCCTGTCTCGAAGTTGAAGGATGGGGGTGCGAGCTGTCGCTCGTTTCTTGTCCCACCTGACGACACTATCGATGGAGAAGCCATCAAACTTGCCCCGGAGTTAAGGGAGGGGAGGATGCGAGCTGTAGCTCGTTCCGTAACCCACCGGCGATCCTATCGGGGGAGAAGCTCCTTAGCCTGCCCAGGAGTTTGAGAATATTTGAAAGCTGAAATTTCCAAACGGATATAGCGATATTTGAGAAAATGCAATGAAAACGATAGTTATATTTACAAAATTGTAGATAGCATAGGAGTAAAAAGCACATTGTCCCAGTGGCGGGCTAGCTTGCCGCCTTCCCTGGTTGATCATCAACGTCCTCCAGATGATTATCGAGCTCGATCAGCTGGGCTTGCTCGGATGCTCTGTGTTTGGTGGAGCCGACGTAGCAACTCCAGGACAGTCTTTGGCTCCCTTGTACCTGTCCAACCCTCTACGGAGACTGGAACTTGATCATTTGGTGCAGAAGTAAGGGGAGAGCCTCGATGGCGATCATGAATGGCCGCCCAATGATTCCGTTGTATGTCGAGGTGATGTCGACGACAACGAACTGTGTCATCCGAGTGACGAACCTTGGTTCCTCCCCCAGAGACATTGGCAGGGTGATGGCTCTGGCAATGGGTGCAGAGTGGCTGGTGAAGTTGATAATCGGACACGTGCACAACCTCAGATCGGCCTGCTTTAGCCCCATCTTCTGGATCGTCGACATAAAAAGAATGTCGCACGAGCTCCCGGTGTCGATCAAGAGACGTTCCAATCTGTGCTTCGATGACGATGGCATCATCATGAGGTAGTTCGACTCCCTCCAGGTTGTTGTCTGAAAATGAAATGGGGGGTCGAGCTACTCTCCTCCGCTTCATTTTGTCACCCACGCCCATTGTCATCACCTGCCAAGCGTACGCCTTCCTGGCCGAAGATGATGTGCCACCCGAGGACATCCCAACGCATATCACGTCAATGCACATGACCACTCTGGGTTGGCAAGGGGCGCCTCGCTCGGTGCTCTGGGGCCAGTTGGGCCGTTGAGCTCCCAGGGGCGGTCTCTCATCGCGGGCCTGCCTCCTCGAAGCCCTGGAGATGGCCTTCCTGGATCAGCCACTCAATATCATTCTTCAGAGTGTAACACTCGTCGGTATCATGATTGTGATCACGATGATACTGACAATATTTCTGCTGATCCCTCATGGTTGAGATCGCCCTCCTCCACAGAGGAGGGTCTCGGAGAAGTTCAGCTCTCATTGCTGCGGCCAATACTTCAACCACGGGGGCATTGAGCTGCGTGTAGTGGGCCTGCTGCCACCCTTCGGTACTGTCGGCCGTTGGTGGGGGCTCTCTGGGTTTGGCAAACCCTCGCACTGGCCCGGTGCGATCTTGAGGTCGACAGCCTCCTTGGTCCTGCCCCTAGTTGCCGAGTTGGTCGCGCCCTCGAGGGCAGTCATCCTGCCTTAATCAACCATCAGGCCGTTGCTCGTTGCATGAAGTCCCACCTAGGGCAGCCACCCACTTCACTCCGAGAGCGTCCTCGCTTAGCATGAATCTCTCTGCCCGAGCAAAGCGGGCATCCAGATCGGTGGGCAGATCTTGAAGTAGCGACTTATGCAGGCTTCGATTGGTCATCCCCTTTTGAAGGTCGCCTTGGCGAGCTCATCTCTGCAGCTCTCCATGCTAAGCATGCTGTTCCTGGAAGTGATGCAAGAACGTCCTCACCGTCTCCCCTTCTTTCTGGACCATCGTGATTAGATAGTCTGCTGGTTTCTTCCTCATGCATCCTACCTTGAACTGCTGGCAGAACTTGTGGGATAGGTCATCAAAGAATTCGACAGTGCAGGTGATCAGGCCGTTGTACCACTCCAATGCCAACTTCTTCAAAGTCACCTGGAAACTCAGCATAGGAGCTGATCATCCATGTCTTGAATCTCCATGGCCCCTTTGTACCAATGTACATGCTCGAGGGGATTACCCATGCCATCTTATAGCCCAAGCTGAGGAAACATGAATCTATGAGGGATCGGGACCGTGGTCACCTGTCTGGCCAGTGGGGTTAGCTGCTTCTGGGAGGGGGGTCTCCCAGGCGATCTTTGGGGGCTATACGGCCACCTCCTCCATCACTGGAGTCGCCAAATAAACCACCTCTGCATTTATCCGCGTCCCTCCTCCGCATCGGGGAAGTCTTTCTTTGGTCACGTCCTCATCGTCGATGATCGTTATGCCTGGGAGGTGAATGAACCAACCTGGGGTGCCACCTCCGAGGGGCGAGATATCCACCGGTGGTGGCTGTGGGTGTGCCATCAATTTGGAGGTGACGCCTCCGGGACCCTCCGGCTCGGCGATGATGAATCACAGTTGTCGACGCGCTCATCGACCCGTATTTGTTTAACGACAGCCTCTGCTTCATCATCAAGCTGCCTCGGTTGGACATCTTCTTCTTCTTCGAGTTGCTTCTGACGAGCGGCCTCCATCTCCGCATCGAGGAGTCTCTGCTGGGCTGCTATCTCTCATTGAGCCCCCTCCACCGGGCGGCTGCTTCTGATTCAATCTGAGGGTGAAGGCTACGCCTTACGCTCAGGGGTACAGGGGACGACAGACGTCCCGGCCCGCCCGAGCCCCGGTCACTCATCACCTGCACGAAGGCTTCAAAGCCTTGGTGAACAGCACGGGTCGAGGCGTGAATAATCTCTGCCGTCTGCTCAGGGGGTATATCTGCCAGGGGAGCCCCTCTGAGAGGATTGGCTCATCCTCCATGGGTCGTTTGCCCCTGTCGAGGCTGGGATTGAACTGTGTAGGGTTTGACATGGGTGTGACCTTAAGTTCCCACAGACAGCGCCAAACTTTGTGAGGTAAATCCACTAACACTGAATTTATATTAATGTGGGGAACCAAAGGCATGATGGTTACATGTTTTGGGGTGGGATGACGAGGTTAACTTCGGCCTGAGGATGATTTGAGGATGAGGTTCTTGAGGTCGCCTACCAGGAGGGGTAGGTCGCACGTTGCCTGGTGAAGGAATCTCGACCGCTGGTGAAGGATGACGTGGGATACTCGTCTGAAGGCAGGAGGGTGAACTTCCAATAAGAGAAAAAACTCGTCAAAAAGGTAAGGCCGGCTTTCAACCTACAGCAACTCCGATGCTTAAGTCAATAGGTGACAGAAGAAAGGTTGTCAGACATGAAGGGCGATCTTAGAGGCAGATTGGCACTTGCGTGGCAGACTAGTATGGAGAGCACGAACGTATGGAAAATATTAGATGTGTTAGAAATTTGTTACCAATTCAACCAACCAACCTCTTTTTCGTTGGAGGAGAAGGGGTATTTATAGGCTATTGGAGTCAGTTGCTTCTGCTGAGATGGTAGGGCCGGGGTGTCAGGAATCCGACCGTTGGCGTCAGGTCGAAACGTGTTGGACATGCTTTTGTCAGGCAGTCAGAGTCGTAAATGTCAGGTGATGCTTTTGTCAGGATGTATGTCAACGAAACGGCTAGGCATGCTTTTGTCACACCGTCAGGCAGCGAAGCGGCTAGGTGCATTTTGTCAGGCTTGTCTGTAGTGGAACTTCTAGTGGCATGTCGTTTTCCTCTGTGGGTGAGCTTGGAAGGTGAGTGGCATCTAGGCGAGCTTCTTGCGGGCGAGCTGTCCTGGATGCAAGTTACACCGGGGACGAGCTAATGTAGACTTGTTCAATCTGCTGGAGGACTCTTCTATTTCTGATGGCAAGCTTGTCGTTTCACTTGGCGAGCTTCCTTGGATCTCGAAGAGCTTCGGGGGTCTAGGCGGCATTATGGAGATTCGACGGGCCAAGACACATGCCTTGAACAAGTGTGCTTAGATCGTCTGTGCCGATCTTGAGGTCGTAACAGTGTCTTCGCTACGCTCAATTTCATTTAGCTACAACCTTATTATGTAGGCCTGAGCCTGACACCATCTCCACCACTGAGTTGATCCACCTGAAGGGGATGACTAGTCCTGTCAGACTTCATGATGACGGCACCCTCCACCCTTACCTCCTTTCTGACACTGCCCATTGGTTGTGCGACCGCATGCTATCCACGGCCTCCTCTTTGAAGGAGATATATTGTGGCTGTTTCTTCACTCTTCTCACCCTCATGTTAGGACCAGATCTTCATGCTGATCTTGTGTCGGCGCCCGGGCCCACTACTTTAACAACAAACGTGCTTGCACGGATGTACATTATTAGGCCTCACGGTCACCGACACTAGATCTATCTTGTGGGTCCCAGCTGAAGAGCTGCACATGATCCTGTCGAACCCTGATAGGACTCATATTGAGGCGGTTCATAGGTATTGGATTCTTCCAGTGTATCTATCCTGGCCATCCATGACCTTGAGCCTGAGGGAGAGATTGCTGAGGAGGAGGGAGATAGTGATTGGGATATTAGTAGCGACGAGGGAGAGCCAAAGAGAGTAGCCACCACTACCACTTCTGTTTCAACCATGGGTACTGATTGTGTATAAATATTGCATATTTTAGCCCCATAATCATTCCCTATTGAGCATATAATCCATTGAATCATGCTTTCTTAACCATGTTTGAGTTACTTTATCACTTTCGAGCATATAATTTTATTTCTGCACAATTTCACTCTACATGGCTTTATAAATGTGGATTATATTTTTATACATTTTTTTGGATTTTTTCAGGAATCCCAAAGGAGACAAACACCAAGACTTGGAGCGAAATCGGAGCACTCATCAGCTTTTTCCAGTCCACTCGATCGAGTGGATTTGCCACTTGGTCCGAGTGGGTAAGGCACAAAGGAACATGAGTTAAACATTTAGCGGCTTGAAGATATAAGAGGGTACTCGATCGAGTGGCAATCCCACTCGGTCCGAGTAGTTCTGGTGAAAAGAGAGAAGTTGAAGTAGCAGCATTCGAGTCAAGATATCCACTCGGACTGAGTAGCTTTTCTACTCAAAGCTACTCGGTCGAGTGAAAATCGAGTCAGAATGCCATTTTTTGAGCTAAAATCGAACCTCTGAACTCGACCGAGCAGAGTTGCCAACTCGACCGAGTGCCTAGGTGACGTGGTCGAGTGACTCTTTGCTCGAGATCGCAAACGAATGCATCAGCTGGAACCAACTGAGCTTTAGGACCGACTCGATCGAGCAACCTCGTTCACTCAGTCGAGCAGCCGGGTCTTCAACGCCTAGTCGAGGTTTTTCTAACAAATCCTGGTTTGCGATTTTGAGTTTTTCTTAAATCGTTTTTGGGCTGCTTCACCTGGGCCCTTGGATGAGATGTTGGATGGTTAAGATGTAAACCCTAGGGGTATAAACCCCCAAAACTCAGCTGTAATTATGGGGCTTCAAATACTTTACCATTTTAGGCTTTCTTCTTCTCCAAGGAGAAGTTAGGGTTTTATTGAGTTTTTGAGTGTTTTGATCTTTTTTTTATTGCTAGGATTGCTCTAAGATTGGGGATGCCATATTTGGTGATAGATTTCCAACTCTTTTACTCTTGTTCATTTGATTGTAACTCTTATATTGAACTATGCTTATTTCAATGAATCATGTCTTTGTGTTTAATATGGTTGGTGGAATCTGTTGTGTGAGTGCTATGGAATGATTTAGGGAAGATGGATTGCCTTGCTTATGTATATCTTTAGCACCCCTTGTTAATTCATGTTGGGTGTTTTAAACCGATGTTTTATTGGATCTAACATTGTCCATGGAGGAGCCGAAGAACGGTGGTGCAACGTAAAGGTCACATCTAGGTGTTTCATGGGTCTTGCATAGATTGAAATGGATGCAAGATCCCTTGATCCATGTTTCCTAGTTGGAGGTTTAATTCACACAATAACCTAATTTGTTAGGTGGTTTGTGTCCCTTTCTCTTGATTGTGCACTATCCATAGAGGAACCGAAGAGCGGTGGTGCACTATAAAGGTTGCACATACGTGCATTACCCTTTCATACCTTGATGCGGATGAGAGGGTGGATTCACATGTTTAGTTAAGGTAAACAACCTACCTAACAATGTCCCAAGGTGCATCCCCTGTGTGTTAGAATTCTTCATCTTCCGATCCACATACCTTGACCTGGATGTGTGATTGAGTTATCATGGAGAAGACATCTAGCAAGGTAATTAAGAAACCTTAATGAATTCCTAAGCACTCACACCCCCTTTTCTCCCTTACATCCAAATCCTAGGACATTACCCTAATTCTAGGGTATATAGAACTTCACCTTTTAGAGAACCTTTCACCCCCATAGGATGGTTAGAACCCTCATCATTTCTCTGCATACTTTGATTCTTTGTGTGAATTTGTAGATTAATTCCATCCCTGTGGAATCAACCCCGTACTCATCGGGATTATTACTTGCCGACCACGTACACTTGCGAGTAGCACTTTTTTCGGCGAGTCAAGCAAATTGGCACAGTTACCGACGACGTCGTATCTTCATTTCACATTTTGGTCTTTGTATTGCGAGTTTGGTGAGATCTTTCCATTCTCTTGTCTATTTACATTGTGATTATCCGTACTTGTTTTTCAATTCATATAATCACCAAAATCATAAAAATTAGGTTAGTTTTGAAAAATATTGGCTCGTACTTAATTTTCTAGTTTATGTGGTTAAGGACTCCTTGAACACATAGAGTAATGAGAAACGTAAACATGGCCGACAACAATACCAATGGAAATGACCACAACCACCAAAGTGGGGGTGAGGATGATCACTCTCAAAACGAGGGAGTTAGAAAGTTTGAGATATGTGTGGAGACCGAGTAGGTCCGTTACCGGCTCATGCATTGTACTTTCCGCCGATGCGTAATCCTTTAGCCCAAGACCGGGGATATTTCAAATTCTCCCCACCTTCATATTCCACTACAAAGCCTAGGGTATGGTTGACTGTCAACCCCTAATAACTCCACGATCAAGTTAGTATCATTCAGTCTTACCTAGTCATTATTGGATCACATCCAACATACCTCGGCTAAGGATTTTGCTAAGAAACATACTGAATCTACGACACTAACCCCCAGCAACGGGATAGATGAATCGTTATCTCGACCACTACTCTTCTTGTACGATTCAATTACCACCTAACCAAAGACTTTTCGACATATCTTGCCTCAAACTAGGTCAGAGATCTAAGTGATATTGTTCATGTACAAGCTCGTACAATGACCTCAAGTCAGAGGATCAGCTTACCTATCACAACTGAAAGCTACTATTGACAGATTGGTATATGCAACCATGTGGCAGCTCTTAATGGGTCATTCAGTGAACTCATTCTCTAATAAGCACCAATGTTTCATCTTCGATTTTGCCAAATCAAACGATCATGTGATCATTGCAATCAACACTTTGTGAAGACAGAAACATAATAGCATATTTGATGCATCAATGTCCTATCTCGATGCATCTATGACTATGAACAATTTCAGACTTATGCTTCAGACGGTCAAAACACTTTCCCATGATCGTGATCTTTATCTCGATATATTTATATTTAGCCTCACATTAAGCCCCAGGATTTTATCTAAGTATTAATGATGACAAATATTTATATATTTATATACTCAGACAAATGGACCAAATAGCATACTATTATATTTGAACAAGATGTTCCAATTACAAATAATTGGCCTTGAGGGCATATATCTATCAATAGTATTATCACCCTCGCTCTGTGATTCGGTGCTACTTCCACCTCCTAGGATCGGGTGGGGGACCCTACGGAGGGCGAATGCTAAGCCATCAGAAATTCCATTGGCTAAAGACCTCGAGCTCCCATTTCCAGAGCCTGGGTGCTCACAGTGTTCACCCTAGGGGTTGTAGCGTTGACACTTTTCCTTTCCCCTATAAGACAGGCAGATGAGACTTTTCTCTTCTCATTTTGGCCAAGATATGAATCGAAACTGACCGCCTCTATAACAAAAAACAGAAAGATTAGTGAATGAACCAAGACTTTGAGCTGCCAAATTCCAGAATGTCTTAAACCAACAACAGATGGAACTTCGCCTAAATCTTTGCCTCGCGCGGCATGCATGTCCTCTAGGCTGTGGATCACTTTTTCAGAAAGAAGCACATCGTGCGTTCGGAGGGACAGAGGCCAGGCGGCCAACCACAACCACCACTCCATCTCATACATTCTGCCCTTTCCCCAAATGATGTCATGTTCCCACTTGCACAACCAACGAATAGGTGCGGCACTCTTTCTCCAAGGTCAGCGGTTTGTCCCCCATCGCATTCCCAGTCTCCAGTGGCCCAGAATCACTTCTCTTTTTAGTTCGTGTGTGACATGTGCATATATTTGAGAATCATGGCAGCCTGGTCTGGCAGCTGAGGAAGTATTGGGTGGGCATGCTCTTCATTATCTCGAACACAACGTGCACAACCTCAGCAGCCATCCAATGACGACCTAAAACTTTTAGTGATATTTTAAGATCATCCCAGATATATTTCTATATTTTCTGTAATTTCTAATTATATTTGGAGGCCATAATCAACTCAAGACACATTGATAGATTTAGCTCCTAAACATGCTATTCTATCATCTAAAAAATTTAAAGAAATGTATTTTCATACATTTCACATCATTCTTAATGCATAGAATTTTTCAGAATTTTTCGAAGACATTTCGATAGAAGGAAAACCCTAATTAATTTAACTAATTTACTTTAACCTAACCCTAACCATAACCTAACCATAACCTAATTACCCTCACTTACCCCTATTAAGCCCACCAAAATGGTAAGCTCAGATCCAACCCCCAACAAGCCCACACAAAATTATTTCATTTTGTAAAAGCCCTCTCGCCCTCATTCTCTTTCCCTGGCCCTCTCCACTCACGGCAAGGAAGAAAACTGTAACCACTAGAAAACTGTAGCCCATCACCCATGTGTTTCATGCAGCCACATATAAATTATTGTGATTAATAACTATATTATATATATTATTATGTTAAACCTCATTATACATATAAATACTCCCACACCATTCACTTCCCCTCTTTCCTCCCAACCTCAGTTCCATCTCCATCTCCATCTCTTGACACCAATACAACCCCCAACCTTCTCCTTCCTTCTACCTTCTCCTAAGCAAACCCTCGCAAAGCTCCTATGTCCCCTCTACCATGAGCATCTCATACCCTCGCACAACGCTCAAGCCAACCTCCCCCATCACCACCTTCACAAGCTCTACCAACCAAAGAACTCCACAAACTCCCCCTACGAAAATCCTCTGCCATCCATCTTCAAGCTCCACAATACAACCACCAAAACCCCCTTTACGCCCCTCTTTGTCATCCCAACACTGATTAGAGTAAAATAGTGCATATATTACCCTTGGTTTTATGAGATTTCCATGTGCTTTCATGTGCAATTGGGCTCTAAATTATGAATTTCCTGAATATTCAATAGAATCTAGAGTTCGATATATTTTAGGGAATTTCTAAGCATTTTATGAGAATTTTATGGTGTGTTAATCTCAGGATCAAAACATTAAAGAAGGCTGATTTGGAGCAGTTAGACGTCTAGGAGTGTGATTCCATGTCCAAGGAAAATCTAATACTCTGATACACAAGTTCGGCTCCTTCAGAAGTCTGATGTTCATACACCAGATATCTAACCATCCAACACCAACTGTCTGGCCATGCTTCATTAGTCGTCTAATGCAGGGGGTGTGAAAATTCCCAACTCTCTGGAATTTGCACCCACTATAGCTAGACTTCTGATGCACATGACCTACATGTATGAACCAAGATCCAAACGCCTAATAACACCACTCCAGATGGTTGGTAGACTCATCAACTTAACGAAGCTTCAGAGCCACCAGACGACTGATGATCCCAGCCAGCCGTCTGACAACGACTCATTCAAACGGTATGTCCAAGCATCCAGATGTCTAGCTATCCTACACTAGACATCTGATTGAGACTTAATTCAAGCCACTATCTCCATGCATCCAGACGTCTGGCCAGCTTACACTAGACGTCTACTGAGTTTACTTTGGTGATTTCTGATTGCATTCTTCGTCGGAACTTTTCCAGTCCAACCCAAACCCACATCATATGATGCAACTTGAAGGCCTTAGATCTCAGATCTAGGTGTGGAGATTTGATTGGTTTTTGGAAGATATAAATACCCATTTGTCATTAGGGTTTATGTTGATCTTTATCTATTCATAATCTAGGATTTGCTTGGGAGCGGGAGCAAGGAGACACAATAGAGAATTTGAGCTAGAGGCTTTGTAATAGGGGATTGCTTAGTGATAACACCCCGACTTTCTTCTTTTATCTATTTTTTCCATTGTGTTTGATGAGGACGATGATTAATCTAATGAAAATTGTTTTCTCTCTCTTTATGCTTGGCTAAACTTTTGTGATGTGTGATGTGGTGTAATTAGGGCTATTGTCTAGCATTGATTTGGGTTTTTCCTTGATGCATCTAATATGTATATGGCTTGTATAATAGATTTCTACATTACTTCTCTCTTTTATTGATTCACAAGACAATATTTGAGAGTTTGATCATCCCAAAAGGATGCATCATCATTAAGACTATGAAATCCATTATTTAATCATATCTACATTACTTATAATGCTTAACCCCCATAAGGATATCATCTGATGATGTTAACCCATAAGGTTCACTATAGAGTTATAGCTTTGAAACCAAATCATGCTTGGTACACACCCGAATGAACCTGCATCTCACAAACACACCTCTATTATTAATTTCTCTCTATTTTCTTCTCACTCAATTAACTTTAGGATAATTGTGTTAGTTGAAACAATCTCTCAATCACTCAAACAGCCTCAGAAAGTGGTATTCCCTCACTAATTCTTTGCTCTTATTAATTTTGAGTTGTGATTTGTACTACAGTTCTCCTTGTGGATTCGACATCCGGACACATCAGATTCATTACTTCTTGACCTCCCACCTTGGGAGTTGCAATATTTTGAGACAAGCATATTTTTGGTGCCGTTGCTGGGGAATCTGTTTGCATACCATGACTTCAATCTCATAAAAAGATATTTTGGTACTCTCATTCAATTTTCTTTTGAATAGGTTTTGTTCATATATTTTGTTTTATTTTGTATAGTGATATTTCAAAACCCATAACAATTAGAATAGCTTTGGAATGTAACATGTTGGTGCTTTGCATTGTTTATAAGGCATAGAACCCCTAGGCCACATAAATT